>VZRJ01010626.1:238795-568001 GCA_013397565.1 Ptilonorhynchus violaceus | reverse complement strand
GGGCGCGCTCCGGGGCGCAGCTCGGTGCGGGGAGCGCGCCGGGACCGGGGCGGGGGGGAGGGGGGTGCTCGGAGGGGTCGTTCTCTTTCCTCGGGCTCGGGAGGAAGCTGGGGCGTTTAGGGTTGCTGTTCTGCCGCGCTCCGTGCCGCCTCCGGTGTTGCGGCGGTCGGTGGGAGCCTGGCCCGCAGTGCAATCAGGCAGGACAGGGCACTGATGTGCAGTTAAATGCTCTGTCGGGCGCTTGTCTCCCTGCGTGCCCCGAAAGGAGGTGGTGATGCTGCAAGCCCTTGTCTTGCTGTGTGTTTAGGCAGCAGACGGCTCTGACTGAGGATGGAGATAGGGCTGGCAGGATGAGAGGGGAGATCTGAAAAATGCCACCCCTGATTGGACAGCCCCGCTAGTGTGTTCTGCGTGACGCTTTGCAACAAGCTTGGCTTTATGTGGCACAGGGACTCCCTTCTTGCAGCTAGGAGAGAGAGCCAGTTATGGGGGTGGAAATCCCTCGGGGCACAGAAACAGAGGGAGATCTTGCAGAGTCAGACCTGCTTTCCTTCTCCCTCCTTCGGATAGTTCAGATCCTTTCTGTGGCTCATCTCTCTCCCTGTCCTACTCCGTCTATATTCAGCCCCCGACAGAGATTCAGTGAAGACATGAGGTAACCAATGCAGCGATGCTCATTTATGGAACACCCTCCCCTTCAGCACTAGGGACAACTTTGTGTCCGAGATCAGCAGTTCTGAGATGCTCAAGTGAATGCTGCGTAAGAGGAGGGAAAAGAATTAAGATAGAATATTGTGCTTCTGAATCTGTTCCAAAAATGCAGTAGGATTCCTTGAGCAGCAGCTGCCTAGGAGAGATCTTCAGAAATAAAACAGCATGGTTTTGGGATGCTGCGAGATATGTGGAGTACGTGGATTGGGGTTTCCAGCAGACCTCTTGCTCACTTCTCTCATTTTGAGCTAAAGTACCTCTCCCTGTTAGACTGTGACTAAAGTTTAAATAGATGTCCAGGACTTTCTAAAATGGATTTGTTTTACCAGTTTTAGCACAGCAAGGTTAAAGACAAGGATGATAATGGCTTTTTTTTTAATGATGTCAGTAATTTTAATTTTGTTGGCTATCCTGGAAGAATATTAATGGGTCTTTTCTCTGAACTTCTGCTACATTTTTTGCCTCGCTTGTGGGAGACCAGCTGTCATTATCAAACCAAGTTTTTGAGGTGATATAAGAGGCTTGAATTGAAACTAAGGTGAAGGATGCATTATAAAAAGCTGCTAAAGTTTGCATTATGCCTGGAAGCTTTCTGTTTAAAACCCTCATTGAAGATAAACAGTATATATTTTTTTCCTCTATGTTTTTCTTATACAATGTGATCGCTTTTACAGGGGATAAAGCTGGCAAAGATGAGGAAAATTGGCTGTGCTCTCCTGGTACTCCAAGCTCTTCTGGCGCCTTTGGATCTTGTTCGTGGAGCAGAGAAAAATTATCCCATCCTGAACATTGCAGTGATTCTGGGAAGGACCAAATATATAACAGAGAGAGATATCAGAGCTCTCTGGACCAGGGAAATGTCAGCAGACCTGACTGTTGATGTCAATGTAGTGACCCTTCTCGTGAACCAGACTGACCCTAAGAGCATCATAACACATATTTGTGACTTGATGTCAGGCACCAAGATCCACGGAGTGGTTTTTGGAGATGACACTGATCAGGAGGCAGTAGCTCAGATTTTGGATTTTATTTCATCTCAGACTTCTGTTCCAATTCTTGGAATTCATGGCGGGGCCTCCATGATAATGGCAGATAAGGTAGGAAAATTTAAGAGCTCTTGCTATTCTAATGTACTTCATTGTGTTGGTCTCTATCATGGATAATCATTACAAGTAGTTAAAAAAATGCTTCTAATTGTCTCCCTGTACTTAAAAAAAAGGAAAAAATATATGTAATCGTGTCCTTGTTGATGGCTCATCAAATATTCAGAAATATTTTGGTGTTCATGTCTGAAACTCAACTTTCTAACACCATTAAAGCAGCCCTAATGAGATTTTACTCTCCAGAGCATTGAATGATGGGCAGTTTATAAGTTTGAATAGCTCATATGACAAATGTAAAAACAACTTCAAAATAGTAGGTTCATAAATTGATTTTGAGGATAAGATGTGAAATTATGAGCAGATGTTCTGTGGTGCTTATAAGAAGTAGCAAGCAATAGACCTGAATGTAATAATAGGACAATAATAAACCAGACTTTAGCAATCCATTACAGTCTGTAAATTAAGTAATCTTGCACACTTGAACCAACTGCATTCCGTAGATTTATTGAATTAGATTTTAGCTAACTGGATACTTCTACTTTCCTACTGTAGTTCATGAAAAATCCATTAAGGGGTTGTCTGAAATCTGGAGATAAAGACAAATGGTTTTGTTGGAAAACATATCTCTATGTAATCTGTTGTGAGACTGGAAGAGCAAAAGTGACTCATGTCTCAAGTTCCTTAATGTTGTAACAATGTTTAAAAGATCCTTGCTGGCACCGCAGCACTGATACTGTGAGGGGATTGCTGCTGTTTCTGAAACAGGCGCTCAGTGCAGGGCTGGGCTCTCTGCTGTGGACTCTTCCTCACCTGAAAGTCAGAGGAGCTCCCACTGTGGTGTAAAAGAGCAGAACTCAAAGAGGGACTTCAGATGTGGGAAGTCACTGGTTTGGCAGCACATGAGGCTTTTTAATGTTAATTGTAACTTATTTCCTGATGTTTCCATCTTTCAGGGTTTCTTATTCATCGGCTGTTATTATTTCTTATAAGTGACTTTTGAATAGCAAAGAGGTCTCCGAACCCATCTGAAAAGAAAATGGTCCAGATATATTATTTTGTGAAGTAAGGGGGGAAAAAGAAGCAGGAAAGTGACAATGATTAGTTATGATTGAGGAATCAGCTTTGAACTTTTGAAACTTTTTACCTCTGGAAAAGACTTTTTTTCCATTGGGATAAGAGGTCTTTCTCTTGGTATTTTGAATGGTTTTCCTTTAGAATTTGTCATACAAGAGGAGGACAGTAAGTGCTGAATTATGGCAGAGATTCTCTAAGAATGGCTTTGACATCTTGATTTATATAGAAAGATCATTACAGTCAATACTGCTTCTTAAGTGCAATTGCAGTAACCAAGTTAGAGGCAGTTATTTCATGTGCTTTTAAATTACTGTACAGGTTTACTTGTCTTTATAAAGCTGGATTTATATGTGTTTAGGGCTTCTATTTGATACATATTTCACTTAACTGTCTCTGCCAGTGTAAGAACACTTGAAGATCCCAGTCAAAGTGATGAAACACTGGCAGAAATCCTTACAGAATCAGCTTCACTCTTGGTAGCAGATGCAGGATGTTACTGATACAGATCTATTTTTACTTTAATGTAAGAGTCTCTAGAAAGTGAAATAGACTATTTTTCTTGTCTCAATAAGATACAACTATTTTCATTGTATGGTAATACTGTCATTATTATATCACTGTCTTTGATTTTAGGGGTTATCACATTTTTATTAGCAAACTTTTCTGCTGAAATTTAGCTTCTAAGATTTCCATTTGGGAAATCAAAGTTGTCTTTTGCATGTTAATCTAACAGAGCAATCTTCGGTAGCTTGAACTGGCTGAAGGAGTTGTTTGCTCATGTAACTAATATTGCCTTAATTTTTAACCTGACCTTTGCCATGTGCAGTGTCTGGCAAGTGGGTTTGGAACATCGTAGTAATGAGACTTGCTTGTGCCACTCAATTAGCCATTCATTTAGGAATGAATTCCTGGGGGCTGAGGGTGGAATTCACGGTGCTGTCATAAAGGCAGGGAAGATGAAGTCTGAGGGAGAAGGATTGCAAGTATAAAATCTTTCAAGCTGCTTTCAGGATTTTAGCTGAAATGCATGGGTGTTGGCTGAATTGTGAAGATTATTAAAGTCTTCTGCTTTGTCTCATGCACTGAGATGCCTGGCTATGCAAAAAAGATGCCTGGTTCTACTCCTGCTTGTTCTCTGGCACTCTAATAAGGCCATTTCATTTATGTCCTTATCATATGAGTCCTGTGCCAGGTGGTTGTTATATGATGCTGAACTGAACTAAACTGAGGGCACAGGAATGAGAACTCATCTGTAATGCTCTATACTGCTGAAGACTTTACTGAATGACTCAGAGGAGATAAGCTACCATATTCTCTATGGCTAATAAATACTATGTCAATGTGAATTTTGACTGGAGCCATAGCTGTAAAAAAAAGTCGTTCTATATTTCTAAAGATGAGGCATGCCGACATTTGGAGTTTGCAGCGGTTAATGCAGGACATACAGCTCTTAAGGCACTGAGTCCCTGTGTGAACGTCTGGGGTGAATGGTGTGTTGTCTAGACTGCCTCCTTCTTCGTCCCAGCTCTGCTTCAGTTTGCTCAGAGTTTGCCTGCACCATCTGAGATGTTGCATGATTCAGACGATGAAAATAGACAGGCATGTGAAGCCAACAAAATATTTTCTGGCTGGCTGGTCTATTTTCACCTGAAATCGACTATCAAAACCCTTCCAACAAACCAATGGAACACTTGTACCAACCTGATCTTACTGTGCTGTAGAGATACTCTTCGGACAGTGCCACTTACTCTGCTCCAGCTGATTTATCACCTGCTCTTGGCAGGAACTCTCCTGCCAATGAACTGCTCCTTGGCTTTGGTCCCCAATTCTGCCACACACTTCAAATATCTTCAGATGTGGGATAGTCTACTGAAACAAGATGAGAATTGTCTGGGGCATCTCTGCCAACCTGCTGTGCATCAGCATCCCTTGGAGGATGCTGAAAACAGACCGGGTGTTTATTCATCTTGTATCTCTTGACATTTGAGACATCTCAACACAAACTTTACTTAGGAACTGTTTTCTGACTTGAGCAGTTGGTTTCAAACATAGTTACCTTTGTTTCACCACATGCTATGATTATAATGATAGTATTTGTCATCTGTTTTTTAAAACAGAACATCATGGTTAGTTCTGTGTCAATGCTAAAAGATTTACTTCCTTCACATGTGAGACAAAATACCCCTATGTATTGTAAATATGCCCAGGAATACTTAGTGTCTTTGAACCATACTGCTTTTGCCTATTGCAAACCTAAATCTTTCTAGAAGTCTTTCTAAAAGACATAACTTGAAGCATTTTATTGTTGTGGAAGCAGTCACAGCTATAACACGTAGTCGAGAAGTGTTAAAGGTGAGGGTAGTTTTGCAGAAGGAAACAAAGTGATACTTCTTGAAACAGATCTGGAAATGTTATGTAAAATAAATAACTGCTTTTCCAAAAGGTAAGTACTATATATTATTACACGATGGTTCTGTAAGAGCAGTGGAGGTTAAACAGGATTGCTGGAAGTTGTCTAACCCAGCCCTAGCTCAGTGACGAGCTAATATTGAAATCAGATTATCCAGTCAAGTTTTGAATATCTCTATGGAAGTAGATACCACAGCCTCTCTGGGCAATCTGTTTCAGTAATTAACCTCTCTCACCATGCAAATATTTTCATTTTATCTCATTAGAATTTCCCTTGATACCACAGGCTCTTGTTCTTTTGCTGTGAATCTGAATCCAACTCAGTCTCAGTGTAGTTGTAGGCTGCAATTATGCCGCTCCTTACCTGTCACCTTTCCTGGGAAAAAGAGTTCCTTCAGCCCTTTCTTGCACCTGCAGTCCTTTGGGATGGCTTGGATATATTGGTGTCTTGTATGGGGAGAGCCCAAATGGGACAGAGGGCTGCTGCTATGGCCTCGTGAGTACCGAGAGGGGAATAGTCCCTCCCTGGAGCAGCTGCTGTGCTGCTGCCGCAGCCTGGTTAGGCTGTACCACCGGAAGGGAGCACTGCTGACTCATGTTCAGCCCATCCCATGGGCCCCCCGTGCCCTGTAGCACTGCCGGGATATTGCATAAATAAGGCATCTGATTGCTAATAAGTGCTGAGTGAAACTGTGCTGTGAAATCTTTTATTCTTTTGGTGGAAATTTTTCAGGTGCTTTACTGAAATACTTGCGGATGTTTGCTTTACTTGTCAACTTCATCTCATTGTAGGTATAGCTGGAATTGCTTTATTTTTTGTCATTCCCGAGATGCAAAGCACTGTGCTGTACTTTTGCAAACTAGAGCTCTAAACCCAGCCGTGTAACTGTGACCAGAGCCCACCCAGACTCCTGGCTGGTGCTGAGCATTTATGCTCCCTTTTCTGTATGTGAATTTGTTCACTGCTCTTAAAATTCCTCCATACGTCCTCCAGCTTCTTTGCCAAGTGTCCACATAGTGCAGTGATCCTCTGAAAACCCAAAAAGGTTCAAAAGCCACACTTCACTTTTGCACTATGTGTAAGTGTGCTTCAACTCTTAATGCTTTCAAAATCGTTGTGATGGATGGCAGGGGGGTGTTGGATTTGGTTTTTTATTGTAGAATCTTTTCTGAGGTCATACTTAATGGAACGTGCTCATCAATTCATATGTCTTCCATATGTGTATGTGGATTTCTGTCCAGCTCGTTTAGTTGGCTTGTAAAAGCACTTCTGTATTTTATTATAGAAAATTTTAAATTAAAGATTTTTCTATAGCAAGTTTTCATTCCTGGCCTTACTGATGACTGATGTTAGCATTTGTATGGCACTATACATCTGAGCATGATATTCACTTGGGCTTTGTTACTGCAAAAGACTGGAAGATTAAACTCTAGGTTAATAAATACTATAGAGCAGAAATACCAATATTCATCTAACTGGTGTTCCAGGTCTAGACATCAGTACCTTGCAGTACTACATAGGCTGTTGCACACAATACTTCTAGTTTCTGACTCATTTAAGGAAGCAGTTGGATTTGATATTCTTTCTTTCTAGCTGTACTAAGGCCCCTATGGGAAGAAAAGCTTTCAGATATTCTAATTTTTATTTTGAGCTGCAATAGAAATGTAGCATTGACCTCCTTGCAAATCTGTGTTTACTTGTCCATACCCATGAAAGCCAGTCTATATGTTCTTTTAAAAAAAAGTCTTGCACATCTGTAAAGAGTTTTAGAATTAGAATGTAATCTGTGGTAGTACCTTTTACACACACGCCAAAATCAGTAGTATTAAATGGTTAAAAACGTGCCTGAGATTTCCTGCTGCGGTGAATGAAGTGAGTGGATGTAGTATCCCATGTTTTTCCTCCTCGGAAGGCAGTACTGTGCGAGTGTGAGGAGGCTGGGATAGAGCCTCCTGGTTAGACATTGCTGTTCCTGTCCTGGCATCGCTGGGAGAAAGTAAAGCTCCAGCAGCTGCTGTGTGCTGCTTTCAGCTGGGTTTGAACTCAGAGGAGCATTATATTAATGATGTGAGCTTTGCTTTCTTGCTCTCTTTCTCCCACTGTTTTTTTCTAAAGGATTTTCCTAGCTATTTCTGAGGTGATTATATTATTCTTCATTCTCTTGTCCACACAAATTTTTCCTTATTTCAGTGAAGGAAAACATGGACGATTTTCTGGAATGCTGCAAGAGTAGACTTGAGCTGTCAGTCTTATGGAGCTCAAGGGAGGGATATTTAGTCTAATTTTCCAAATTAGAAGGAAGACAGTTTTGAAAAGATCAGGATTTTCTGTAATGAATAAGCAGGTTGTAGGAAATGAAAGTCTTCTAGAGCTTACTTGTTTTTTCTTGTAGTTTAGGTGTGGGTCAGCTGCTATTATTTAGGTTGTTTAAATTCAGAGTTGCAGCTGAGCCGAGGGTGCAGGATGGGTTTCTATAAACCACTTATTTAGAGGAGAGGAGTGCTTGCTTCCCTTGGATTTAGTCCTCTGCAGTCAGCAATATATTTTCATCTCAAAGGTACTGTTTTCTTTCTCTTCAAACTGTTCTTGCAGTTCTTGAAAATAGGAATTCTTAAGTGTCTTTGTTTCAGGCAACAACATCTTAAAACTGCTAGCAAGTCCCTGTTGTAGATCACCCATGCAATCTCTCCAAACTATTGCCTGCCTATGGGTCATTATAACAGAGCAGACTCCTGAGCTGTGAAAGTAGGACACAAGACCTTCAGCATAATTTTCTGCTTGCAGGCATTCCTGGTGGCATCTTTGGAATTTGTTTTCCCAAGAACGTTCTCAAATACAAAATTAAAAATTATTCCTTTTAAGCTATAAAATGATTATAGGCCATTACAAAATACACAGGAAGTTTCTGGCAATCAGAATATATCCAGAGAATGTACCTGAAAATACAAAATTATGCAGAAGGGCTTTGATATAATGTCAAACACATTTTTTGTTTCATCTATTAATTATTTTTGAGGATGCTTGGATTATTTGAATAGACAGTTCATTAGTGTGTTTTGTCACTTACTTGAACTAAAAAATTAATTTGAAGAATTTATTTATAATTTTTTTGATCTTGCTTGGAAGGCTCTGGAATAGATCTGCCTACATGGTGATGGTACAAAGGGCTTTGTATAGATGAACAGAAAAACTTTGGAGTTTGTAGCTGCTTTTATTTTTTACAAATCTGTGGTCATCTGCTTTGTGTGTACTCTTTTTCTTCCCCTCTTCCCTCCTCCTTCCTCCTCTGCCTCCACTCTTCGCTGGAGCTATGAAGTTGTGTGGATTTTACGGAGGGAGCCCAGCCTGGATTGTCTCCACACCATCTGTCACCATATTGTTTGTTTAAATCCTTGAGATATTTTCTTCTGTACTTCACTGAAATAAATACATAAAACTGCAGCAGCATCATTGGCTATTTATATTAGATTTAGACTTAATGTCCTTAGGAGAAAACCCCTGTGCTTGCAATTGAGGTGCCTAAGCTGGAGGCACAGTTTGTCAGGCTAGACGTGGTTTAATTCTCTGAGTGCAGAGCTCCAGTTCTGTGGCGTTTTCAGCCCCCGGGGCCCCTCTTGCTTCTCACGGGGGACACCCAGCTGGGGCTCTCCTGGCCCTGGAGAGCAACACTGCTCCTGGGTTATGCTCTGGTCTCCCCACTCTTTCTAGGAAAAGGCTTTGTGCTCTTCTGTAAATGCAGGACGTGTCTTCCTCTGCCCTGAGACCCAGTATTCGGGGTCAAGGAACAGTCGAAACTCGCAGGCTCTGTGAAACCAGAAGTGAAAATAAGACTGGTTAGAAGGGGGAATGTTTTGGAGAGAAATTGAAGTGTGCAGAAGAAATGTAGTATAAAAGGTGAACAACCAACAGGAAAACTAGTTTGTTTGCTGATATGCAAATGTGATGTTCCAGGTTGCAGATGGAGGTTACTTGGTGTCCAGCAGCTGAAAGCTTGTGATATGCAGTTAACATTGTCTCACCTTTCACTACGGCAATTTCCTCTCTACTTTCCATGCACATGAAGCTTAGGTGATCAAAAAGCCTGAGTGTTTGGAGGGAGAAGGAGGTTCCACATGTTCAAATTCTCTTATTTGGGGAAGAGCAAAATTCCTCTGGAGAAAGGTTGTGTCTTTTGGGACTCAGCCATGAGGGCTCCTGGGCCAAGGGGCGCACAAGGTTCCGTGGTCCACCTTTGTGTATGATTTAAATTCTTGAAAAAGCAGCAGTTTCTAGTCCAAATTTATGACTAAGGTTTTATTTGAACACTGATTCTTTCAGCTTCAAATGCGGATTAAAGAAATCATTCATAAATGTATGATTTCAAATCTAGACAGTTTGTGTAATCCATTTCTACTCCCCTCCTCTCTTCAACAGCTGCAGAGACTGAACTAAAACCAGAAAATCCAGCAACATGTCTGAGGTCAAACTGGTCATAAACTTCTAGAGCATGGCAATAACTCCATTTGATTGTACATTTGTCAATCTTGCTTAGCAAGATTAACCTGTATTTGGACCGGGCAAATTCGAAGCAGAGGTACACTTCTTTTTGGCTGTAACACACTGAGAAACACATCAAAAGGCTGTGGATGAGATTTGACTAAACCACTGTATTATTCTGCATACAGCTCCAAGATGATCTCTGTTTCTTTTGTAAGTTACCTTTTGTTTCATATTTGGGCATAATCAGACCTGAGAAAGTGAGGTCTGTTTTTTTGGTGTACATGAGATTCTTCTTCCTGCTTTCTTCTGCATTCCCTTGCTGAAGGTGGAGAAGGAAGGGTGAGAGAAAAAAAAGGTTGTAATCTTCATGCTTTTAATGTTTTTCAAGTGCATTGATTTACCTCTTTCTCAGGATGGAGCCTGCAGGTAATAGTGGTTTGGTGTGCTGAATTGCCTGACACTAATTTCCCAGCGGGATCACATACACCCATTTTGGAGTAGCCTGGATAAAGCAGATTTTTTCAGATCAAGACCATATACCTTTCAACTTTATGTATCCCTTGATTCGGGTTTTGAGTATGCTCTCTTAGGGAGGTGCTTCATTACAGATGGCTCCTCAGTCAGTGTTTTGGGCTTCCTGTCTCCATCATAGATTTGGGAAAGTAATTTCCTTCTAAGCTTTTAATGAAGAGAGGCTGAACTATTTCCTTGTCACAAGTTCCTTGCTGCAGCATGACTGAGAACACCAGTGCTGGTCTTGCTCCATGGCCTCTGCTCAGTGTTTGTGACTATTTATAACCTGCCTTTTGTGCATCTTGGAGCAAGATATTTCTATAAACATGTTTCATTCAAAGGATTGCCAGGTGGGAAGCTGCTTATCTTTTCCTTTTGTTTCCTTTCCTTGAAAGTGGTGATTTGTTTTAGTGACCTAACTTTCGGTTCAAGATTTCTGTAATTTTATTGATACAAAGTTTTGTCTATTTCTGCTGAGCAGTTTGCCTCTCCATGTGACTAAATTAGCAATAGGACTGCTTTGTTTTCAGTGCATTGATTTTGTGTCTAGTGGAGCACACTTTGTATATGGAACCACTGGGAAAGAAGAAGGGGCAGGGATTTTGTAGCCAACTTTCAGTTAGACAAAATTTGCAACACAATTAGCAATGACAGAAAATAGAATTAAGGTAATCTGTTCTAAGTAACAAGTTGCTTTTAGGAGTTACAGAGACATATAATTACCAGACAAATTACATGTTATTTTTTGTGTGTGAGGCTAATTAAAGAGTTCTGAGTAAATTGTGTTGGCATAGGCATCAGAGCTATATGAAGTACCTAATTGGGATGAGATAAGGCTCGTGAATTCATCATAAGAAAACAGATGCAAGAATTATGAGAAGTGTCTGTATTCTAATCAAATACCATTTAGGATGGTCTGGTTTATTTTCAGTAGTCACATTATCTTTCTTGCAAATAAGCTAACCCTGGCTTTTGTTTTGTTTTGATCTGTTTGCCGTCCTCTCCTCTCTCCTTTATCTGCATTTTAGCTACTGTTATCTGCAAAAAGGCTGATGTTTCCTTTTGTGGAATCTGGCTTCTAGAGAAAGATGTTGTGCATGGCTCAACTGCTTAGCATGCAGAACTTGAAGCTCTATCCCTTAACTATGTAACAGCAAACAGGTACAGAAGTTGTAAAAAGAAATATTTGCATTCTTCACTTGCTCTTACACTGCGTTTTGCTTACCCAGTCCAACCTCCTTCACCCAACAGCTGCTTCCAAACCCCCTCCTCTGATGGTGCATTCAGCTGCACCCCATCTATTTGCTATTCCACTTTATACTTAACTGTCATGTTAGTTAAGGTGGCTTTTTTTTTCCATTTATTGCCTTAGTTCACTTCTAGCAGAAGCAAGGGTGGGTAAGAGCGGATACACCTCTCTCTTTAAAATTCTGTACCCCTGGATGTTAGGAGTGCTGGGACTCTTTCAGTGTACACAGAGCACAGAAGATGTGCTAAAATAATCTTAATTGGAGCAAATAGAAATTCTCTGGAGTCCCAAGAATGAAGTAAAAGCTATGAATTTAAGACAAACCTATTCCTAAAAATCCTGTTCTGAGACTTGTGTTCACTTGCATTTACTACTTAAATTGTTATTATGTGCACTGAACAAGGTTATGGATCATGACTGACATAAATCCTGATGTTGCCTAAGTGAGTGGTTGTATCATGAGGTTGAAAATGTGCAATGTTTTTAGAGAACAGAGCATGGGGAAGAGCCAGACAAGGATAGCTTTGGTCTTTCCAGGGAAGCTCATTTGTGGAGGGAAAAATACAAGTTACGTGATCCCCTCCAGACTTCGGGATAGGTAGAGACAAAAATGATCTTCATAGCCATTTTCAGATGTACTCCTCCTGTCATTTTACCAGTCTTAACAACTGCAAAATCAATGTCACGCTCCTCCTAACCATTCTCAGGTTCAGGCTACAATCTCTTGCTTTTCTGTTGTTCTTTACTATTCATCACTGTTTTGTAGTATAAGAGTAACTGAAATATTTCCAATGATTGGTGAAAAAATGACAGTAAATAGATGACTTGGGACAGGTGTAAATAATGAAAGAAAAATCACATTATAATATCCTGAGCAGTTGCTCAGTAGCTTCTCACTGTATACAAGTATTTTAAGATTCCCAGTTTCTCATAAAATCACTTTGCATGATCTCTGAATAAAAATTTAAATGAATGTGTGGCAAGTTTATGTGGACCCAGTTGTAATCTGCAGTTGGTGTGTCTTTAATGGTCATTGAAAGCCTTGCCAATCATTAGTGTGCTTGTTTAAGTTGTTTTAAGTTGTTCTTTCTGGTTTCTTCCTGGTATGGGCTGACTCCTGGCTTGAGAGAAGCTGGTTTATGATTTACCTCTTTCACAGTATGAGGCAGAGATCTTAAAATAGTTCAACATTTCAGGCAGTAATAAAATGTAACAGTCCAGCTCAGCAATCCCTATGCCAGTGTAGGGCCTATTGATTTGCTCAGCTGCAGTGGAGCCCTTGGTGGGCACTGCCTGAAAGCAGTGGAAAACTTAAACTAAAATAAGGATGAACTTTGCTCATTTCCCACTCTCTACTGCATTTTTTTACCGTATAAAGTAGGTTATAGGCATGCAAAGCCTTAGTTTTAAATAAGTTATGCGGAAGAAAGCTCTGTAGGTCAGCAAAGGCATTTCTAAAAGCTGAGGAGCATACTTCCACTAGGAAAAGATAGCATCCACACCATGTGCAAGTCCACATGGAATGCAGAAATCTTGCTTGTGGCATGCTGGCTTTGGTGTGATTGATTTCATTGGGAAGTAAAGGACGAAGAGCAAGTGCAAAGTAAGCAAATACTTTAAATAAGTAGTTCTTTAATGCTTATTTAATTGCATCTCCTGAAGATTTGAATGCTGCCATATAGAGATAATGGAGGGGTTTTTTCCTTTCTAATGAGGAGTTAGTATGTTCTTTATGCAACAACTATAAAGATGCAGATGCAGTCTCTTAATATCGGAGGTGGAAAGGCCAAGCAACACAGTAGACTTAAGGCATTTTCTGCTCAGAAGAGCAATCTCTAGTTAAAGGAATGATTTGGGTTGGTAAGGGCTGTAGTGGGATGTTCTCTCTCAAATGAATTAATGGATTGCTAGTGAAGTACCCTGTTGACAAGCTAGCTGGTTTTATTGAAGTTAAACCTGATAACTTATTTAAACTTCATTTTGATAGTTAGATTTCTGTCTTACCAGGTCACTTTGAGGTTTCATTTGCATATTCCACCCCGTTAAATATTCTGGTATTAAAACAGCTTTTCTAATTCAGCTCAAATGGTGGAATATTTTCCTTCTTACAAACATTCAAGTTTGTATTAACAAAAGTTTCTCCTTTCCTTAGTTTCTTTTTAAATCAAGTATGTACAGTAAGCCTGGCTCCCTGTTGAGCTGGTTTAATCATTTGTTTTTCCATCTGCAGAGAGCCAGTTCCCAAAGTAACTTCAAAGAGCCTTGCCTGAATAAAAGCTTCCAGCTTTGGAGCAACAAAGATTACAGAAATATGCTTATGCAACAGCTTGAGACCTCTGGCTATCCTGACATGGAGAATACAACTGAATATTTCCCTCTATTATTCTGTTACTATAGACCTTAAATATTTGTAAGTGAGAGTTTTGCTGCCACTTTGCTTTTGCCTCCCGTGGTGACTGCGTCAGTGTGATGTGTTACACGAGTGCACAGACGTGGCATTTGTAGGCTCAAGGGGAGCACTGGTGTTCTGGGGCTTGGAGTGATCTCCCATATAACTTAAACAGGAAAACAGCCATAAAATTCACCCTTGATGGAAATTGTCTATAGACGAGTCCATAGACTTGCAGCAGCAAATGCAGACTATTTGTAATATTTTAGATTTTTGCAGGCTTTAATCAAATGATGAAGAAGCTTCAAGTGAAATGGCTCCTGGGAGAGTGGTAACCTCCCTTCTTAATTTCTAAAATTCTCTATGTTGACGTGTGTAATCTCTCAGCTTGCTAAAAATAAGCACAATCCCCTGCCCAATGCAGATAAATAGATATGAGATGCATATTTTATATCTAATGGCTATGTCATGTTTTTGAGTGCAGTAACAAAGTGGTTAAAGTTGCCTCTAAGGTGTTTGTGAGAATCTGCTTCATATAAAGCCAAATATAAGTAATTGTCTTTATTTCTGTGGTCTTCCTAACTAATGACTGTACCTTATTCATGACATTCCAGTCCAGTGGTTGTCATCATTTTGAAGAAAAGCTGATTTTTTTCCTTTTTTCTTATTTTTGACAAAACTGTCTGAAAATCAGTGTGTCTGGGATTTGTCTTAAATTAATTTCCTGTGGAGAGAAGAGTTGTGAGTTTGGTCTCAGTACAATGACTCTTTTGGATTACAATATCTGTCAGTAGAAATGCACTACTTTGGTTTTAACTGAAGCTATTTCAGATCTTAATTTTTGGCTTAATCGAATCCTTACCACAAGCAAATCTAATTCTGGCATACTATTTCAATTGCACAGACTTTCATTTCTGACTAAGGATTGGAAGGATTAACCCAGATTTTAGCAGTTCTCTCCATGACTGGGTGGATAGGATTAAAACCTGTGCTGCTCACTGTGGCTGTTTATTGTAGTTTTTGATTAGTTATGTCTGTTGACCAGGATGGGAAATTTTCTGAGACTGAGAATGCAGCTAAAAGAAGTATGGTGAATTCACTGGATTTCATTGTGTTTTCATTAAAAAACCACCCCAAACATGCTTTGTCTGTCTACAGGACCACAATATACAGTTTAGCATATTCTAGATTAATTTTGTAGTTTGAAGTATTAATAAATTTATCATCTTTGAGACTGCAGAAATAGATATTTTAGAAAAGAAATAATTGGGTAAAATAGGAATGGCATTAATAGGACCCAGCTGTAACACCTTGTTAAGGACTGGCTGAATGCAACAAAAGTTTCTGGGTCAGAAGCTGGAAGGCTGTTCTTGTATTTCATTTCTATCAGTGCTGCTATTGGAAACAGAGACAATTTCATTCAGTATGCAGGAAATAGAGAAATTTCTGGAATATTGTCTACAATTAGTCTCCCACATTCTAAAAAGTCCTGATCCTATAATGACCTTAGAAATGAGTTACTTCAGTGACCAGGGAATGAAAGACTCACCTCCAGGAGATGAGGTGAGTTGGTTTTGTTTAATCTACTAAAAATGAGCCTGAGAGCAGGATATGGTGGCTGGATACAGGATGAAGAAAAACTGATTAAACAAATTGAGTCAGAGCACTGAAACTAAGGTGGGCATAATTTAGGTGGGAAAGTGGTGAGTAGTATTTAGATGAAAAATTAAGAAGCTCAGGAATGGCAAGAAGGTGGCTGGTGTTATGATGGAATTTGGTCAAGGAAGAAGGATGAGGACTTGCTGCATGTTCTTTCTAATACTACATTCTTATGTTTACAAAAAAGCTTGAGGTTGAGATAGCCATGCAACAGTATAACAACATTGCCTCCAGATCTAGTCAGGCTTATATAAATGTTAGATTTGCAAAGGTGAAGTAGAGGAGTAAGATCCTGATGTACTGCTTATCACACAGTCAAGGACTGTGCTTGTCAGCCTTGGAAAGACAGACTGGCCTTGGGATTCTTGCAGGAATACAGTGAACTGTATTCTAAAAATTATTAAAGCCTCATCTCCTGGAAAAGGATATATGTTTTATTTCCTGGAGAAATGTTAATTTTACCTTTTTATTTGAAGTAGGAGAACGTGACTGTTCTTTGGGTATTTCTGCCTTTTTGTATTTTATTCTTTTGTGCCTCAGGCAGCAACAGAATTCTCAAGAGAGATGCAATGAAGATGTACTCTCCACTTGGAAAAACGGTGCTGTTTGCTGCTTGTCATCCTGTTTTATTAGGGAAAAAGAGAACCCGTTAACAGCCATGGAGCTACATGGTTGGAAGGTTACAGTATCCATAACAGTGTGAGTTCTGTGGTCTAGTCTCACCCTAATCTGCAAGTGATGTTGTCTGCATGTCAGACATGCTGTGCAGTGGTTTACACGACATAAATTTGTGGGCAGTCTGGGTTGCAATTGCAGCTGGACACCCAAAATGTTACAGGTTTTTAATGTGTTGCCATTCTGTGGTGGTATTTCTGTGTCTGTAAATAATCAGATGTTCTAGACCAACTGTTTTTGACACTGAAAAATGTCTTGGTGAGTATTCAGACTCTCATTTAAAACTTTGGTTCATAGACTAAAATGTTTTTTTTAGTTCTTTCTTTTGCTCCAGAGAAGGGGTTTCTAGTGATGGCCATGACATGCAGGGGAATGTGCCATGAACTAATGTGTATGTAATAGGTGATTATAATGTGATTATTGTAAGTAACCAAGTGAAGGTGTCTGCTCACAGAGCCTGCAGTCTTCAGCTCTAAAGGATTCTTCAGAGACAACATATGTTACCTGGCCTTGTTGAGCAATTGGACATGAGTGTCACTATCACTGAGAATTTGATTTTATTATTGAATAACTCTTAAAAAAGGCTACAGAACGCAATGCTTTTCAAAGTCTCTAATTTTTGTGCAGATTCAAGCTGTGGAAGGATGGATTCTCACTACCTGAGAAGAGGCTCTCAGGCCGTGATATACAGCAGAACATTAGGGAAGGAAGACTCTAGCTTTAGTTGTGCCGTGTTATTTGCTTGCCTTTCTCTGTGGCTGTGTTTAAAGAACTGAAATGATGTTCTTGCAGGAATGGAATATTCTTCCTAAAACACTTTAATGAAATGGGCAAAATATTTTTTTTCTGATGATTTGCTGTGGCTGGAGAGGAAGGTTAAAATGATGTGCTAATGAACGTTAGGTATGGTCTACAACACATGGTTAGAACTGTTTATATTTTTTTCTCTAAAAAATGTTGAACAGCAAATTGGATAACATGCTATTTCAAAGTGCCCAAGCCTATTTCTTCCCTGAAGCAATTCAGACTTTTTCCAGACTTCATTAATACTGGAATTCTAATCTCTTTAGCTCTTACAGCTGTTTCATTTTCAGGCACCTTCAGAGGCCAATTATTTTGCTAAAAAATGCTTATTAATGATAATATGTTACCATGTAGAAAGAAAAGGCCAGTGCAGAGGTAAAAAAAAAAGTGCTTCTGAAAGTTTTAAGGCTGTGCTTTTGGGAGAGAAGAAAAAAGGAGTAGCATCCTTTGTTTTAATGTTGAGTGTTTGAGTGATGACCTTTTTTCTTTTTTTTCTTTTTGCAGCAGAAGTGAGGTAAAAATCTATTTCCTTGTATTATGTCATTAAACAAGGAGGTATGAGGAAGAAGTCAGTGTAGTTTTGTGAATCCCTTGCCAGGCACCAGTTTCTTTTCGAAGTACATCCCTGAACCTCTGAGTTAGTGAAGGCATTATCACTCACTATTTGTTTTCACTGATTTACTGAAGAGAGCATGTGCAGAGTCATGAAACAGAGTTGTGTTGCTAGCACAGCCAAAACTTCTGGAACTGCTTCCAACAAAGCCAGGTTTGGATTTTTTTCTCCTCGTTTCTTTTATCAACTGAGGTTTCAGTTTTTCATTTTGAGAGGACCATCACCTACTTTCAGCTTTATGTTCTTTGTATCAGTTGTGTCTTGATTCTCCTCATCCCTTCCCCGTGCTGCCACTGTCTCTGTTCTAGACCTACTTTGCCGGGAGAGCTTTGGAAAAGTATTCTGAGTTTAAGTTGTCTTTTACATTTCTTTGCTCTTTTGTTGCATCTGATCTAGTCTGACTGGCACACAGAAGCCCTCAGGGCCTCAGCTGAGTTGCCTATGGTTTGCCTCTGCTAAAAGTGAGAGTTGGCCTCCTGCCTCAGTTTCGTTGGAAATGCCTTGGAATGGCAGCTGTGCTTTGTCTGCTGTTTTGGACAGAAAACTTGCAGAATTTGCCCTGTGTTTTTTCCACAGTGAAGATCAACATGCTGCAAAGAGAGCAAAACATCAAGAAACATCTAGCAAATCAGCAAATGAGCAGTGTGAACTCTTATGTTCAATGGTGCTTTTGAAAAAAGCTCCATGCCTTCACAACTGCAAACTTTTGTCCCAAGTTAAACATGATCTCAGAATCAGACCCTGATTTGCAAACTTGGCTGTTCGCAGAGTAAGCCTGTAAGTTTATATGTAACTAAGTGTCCAAATGGACATGCAGGAAAATTTGTAATCCTTAAAGGACTTAAGTACGTTGCAAAGGCAGATACAAGTGTGTAAATAGTTGTTGCTCACATATGAACAATTGATATGTGAGTTGCCTTCTTTGGTCTCATCTTCAACTGATGTATTTATTTTCTGTTCTTGTCTTCATGAGATGATTAATGAGCCTGTGATATATTTACTCAAAAAGTGGTACTGGTGATGAGGAGGCATTTCTGTGATGGGGAGGAATTTGAGAGGTTGCAGGCATGACTCCTAGAGAAGGGTACGTGGGGCAGGTTCCTGTGCTCCTCCAGGTACCAAGAGGTCTGAAGTTCAGGCTGGCCTCTTGTCCAAGGGACAGTAAATCTGCTTTCCCAAACTTCATCTGTGGTTTGGGAATCACAGCAGTTTTTACTTTATCATTATTTCGGGCAGGGATGGTTGAACTGTGCTGCAGTGTTACCTTACTCTGTGTACTCTCTGCTCAGACACAATTTTTGCGTATGCTGGTAATGTTTTAGGGTTGAAACAGCAGACACCCAGATTTGGATGAAGAGACTAGCCAAAGAGTTATGACAAAATGGAGCAGAGGGTCCTGTTACTCATGCTGTCAGAAAAATAGTTTCTGTCAATTATATAATTTTAGCCTTCTCAGGGGATGGGAAAAAAAATCAGTGACCCAACATATTCCCACTCCGGCACTTACTAACTTTTCCCATTTTCTCTTAGTCCAGTGAGCACAGTCTCTTACTGACCCTACCAGGTATATGAAAATCTGTGTTTTGCTCTGGCATTTAGAACACCTGCCATGTTGATTAAAATCCCACTGGTCTGGTTCTCTTTGTGAACTGCCTTGATGGGGTTTTAAGTGATGAACTGTGAATTGTCTTCCACTGCAAAAAGACTATCAGGTAAATAAGCTGGAAATCCCAACTGAGAACGAGTGCCCTAATAGGATACTGGACTGGAATATTAATTTTGTTACCAAGTATTCCCAGTAGATTTGTAATCCACTGGCTGTTCAGGTAACCTGATTTTTCATGTCTGAACCATCAGTATGGCAACAAGTACCTATGAAATAATGTGTGGGTAATAAAATACTCTCCTTCTCTAATGTTTGGTTGGCCTTTCATTGTGAGCAACATACCTTTGATTCCTGGAAAAGACAAAACAATAAACCAAACTACTATTTGTTTGGTTACCCTGTACTTACTAGGGTAGATCCATTGAGCTATTTGCTGAAACATAAGGAAATGATACCAGTATTGGTGTAAGATGTTTAGCAAGTTATTAGCGTGCTCCTCTGTGAAAGAACTCTGAATGTGAGGCTGCATTAATCCACTGCAAGTTACAATTTAAATGTGCATGTCATTCAGTAAAGCAGGAAAGTACCTGGAATCTTGAATGATGCTTTTCTATTTAAAGTATTTATTTCTTTTCTATTTGTAAGAGTATTTATCTCTGTGCCACTGGCATATGAAAGACTAGAAATAAATCCCAATCCTGATCTCCAGTTATTATTCTTGCATAATACTGGTTTACCGGATTGTTTAGGGGAAGTTATGACATCTTGTGTGACACAAACTAACATTAGTCAGAAAATTTTGCATGTTAATACATAAAACTCCAACACAGTATAACAACAATCAGGTTTTGTATCACATCACTGGAGCTCTTTCTATTCTTTAGTTTGAGAAGGGCGAGCACAGCACAGGAGAACCACTGGGCAAAACACAGTATGAGGAAAGATCACTGTGCTTTGAAAGGTGAAACAAAGCAAACAGCCTTGAAAGGAGGCTTAACAAACTGAACTTGGCTGATGCAGCAGAGAGGGTGTGCGGAATTAAAAAGCAAACAGAGCTGTTTGTGCGCTGGCCATGCCTTTCAAGGAGAGAAAATTTGTGTCCCATCTGGGAATAATACCAGAGTGTGTCTGTAGAAGACAGACAAAACTAAGAATTTTTGCCATATGCCAGTGTGCAAAGTCCTGTAAGTAGTGTGCTATTGAATAAGATGGTTTTAGCCCAGAAATAGGTATCTTGTTGTCTCTTTTTATTGTATTATTGTATTGTTATCTTTTTCCCTTAAATTTGCTATTTGTTCCTAATGATAATCAACATTAGTTTGCCCTATAACATCAAAGTTAAAATGGCAGCATTGGTGAGACTATGGGAAAATATTTGGTTATGGGGGAAGAAATGGGTATGTGAGGTACTGTTGTAGAAGGGGCAAAATTACTGACGTTTAACAGATACATAAATGAATTTTCTGATTATCACATGAATAGGTATTATAATTGCTAAGAGGAATGTGTATATAGGTTCATGCTGTGAAATCTATTGTTTAATGTAGCTGCATGGTGTATGCAAATACTCTATAACATAAGCAGTACTTCCCATTTTAAAGATATTTTCATGGTTCGTATTAAAAGGTGAAAACAGACAGTGTCTACATAACAGCATTCAACAACTATTTACCAAAGAAGTTTCTAAACAGGGATCTCAACTGGTCCCTCCTGTTTGTGTGCTTGTTGCAGGAAATTTCGGTCTTTACAAAAGATTGTTCTTGTCTGGAATACCCTTGAAGTGGTAGTTACTGTCCCTCTCGTGGAATAGAGAGTATTTCTTTCTTAAAAGAAAGAGGAACAGTGCTTTGTTTAAAGATAACTGATAGCTTGCCTCCAAATTGTGAATAATGTCAGGATCCCCATCTTGGCATGCACTACTGAGCTATTTTCAGGAAAGTGCAAATAAAAGCTATAATTCCTCCTGGCACATCAGGGGTGTAATGGAGGTGCCTGGCAGCATTTCAGTAAAACAATTAGGTTTAGTGAAAAGGATTCCCTCTAGGCATGACTGGCAAAGTATAAATAGAGGGTGAGAAGCTACTACCCAGCCTTGGTACCTCCTGGACAGCAAGACTTAAGCCTTGCCAGGCAGCACAGGTGATGTGAAATGCTTGTCCCAAGGTTCTTGGATTTACAGTCTGCATTCTGAGAAGAAAGATGCTTAAAAATGAGATGTGTTACAGTCTCTGAAGTGGGGCAGAACTTCAGATATTTCATTGTTCACAGTTTGTAACGGTACGCGGCAAGGGAAGGCGGCTGAGATGTGGCTAAATTTTGGGAAGACTTCTAGAACGATTTATTAAAAATAAGTTTTAGGAAGAGATCTGAAACTCCTTTTGGCTCTGGTTGCACAGGAGCACGATGGCATGATGATTCATTTGCTTTGTAAAAGTGGAATTAGTAGGAGCACTTGACAATTTTCACTGGCACATCCATAACTCCTTGTAAGGAACGTAACCAGTGACACAGAAACAGGTACTTGAATGCTTTCTTGAATAGACGTGACCAGGAACAATATAGCACCTGGCCACTGGAAATTTTGTTTCAAAGGTTTCATAATAAACTGTTCTTCTGCAAGCACAGTGAAATTTGCTGTCTTTAACTTTTATTTCTGGCAATTCAAGTTGGTGACATGTCAAAAGCACTTGTTAAAGTGACATTAATGGTGACAGTTCCTTCAGAGTGATTGCCTTCTTTTATCAGGGAACGCAGGCAGGGCTGGTCTACATGGAGCTTGCCTTAAGGGCACAAGCTGCTGCTTTATACTGGAGATGGGTATCTGGAACTTTCACTGCTTAATTTTTTAAAATAGGTAATCAAAAAAGGTGAGGATTATTATATTCCTAACTGAACCTGTAAAATACAAGATGAGAGTCCATCATTCTCTTGTTTTGTGTGTGGGAGTTGGCTTTTTAGGTAGGATGTATAGAATAGGCCATGAAAATGCTGGATAACTATTTTCTCCTTTGACTCTCCTTAAAATATTTCTGCATTTCTTGTTGCAGCATTAGAAGTGTTTTCATTTTCCCTGCAAAATGGAGAGCCTCAGGGCTCTGTACTGTGCTGGATTCCTCTGCCAAGGCGCATCAAAGTGGGGAAAATTCCAGTATTATTTCCTTGTGGTTAGAATCCACCTTTATCTCGGACTCCAGGACTCTTCTTTGCTGTCGGTTCTGGTCGTGCCCTACCCCCTGGTTACACAATAAGGCTATACTTGAGGAGGTTATTCAGGCAAGGGGTCTCCTGCAATTGACTCCCAACATGGATTTATCCACTTGCTCCCTCCTCCCAGGAGCTGCAGTGACAGCTCTCGCTGGTGGAGATCTCCTGCAGCAACATCTCTGAAATTCAAGCTGATCTCCATGACTATGTAAATAATTGGTTAAAGCTGCAAGGTCCCAAATCCAGAGTACAACATGCTGTTTCATTCCAGGCAGTTACCCATGGATTGTAGAATATTTAGCTGATGGCTCAAAGACAGATTTTTGTTAAAAAGCTCCTGCATCCTTTAGCTCCCCGCTGGAGATTACTGGGCGGGATTGCTCTAAGCACGTTGTGTTCAAGCGTTTTACATAACGGGGAGTAGAGGGAAGGCACGCAAGCATCAGGAAAGTCAAACTTTTGGTTGTAGCTGTCCCTGGTTCCTATTTCTTAAGAATTTCAAATTTTCTTTTTTTTTTTTTTAATTTCAAGAGCCCGTTTTGGAGGAACAAGTCTGTGGTATATGGGACAATTTTTCTGGGCTGGTTTTTTATTTTTGTGTTAAGATATGTAAATGAATCTTGCTTTTTTTCATATGCAGCTACCCTGAAGATTAGCCAGACTTAACAACACTATTCTGTGGCAGGTGTACTGTTTAATTTTTAATTTTAATGTAAATTAAGAACTTAAAAAGAGTTTTAGTTTTTCTTTCCCTTAGTCCACCCTATAAATTTTCCTAGCTGTATGGTGTGCTACCCAGCCTGCTTTGTCCACTATTATCTCATTCCAAACTTTGGTTAAATGGTGGTATAAAGCAAACAGGTTATGTGCAGTCAAGGCTGGCTGAACAGAAGGCAGTTTTTTATAAAGTATGTGAGTTTCTTTTCAGACACGTTCAAGGTTTTGGGCAGTGTATCGAGATGTACTAAAGTTTGCATTCAAATGGAGAGAGTGGATTTCTGCAAAAAAGTAACTCATGCTTTAGTTCAGAGGAAGTACTTTTCATTTAAAAAGCATCTTTTGTCACGTTTAACATAAGTCCTCTATACTTAAATAATTAAAATAGAAATTGAGGGTGTGGAAGAAAAACATTAAGAATAACTAAACATTATGGATCAATTTTAGGTTTATTTTAAAAGAGGGGTTTTAAAATTGAAAATGGATGTTACTTTACACTTAATGTTGTAACTTCATGCCTTACCTCATATAAACTCTTTTTGTATGAATAAATCCCATTTATTTGATGTTTTTAATAACTTTGGTTTTCTTTATGCCATAATTAATGTTCATGCATAACTGCACCACTGAGGAAGTAACAAGTGAAACTGGAGGCTACAATAGTCATTTGGGAGATTACTTAAGCTGTGGGATAAACATAATAGTTGGGTATATTTGCTAGAATGATCAGTAGTGGTTGGAAGTTACAATTTAGAAATGAGACCTGCACTTCCTAATGATCCCTCTGAGATGAGAAATTTTGATTATCTGATCATCTAAATGTTCAGGAAGATATGTAATACCATTTTATATCTGCTTGAAGTATTTAAGAATGAGTTTGTTGGTAGTTGTGATGAGAGCCATAAAACTTCTTCCAAAAATCAAGATCTGGGACTTGGCTTCAGTATTTTGCAGAAGATGAATTTCTTGTGCAAGAGAGTCCCCTTTGCACTGCTTTGCATCCTTTTCTGTGCTGAAGGTGAACAAAAGGAATCCCCTGGTTTATTACAGTGAGGACCTATCTTAGAGCTAATTCTTTTGCAAACTGCTCAAGAGTGCTCAGGTGTGTGAACATGTCAGAGGAGTGCTACGTGTGTGGTTCCTGCTTCTAAAGATCATGACTTTGTAGCCATCATTTCTCTGCTGTAGCTTCATTTGCTGCCTGTAAGAGGCTTTCAGCTACAAACTTCAGGGGCTGTCAGAACTGCTTGTCTCATGGAAAAATTAAAGTAATATCCAGCAGGAACATCCGAATCAGTCTGTCTGTATTCAGTTGTTTCTACTAGAGGTGTAGCTGCTCTGAACACTTCAGAGCCACGGGGTACTGGTTCTGTGCGGTTGTTCTATCATGTGGGTCTCGTCATGTGCATAAATAAGGCCAGAATGGAAGTCTCCAGGTATGGGACCTGAACTGGTCCCGTGCCTACAGGCAGCAGCCTTCAGTGTGGAGTGACTGGTTCCACCACTGGAATGCCAATGGCAGCAGCCCTGGGCTGTGTGTTGGGGCAGGAAGTCAGTCCCTGTCACGCTGGAGTTAAAAGGGAAATTTCTGTTGATCTGTGTTTGTACCAACCCTTGAGGGTCTCCTGGTTGTTTCTAAACTGTGTGATTCATAACTTCATCAGATACATACCCACAGGAATTCTGTTGTGTGGGAGTGTGCAGAATAACCTTGGGAGGAATTGCAAAGGTTTTTCATTTTGATTTGTTATGAGGAATGCAATAAGAGAAAAAGGAGTTGTAATTGTGATGACAATTATGACTGCTGGTTTTGTTCACAACTTAGCACCAGTAAAGTGCATCCCTTATACAGGGCAAGCTACGGGTTGTGAAATGACAATGCAGCTTTGGTTGTTCTAGGTCAGCATTGACGTGCATTGGATTTCAGGATCTATGAATGTCAGTCTGCCACATCATTTATATTTGAGTTTATTTTTAGTTTTTCTAGTTGAGTAAACTTAGAGTTTGTGGAGGTGCTATAGACTTCAAATGCCCAGGAGACAGAATTCCAGCAGTTGCAATCTTGTGCCTCACTAAAGAAGTAAATCTTCCTTGGCAGAGTGTCGTGACTGTATCAAATGCTTCTGCTCAGAATTTGTTGCTGATGAATGTTCTTTTGTCCTAAGATCACGAACGCTGTTCCTGCAGACTGTTACAACTTGCTGCTTGGTGCAGACTACATGTGGACATCCCACTGACAGTGTTACTGAGTAAGATTGTTCCTGAATGATGTCTGAGTACAGGGGGTTTGTTCAGAAGGGGTTAACTCACTGAGTACGCATCCCTAAATGTTCGGTTGCTGGGATGCTTGCCAGCTGAGGTCTTGGATCTAAAAAAGCCCCAAAAGGTCAAATGTGTCCATTTCAGTGTAAATCACCAGTACCATTAATCCAAGCTGGATTTCCTTTCGATAAACCTGCCAAACGTGGGACATACCTGGTTCTTCAGTATTCTATCTATACTGCACATACTTGGTTGCACAGTCTGTTAAAAACTTCTTGGCAACCTTGTATGTGGCATGACATTTTACTTTGTGAAGGAGGGAGACAAGACAACTTAAAGAGCTGTGAGGGTTTTGGGTTGGGTTTATTCTGTGAGCTGTTTTGGTGTGTGACAGCCTGCCTGGGCTCAGCCCCGCTGCCTGAGTTCTCCTCTGCCCGAGGCAGCAGCGAGCTCAGGAATGCACTGTGTGAGCTGCAGTGAACCTGCACTGGACACTGGCACTGGGAGGAGAAAGCCCCATAGCAAAGTTTGTGGGAAGGTTGCAGGGGGCTGGGAAATGAAGAAGATGAAGGAAGTGTCTGTCGATGGTTGGGACTGAGACTTATTTTAGGGTGGGGTAGAGACAGGAGATGATTGGTGTTGCTGTCTGTGACAGGATTGTTGTCTGAGGCAGGTCACATAGTGGAATTGTGTGTATGTATATGATGAAGGGAATGCGATGGGTAAGAAGAGGAATGAAATTGTGTTTTAAAAAAATAATTCCTGGACTTCTGAGCAAATGCTTTTCTTCAGTCAGATCCACTGCAGGTTCATGCCTTGGAGTAGTTTTTTTCCCAGCTCATCAGTAGCTCCTCTCCTCAGTGCACCTTTTCCCGTGAGAGGAGGGAGAGCAGCTTGCTGCTGCCGGAGGAGAGCATCTGTGAATAACTTCAGTCATGTTCCATTCTGAAAAATCAATACAGCTGGGAGATTTCAATCTGAGGCAGTATGCTTGTTTTCATCTACAGCTCACATGAAACCTAAAATTTATGTGCATATTTCTCACAGAAGCTCCCATCTGTTACCTTAGAGCATGTTTTCATATGTATAAATAAGCTTAATTTGCTGTTGAGAGAACATAAAAAATTACCTATAGGCTCTGTAGGTATCTCAGGAGTTGCCTCCTGCAGTAATGTGGTGAAATGAAGACTGTCCAAGAGCCAGTATTAATGTTACAGTAACTCTTGTGAGCAAGGATCAACTTAGGTTGAGATTTTATTTTACAGTTTAAATTAAGAAAGATATTTTCAAGAACATCCTAGTAACTTGTATTTGCTGAGAGTTTGGAACTAGTGCAAACTTACCTTCCTTGCCTAGGACCCTAGTTCTTAAACTTTCTACTTGACCACACAAATACAGAAATATGTATTCCATTACTACAGTTGTAGTTTTCATGTGTAATTTACATTGCAGGTGAAGAGGGTCCATAGCTTTAAAGGATTGACTATGCAATTTCTCGTGAGATCTTCGAGCTTTACAAACTCCAAACCAGTATCCCATGTCATGTAGGACAAATCACCTCCCTTCAATTATCCTACCCTCACAAAGCTTTCCTGCAGTTTCCTAAAGGAGTCTCACAGTGTTCTTGCATTAAATATCAGATAAATATTGGCTTTTGACCAATGGCCAGAGGCCTGTAATAGTCAACTGGAGTGCATGAAAGTGAATTGAGGACTAATTCCTCGTGTGTTTCAGAAATGAGCATCAGCTCCAGGCTGGGGGGCAGAGATGGGTGGACTTGCAGAACTCTCTCAGTGCCATTCTGCTTTATATAATACTCTGACTAGAAAGTTGGAGCCTTCCTGGAGAGAAAAAGGCTGGAGTGGTAGATTGAAAGCCTTGTGTAGGATCAAGTAGGAACTGAATCCTGGTAGGACAGAGTAAGTATGTCTAATTCTAGGAATTTCACCTGAGTTGAAAAAACAGAGAGGTTTCAGTCACTAATGTTCCTGGTAAAATGTTTCACTGCAGTATTTCTGCAATCAGATAGCTTCCCCTGTCACTAAAGGGTTATGCAGTAATAGTCCTCAAAGCCCCTTCTGCTCCATTTGGATGACTCAAAAATGTCTTGTCTGTAAAAAAAAAAAAAATAAAAAAAATCCCTAGTCTTCTCTGTTAGTTAACAAGAGCAGGTAGTAGTTTCTCAAGTGATGTCCCAGTAAAGAAGAGACCCTGCTTTGCTCACTGCTCTGACTGGGGCTGTGCCTGGCAAGCCTGGAACTGGATCAGCTGCACTCGGCAATGTCCCAAATGTTGCAGTGCCAACACCCGCACCTGTCTGAACTAGAAACTAGTTCGTCTTGAAAACTTACTGGGATTGAGAAGTAGTGGCCCATTTTGCATGAGAGAGCAAGTAATGAATGTTAACGTGCAGTGAATTTGTCAAAAAGCATTAACAGGGAAAGAGTGTGTGTGTTGGGAAGCAATTAAACCTGAGCTGATGAAGGAAGCTCACTGTACTATGAGAATACCTGCCAAATATGCTTAGACAAACAAAATGTGCATTGTAGAGAAACACTTCATGTCTTAGCTGTGGCCTTCTGTGATATTTTAAAGGGGTATTTAATGATAAAACCCATGAATTTGTGCAAGTTATTCCAGAGTGGGCTTTGCAAGCTTTGGGAACTAACAGAGGAGCAACACAAACCAGGTTGAAAAGGTCCTTTTCTAATAATATCACTGAAGTTGTAGGGTCCTGTTATATAATGAGTGATCTAGATTAAAGTTGCTGACATTCAAATAAAGGCACCCAGTGAGAAAATCCCAGAAGTTCTCTCACTGGTTCTTCTCACACTTCTAGAATGTATTTTACACTTTCTTGAACAGATGAGATTGAGCCCTCAGTGTTTCCTTTACTCTATAAAAAAGTGTGAAGCAGCTTTCTGTAGAAAAATAGGCTGCAGTCACTGGAGGTTCTTTGACACATTCTCAGTCTTCTCAATTTTCGTGACTCTACAACAAGAACTCCTGAGGCCTATTTTAATAAATACAAGCTATGCATTTTAATTTTAAGTAATGGTTGCTCATAGGTGAAATACACAAGCAACTTTATAAATATATCGGTGTTAAACATCCATCAAAATTTCCACCTGGTTCCACCTGGTTTCTTCATGTAGGTAGGAAAAAAGCTCTGAAGGCTGCTATGCTTGAGGCTGCTACAATAGGTATTGAACCCATGGTGATGCTAATTATTTGTTCCTTAAGCTCTACAGCTGTTTGTAGGATTCTGCAGTACAAACTGGATATTAGATGATGGCAGAATGGTCAGGGATGAAAAGTTATATCCATTATCTCAAGGAACATTTAAAAATTTTAATTCCATACTTTTGGGGGCAATTATCTGGATAGGAAATAGCTGTAGTTATGTCATCTCTAATTTTTTATAGAGTTCCTTGAAAAACTTTTTTCTCTGAACTGCTGTGTAAAAATAGACAGGAAAGTAAGCCAAGTAAGTTTTATCTGAATCCAAATTCCCTATGTTTGAGTTTTCAGTGCAAAATTTCAGCATGATCCTTTGAAGAGAGTGTTGGGCTACTGTACTTGTGCAATGAGTAAGGAAAAAGAATTGCTGACAAAGGAAGACTCACATCTTTATAGCAAAGGAGCTTATGAAAGTCTATGTTGGAAATTAGTTTAGATTTTTCCTGTAAATAGAAACTGTATTTTTCAAATTAAATTTTGTTTGTTTCTGCCCTTTGCTCTCTGCTTTTGAATAAGACCCGAGTCAACCATTAATCCACTTCTGCTTCTGAGTTCTGAGGATAAAAGAATGGGAGGATAATTTGAGTGATCCAAGGAAAATGATTTATCTCCCTATTAGATCTGCTGCTAAGGGTAGTTTATTGTATTAGATCACCTCAACTGGTGCACATAAAGTTCTAATTCCTATCTACAAGCCCCACCAGTGATGCTTAACTGCATCTATAGAACATGGCTTAATCAGCTCAGTAAGTACTACATCCAGTCTGAAATTTGCTGAATCCTGTATGTGTAGATACCAATACATCTGGGATGGTGAATCAGTCTCACTTGTCCAGTGTTATTCTCAGGAACCTGGCTGTATCCAGAGAAACAGAATTGCCCAGTATTTTGATCTTGGTAAAACTGCATATTTTTCTGATAAATCCGGTATAGAAGAAAGGCTGTTTTCCTGCTTCTTGGAAGCCTTTATTTTCCTTCTGTCTTGCCATGCATGCTTATAATCCCTTCTAGTCTTTGTCCACTGGGCTGGCTTTGTACTTGCCTATTCACATGTCTACATTATGAAGGAAAGAGATCTTGAAATCATGTAAGCCTTCAGTACTATGAATTTAACATCTAACTAATATTTGCAGTTCCTTTAGTTATTTTCCTTGTTCTTAAAGAAAGAATTCATGTTCCCTGAACAGATATTGAAGAGCAGTAGGTCATTCAGTGGATCCAAGTCACACTTGGAGTGTCCATGTAGGAAATATAACCATAAACTAGATGTTGAAAATGGTCATGTAAATACCTTTCTTTCCTGACTCATTTCAGTAGATAATGTGCATATAATTCCTACTTTCTATTGTGAGTTTAACTTTTAATTCTGTAACTGCATTTAGATGCAAACCATTTCTTTTCAAATTTGAGTCCTTAACTGATGTTTTTCCAATTCAAATATCATGGTAAAATATATTCCCCCAGAGGCTTGGTACAGTGTGAAAATGTGCGAATAATGAATACATGTGCAGTGTACATCTTCCTACCAGATGGTACTGCTCAAATTTATAGTGTGTTGCATAATTGCTTTAGAAAAGGCTGAATGAATTTGCTTAATTTTAAAACTTCTTTTGTAAATGTTGAAGGATTTTTCCTGTAATGTGTGATGCTAGTTCATCTCCAGTTTTGCCACAGCACTGATCTAGACCACAGACAGTGTTAAAAGAGAATACAACATCCTGTCTGTTACCAGGTGGAGGGCAGGGAGTTTTTGATTGTTAAAGAACTGGTTTGGCTATTGATTCTGGCATATTGGTAAAATAAAACTTTTTGCCTTTGGAACTACAATTCACGTGAGTCAATGCACTGGTATTAGGAATGATTTTGGTTGATTATTATGAGGAAGCTTGGTAAACTTCTTTCGCTTGCTGCTTCCCTCCCATTTCTGTTAGGATATTTATTGAGTGCCCAAGCTGTGGCCTTGCACACCAGCAGTTGTTAGAGTAAAGCATTCAGCTACTTGTAGTGTATATATTTCCTAGTGAGTCAGAAATTACTGTGGAAACTGAGTGATGTTAGTGTTGGCTTAGGATGCTATCTTAATGAAACATATACTCCTTCAACTCCTTAAAAAATTTAGAAAAAAATCTCATGTTTCTTAACATTGTGTTAAATGTAAAGAAAACCAATAAAGCTGTCTGAGAGAAAATGCTTGCAAAATTGTCCTGGGTGAGTCACTTTGTACAAGCAGATGTCTTCACTGCTTAAAATGAAGACCACTTGTAAACCACAAATTTTTAGAGATGAATTATCAGGCTTCTGCCATTCTTGACCTTGGACAGAATTCTGTAGATGACTAACAATCCCTTTGCAAATATAATCTGTGCATGATTTCACCTTAATGTCAGTTTACTTTGGAGGAGGAAGGAAGCAAACCTGAAAGACTTATGGTAAATTCAAAAGGTTTCTCTTGATTTTCTCTGAAGCTCTATCTGCTGTTTTCTCATGGAGTAGAATGGAGTAAGATCTTATTTCATCACCTGTTTCTCTCCAGCATTTAATTCACTTTTGGTTTTGAGAAGAACAGGCTGGATCCCTATAAGTCTATGGAATCTGATAGTATTAATCCCAGAGTACTCAAATAGCTGGTTGATGTCATCGTGAGGCCTCAATAGTTTTTGGAAGGTCTCAGGAATCTGGAGAGGTACCAGTTTACTAGAAGCTGGTTAATGTCCAAATATTCAAAAAGGACAAGAGGGATGACCCTGGTGGCTACAGGCCTGATGATCTCACTTCGATGCCTGATAATATTAAGGAGATCGTCATTCTGGGAGTTATTGAAAAACATCTGAAAGACAGCACAGTCATTTGTCACAGCAAGCACAGGTTCATGAAGGGGAAATCCTGCTTGACAAATGTAATTTCCTTTTATAACAAGGTAACTCATCTAGTTGATCAGGGGAAGCCAGTTGATGTAATCTTTTTGGCTTTCAGGAAAGCTTTTGATACTGCCTCTCACAGGATCCTTCTGGATGCAATGTCCAGCACACAGCTGGATAAACACATCATGGGATGGATGAGCAACTGGCTCATGGGTTGGGCTCAGAGAGTGACAGTGAATGGGGTGACATCAGATTGGTGACACAGGGGTTCCACAGGGCTCCATCTTAGGCCCTGTGCTCTTCAATGTCCTCATACATGACTTGGATGCAGGACTCAAAGGGTTACTAAGTAAGTTTGCTGATGGGACTAAACTGGGAAGAGTCATTGATTCCCTTGAAGGCAGAGAGGCCCTGCAGAGAGATCCTGACAAATTAGAGGGCTGGGCAATCACCCACTGTGTGAAGTTTAACAAAGACAAGTGCTGGATTCTGCACCTGGAATGAGGCAACCCTGGATGCGTGGACAGACTGGGGAATGAGAGGCTGGAGAGCAGTGCTGTGGAAAGGAACCTGGGGGTCCTGGTTGATGGCCAGTTGAATGTGAGTCAGCAGTGCCCTGGCAGCCACGAGGGCCACCCGTGTCCTGGGGGGCATCAGGCACAGCATTGCCAGCCAGGCAAGGGAGGGGATTGTCCCGCTCTGCTCTGCACTGGTGGCCTTACCTTGAATATTGCGTGGTTTTGGGAGCCACATATAAGAAGGATCCATCAGAGAACATCCAAAGGAGGGCCACGAAGATGCTGGAAAGGCCATATGAGGAGCAGCTGAGGTTATTTGGTCTGTTCAGCCTGGAGGAGACTGAGGGGAGACCTCATTGCAGTTGCAACTTCCTTGTGAGGGCGACAGGAGGGTCAGGGACTGATCTCTTCCCTGTGGTGACCAGTGACAGCACCTGAGGGAATGGCCTGAAGTTGTGTCAGGGGAGGTTTAGGTTGGATATTAGAAAAGGGTTCTTCACCCAGAGGGTGGTCGGGCACTGAACAGGCGCCCCAGGGAATGGTCATGGCCCCAAGGCTGCCACAGCTTCAGGAGTGTTTGGACAGGGTGGGATTGTTGGGGTGTCTATGCAGGGCCAAGAGTTGGACTCTGATCCTCGTGGGTCCCTTCCAACTCAGCATATTCTATGATTCTATTATAAGGACTTTCCTACACATAGTGAAATATTGTCTGTAGATGAAAGCTCTCTGCCTTTTATTTGTGTTCAGGTTATTGTGCAAAGTTTTTAAATTTTCAGCCTTGTGTTTAATATGTCTTCCTCTCATTGAATTTGTAATTAATTTTTGTTTTGCTTTTCTGTAAATTCTAATATCACTGCCACCACTTGTCTGAAACTGAGTCAGAACTGAGATGGTCTATTTAAAATGCAAATAGAAGATTCTAATATTCAAGTATTAGATGATGCCCATCTGGTTTGAAATATGAAGTATGAGAGCCCAGCATAGTGCTAGACTAGCTGTCCTGTAATGCTGCCTGCTCCTGAATGTTCAGAGAAGCTGACAGCATCTTTCTATTTTTTCTCTTCACATGAGAAAAAGTGTGTTTGTTGGTTTGGAAAACCTTTGCAGTATGGCCTTACACTCATGGTCAACCTTATTCCCAAGTGGGCTGTGACTGTTGTACAGTGAAAAAACCTCTTTGCAAAGTTAGCTCTTTACATTTTAACCTTACTAGTTATCACCAGACTTCCTTTCCTGTTCAAAAACTCTACTCAGCTTCCATCTCAAGAGCTGCATCGCAAAATTCCTCTCATAAACTGTGCAACTATTTCAATAAATATTTCTTGGTGCACACAGTACTTCTCTTAAAAGGATGATGTGTGATAACCTCTTTATTTTCATGGTTAGAACCCTTTCACTATCTTTGAAACTATTCAGGGCTATCTCATACACACTGTGACTCCACAGGCAGCATTCCTGATTTCAGGCAGCTCTTCTGCTTTGGTCATGTTCCTCTTTCATCCCCTCACACAGCAGGCAGGAGTGTCTCTGTCAGCCTTGCTTTGCTAGGTTAAACCAGGCTGTGTGATGGGTTCTTGGTGTACCCTGTAGTTCCTGTAACCTTTCTCTGTACTTGTACAGTTTCAAGTATCTTTCCTGAGTGTGGGTGACAAGAATTGTACAAAACAGTATGGCAGCTCTGTTTGCTGGTGCTTTGTCCACCAGCACTAACATTTCTGTAGCTGTGCCACAGATATGATCAATGAATCCTGGGATGAACTTTTCTTTCTAAGGATCATATCACATCATGATCAGTGATTTAATTCATGGTGGGTTATACATTTTGGGAGTGAAATAGCACACTAGTTCAGTGATATTAGGTATCTTAATATTATTGACCTTGTCTACACATGTACAATATTTATTTCTGCAATAAATGTTTACCAGGAATAGCTTTTATACCACTTTAAAAGCATGATTTTTCAAGGTTAGATAGTGTTGAATGTACATTTGTCTTCTGAATGCAACATATTATACAGGAAATTACTCATTGTAAGAGCCTGTGGATTCTTTTATATGCTGGGAGCAAAGTGGGAGCCTGCTTCTGCTTCTGATTGTTCTCCTTTTTCTCTATGTTTATAAGGCTGTTCACATCCTTAACTTGATAAACCCAACAAAACAGCTTTCAGTGCATTTATGGTGGCATCCAGAAGACTCAGTGAAGGTAGCCTTAGGTTAAGACAGCCTGTTTACCTCAATTAAAAGACTGTAAATTTGTGGTACCTTCATGGTTCCAGCTGAAAAGCTAGAATAATATGATGGTTTAAAAGCATTAAATGTAAACCATTTAGTTTCATTTAGAACAATGAAAGTTTATCTGTTTCTTTTTATAATTTCTGAGAAGTTTCTGGGACACAGTCTTTTCCATAAGGTCCGTGGGTTTGCACAGGGGGGATTTGTCAGGGCTATAAAATTAGCACTATTGTTTCTGTCCTCCCTTTTCCAGATGATGAGATATAAATTTGCATTATTAAAAAAAACCTAGGTAAGATGTATCAAAAAGAGGTGACTGCTTTGTTCCTTAGAGAAACAGCAAACTATTTTTAAAGCATTTTAAAACAAATTTAAACTTTATAAGTTTTAATTGATTAAAAGAGAATCATGCTGACCACTCTTGTTCTAAAATGTTGACTCAAAAATACTAACTACCACTGAGAGGGGCAGAATATGAATGACATTAAAAGCACAGTGGTGACAGCACCCACCACCTTGCTGCAACTAATTTTATGGATTTTTAGTATAATAATTTCTTTTGTAAGATTTCCTAGAGAAATACTGAAATAAAAAAAAATAAACAGACTCTCTCAACCTGTGTAAAGGTTACAGGAAAGAAAAAATAAAAAAATTATATAGCTGCTTTAATAAGCTAGTGTTCACAGTCTGGTCTGGACAAGATCTGTGAAAATGAGCACTCATTAACACCAAACAAAATACTGCTTAGTTTGAGCAGTATCTCTTGGCCAAACTGTCATTGGTGGCCGAAATACTACTAATGACTGTTTACTGAGAATGGGACTATCTTGGAACAGTTTTACATGTGCCAGCTTTCCTTGCTCTTTCCTGCTCTTTGATAGTTGCATAACAATTGAAATTATACCTGTCATTCAATTTGTCTGTATTTTGGTAATTGCACAGCTTGCTGAACTTTGTTCTGAATCTGTAATTAGCTACTTATAGCAGAAAAATGAGTTACTATTCTAGGCTACCCAAGACTTGTAATTGACTAAATTTGGCTCTTTCGGGAGTCAGTATGTCTGTCTGTATTTTAGCCTCATTTATAACTTCATGGAAGACTGATCTTTGCTTTGTACTTCATGGCCCATTGTCCTCCATAAGGTTAAATGTAGCCTACTCTGTATAGCTGTTTTATAGATCTAAAATAATATATTTGTTTTACTAATGGTTAACTTTTAAGAGTTTCAGACATGCTTGCTCCAGTGCTTCCAGCATAGGGGTTTCAGACTAAAAGGTTCATACTTAATTATATGGAATTTAATAAATCTAGCAATCAAGCCATGCAAAGTAGAATTGATGTGTTGGCAATGTAGCCAGACTGTCTAGAATACAAAGTGATTTAGGGAGAAAAGCAGGACCTTGGAGGGGGGAAGGCTGTGCTATGACTTCTAAGCTTTCAGATGCAAGATTTATATAATCCATTTTTTTTTTCCTTTTTAGTAGAGGTATAAAAGAATAATTTTGTTAATAGAGTAAGAGGCAATGGGTTTAGGAAAAATATTTCATAGCTGCACAAGAAGAGTAGGTTATATGCATTAGTTCTAGTAGTAACAACGTCATGCTGGAATTATATATGGCCCTAGATATTTGTGATAACTTATGCCTAAATTTCCTATTTGTGAAACAGATGTTGAGAAGGATAACTCTCTTAATGAATTTTCTTTTGTGACGGTGTATGACATGTTAATTTTTTGTCTTCTCTGCTCAAGATTTTACATGATGGCTGGTTTTTCTGTATGACAGAACCTTCACTGAGTTTTATCCTTTAGAACATTACAAAATTTCCTTGTTACTTGGTACAGAAACATTGTAGTCCCATCTAGAAGCAATAAAAACTGAAGTCACAAGGAAAATCATGTCCTAAGAATGTGACAGTTGCCTTGAGAAATAATTTACCAATGTAGGGAAGTTGTGCACTGTTTTGATGAGCTTTGTTCCCAAGTCAAGGAATGTCTTGAAGTAGTAGAAAGAGGGCTTGGCACCATTTGTTCTTTCTTGCAGACAGTCCTGGTGACAATATAGGTTACATCTGTTTGTCTGGACATGTGATGCTGACTAGTGGTGACTTTTTGAAGTCTGGCATATGCGTCAAAGCAAAGTGATGAAGTGCTGAACAAGGCCAAACCATTTAAGGACTTTGGTGCAACCTGGAACAAGGCCTGGACTATTTTGGTTCTTGGCCTGTGAGAGATCTGCTGTGCAGGTCTGCACCTCAAACAGCATTACCAAAGTGTGAGAGAGAGACAGGAATAAAAGAGTGAGAAATTGGTCTCTTTCCAAGGCTATGGGCAAAGCTACTTTTGTGGAGAAGCAGCTGGGACAGCTGTGCAGAGCTGGGCAGCGTGGGGTGGGGTTGTGGGTCATGGTGGGCACTGCAAGGGCAGGCAGGTGCTTTGGGGAACTGCTCCCCTCCCTCTGCTCAGCCTGACCTCTGGCTCTGGAGCTCTGGAATGGCTCCTGAAGGCTCAGCATGCTGCACTCCCTGGCCCACGCTGAACCTCCTTGTAGGGAAAGGGGGATGAAGGCAGAATGAAGTGTTGTTGGAGTGTGTGTGTGTGTGTGTGTAGAAATACATATGTATATACACACCTGTAAAAAAAAAAGGCATGACTTTATGACATCGAGAACTGCGAGTATTATGTATTTGGAGCTTCCCCCTGTGAGTCTGCCAGATTTACAGGGGGAATATCTAAGTCAACCTGAGGCAGAAAAATCAAGAGCAGTGAGTTTCCGGCTCAGTGGAGCATATTTCACCTCTTCCCCAAGGGGAAATGTAGAACATTTCCTTATAATTCAGGTGTGTAAATGAGAAGCACTCCGGGTGCATTATATCAGTCTTTTCTCGTGGCTGCAGCTTACTTAAAGAATCATTTTTTCAGTGGTGGTATTTAATCTGTGGTCACTCTTATAAAAATAATTTGGTGGTTCTGATTCATTTACAGCTGATTTAGATGTCAAATAAGAAATTTAGGTTATAGCATGGTCATTTACATAGTTTTGCATATTGTAGGAGCGTGACTGTCAGCATATAAAAGATATTTTTGGGAAAGACTAGACTATGAGTGTACAGACCTCTGCACTGTTCAGTTAAATTAATGAAGATGCCTAATTTATTAGATAACAAAATATTGTTGATGCTTACATTTCTAAAGAATCCTGTAAGGTACGTAAAAAGTGAGTTTTGATCCAAGCTGAAGTGACAGCACTGTCCTACCCTTTTATTCATTAGATACTTTGAGGAAATAGCCTTTGACACATACATCTCAGAACAAATGTATTTTACCCTATTATTGACAGCCTAACAGCCCTGTATAAATCAGTATTTCCTGCAGGTCAGCTCTTGGCCTAATTTGCTCTAATGGTAAGGTGGCCATGGGCTAAGGTTGCTGTACAGAGGACTGATTCTGGTCCCTTAATATGGCTTTCATCAGCTGCAGTTTCATTATTTCAATACTGTTGCACCATTAACCAAGGAACACTCAAGGAGATGCACAGGAGTATTGGAAGAACTTCCTGCATCAGTGAAACAAAATCCCAGGATGGCTGAGGGTGGAAGGAACCTCTGGAGGTCACATGCCCAAATCCCAGGCTCAGGCAGGGTCACCTAGACCAGACTGCCCAGGACCATGTCCAAACAGCTTCTGAATATCCCCAAGGATGGAGACTCCACAGCCTCCCGGGGTGTCCTGTGCCAGTGCTCAGTCACCCTCGCAGTGGAAAAGTGTTCCCTGCTGTTCAGAGGGACCCTCCTGTGTTTCAGTTTGTGCCCATCTCCTCTGATCCTGTCACTGGGCACCACTGGAAGGAGCCTGGCTCCATCTTCTTTGCCTCCTCCGTTCAGGAATGGCAAAAGGTGAGGACCATTAGTAAGGAATGAAAGTGGAATGACAGACGAAGTTGTCATACTGCTTGCAGCTAATTCAGAATTGGTGTGGGAAAGTGTTCAGCATTTCAAGTGATAAAAACATTGCTTGTCTTGAGGTCTTCATCTGGATTTGTCTTAGTAGTTGGTACAGATGGCAACACCTTCCTTAGATTTTAACATAAGAACTGAATGCATTTTAATCTTTTTGATGTTCTGTTTATGTTGAGATTATGATATGGGAATGATCAAGTGTTACAGTTGTCCTGGTTTTCTTGTCTGAGCATTTTCAAGGATGATGTGCTTTCAATGAGAGACAGCACAACAAAATGAGGATTGAAATATGGTGAGTGCTGCAAATCTACATGAAAGAAAAATCATGCAACTGCCTGGAATAAGATATTTGCATTCACTTGCTATTCTTGCCTGAACCGAGGCTTTTCTCCCTTTGCCTTTAAAACAGAAGTTTTCTTTCAAAATGGTTTTGTATAGACCAGGATTGTAAATACAGGGGACTGCAGGTGACTTTGAACAAGATTTTCAGGAGTCCTGGGGCTATTTGCTTATTCAAGTATTTCATTTTGAGGAGTTTTTAATACACTTTTTCCTTTTGAATTTTGGAGAACCTTAAATTGTCTGGAAAACTTTCCTTAAATTCAGTGTGCAAGACAAAGTTAGATGTTACTTTTGTACAGTGGTATAGCCTAGGACTTGTTTGTATATCCTGTGCCAGAAAGTGCAGAATTGCAGTGCCACAGAATAGTTCATATCTTAAATATTTAGACTCTAGAACATGAAATTAAAAAGGCAGAAAAAAATGTGCAAGACTATGCCCTAAATCTGGTAACTTTACTAATAACTTAATATATTTTTAAATGGTAATCTTACAAATGCTAGAAGAGTTTTGGATGATGATGATACAATCTCTGAAGGAAAAAATCCAAACAACAGCTTTTAAAAAGTAGCTTGGATCATCAAATTCCACTCAGGTCAGCTCACTATTCCAGTAAGCTCTGCAGGATATATCAAGTAAATATAGTCTATATATTTGTGAATTCTTGTTAACAGAAACAGTAAAGAAAACACAGCTTCTTTTGACTCCATGAAGACCTCGAAACCCCTTTCAGTATGGTACAAAAATGCTTCAGTTTAGCTCCTGAATTTCCTTCCTTTCCCTCTCTCCTCATGTGCAAGGTGATGTGGAAGTTTCCTAAGCTGTAAAAATCCACGTGGTCTGTATATACCTACTACAGTTTTAATGATTTGGAATGTGTGAGGAGGTGAATGTATAAATAATCACAATCCTAAGCAGAACTCTCAATTTTTTGAAACAGTGCAGAGTATAATAGGAATTCAGCAACTGAATTGTGTGAGTGTACTTGATTACTGAAGCACAAAGAAAATCCCATAATCTACTAGAATCTAATTCAGTGTTGTAAAGTTTTATTATCTGCTAGTTTGAATATGATTGCAGTGAAATTAATAGTGGAAGATTTATATTACCTTCTTTTTTCTGTTTATTGTAGAAATGCTTTTTCGTATTTTCATTGCTGAATATACTGCTTGAAATAATTTTTCTCTGAGTAGCCAGGATTGTTTTTTCTTTACAGAAGGTTGTATTTTGCAGCTTTGATAATGATCAGAAAACATTCAGGGAAGCTCCATTTGGTTCTGTAGTGCAGGACATGAAACACACCGAGATACGAAACACAGTTAATGAAATTTTAGCTCCCCCCTTAGCCTTTTTATTATCTACAGAAGTATAAATGTACTTCTTCAATATATTCATCATAATTTAATTTCTTTAGCCATTTAAGTAATTTGCTGTTCTTTAAGTGTCCTTCTTTTGTCTGACACTTCTCCCAGAGTGTTGAAATGGCAGACAGTTTTATAGGTGAAGTCGTAGCGGCGCCTCACAGAGATTGTCTTGATTTGTGCCAAGTCTATAAAAGTGGCACAAAATGATAATGGCTTTCTCCTACCTTTGGTACATTCTTTTATAGCTGGTTGAAAAACAGAAAGTTGCTTAAGTAAGAACTTCTCTCTGTCATTAATATTCAGATAATTCATTTTTTTATACTTTCAGTGATAGTTTTCTGATGGGCCTGTATAAAATGGCTTGCAGTTGCTTACTATGCCAACCCTATTGCCCATTGAATTACTCAAAATTTTATGTTCAGTCTCACTGCTGGATTGCCCTGCAGCAGTTGTCCAGCCTCTGCTGTTCTGTTCCTACCTTTCAGATCTCCAAGGTGCCCTGATTTGAGTAAGACTTGGGATGATGCTGTTGACTTTGGGTCTAATGTTAAATGGGTACTAAAACAGTCCAATTCTCAAAAAGGCAGAGTTTAATCTTCACATAGTGTTGAGAAAGCAAGTGTTCCACTGCACAGCTGTTGGCATGATGATCAATATGAACATTTGAGTCCCAGACCTTAAACAAAAGGTACATCTGTTCTCTCTATGCGACGTCTTAACATCTCATTGACCATTCAGTAGACTTATCTCTGTCTTGTTGGCCAAAAAATGTAATGAAGTTTGTGAAAAACTTTTAATGGCATAAATCTGAACAACCCTTTACTTGAAAAGGGCCACCTTTTAACCCATGAGCTATGTTGAAGCTTTTGTGACTGGGAACCCATCAAAAGGTCTTTGGTCAGAGAAGAAGCTTGAAAAAAGTTCTTAAAAATTCATTTATACTCCTTAAAATAGGTAAACAAATGATGAGACACCTGAGTAAACCTACTATAAAAATATAATTTTTTTGTTAAGACTAAAGAGCTTTTCCTAGCACTTAAAAAACATACTTGAATGAGCATTTTGGATGTAGTGTAGGATTTGCTTTTGTCACAGACTGCAGAAATATTGGCTGATATAAATCCACAGCTGACAGAAGTCAGATATCTGAGTGGTCTTCCAAGACATTGTCCAACATGAGAACTCAATAATCAGCTGTCAAAAAACCTTACAGTTCTAGTAACTCAAAAAGTTTGCAATTAATTTTAGAGAATTTATGTAAGTCTGTTTTTCCCAGTGCTGGTATTCCCATGATTCTGCAGTGTTCTCATTTAACTTACAAGTTTGCAACCTGCCAGAGACTAATCTCTCTGCAGCAAAGGTAACAACATCTGCCAATATTTATATTAAGAATTGGGAGGAAATTCTAAGTGTAGAGATGTAATAATTTTTGTTCCAGGAAGGACAACCTTCACCCATACACTAGCACGTGTGTGCACGTGCAGCAGTTGGGTAGTTATGCAGAAGTGTAGACTCCATTTGTGAAGATGCCACTACCCAAAGCACTTGACAATGCAATTTTGCTTGATCTTTAAGCCTTCTCTTGGAATTAAAACGTTTAACCTCTAAAGCTGCTTCCATGTGGAGCAGTCTCAGTAGAGATTTACCTAATTGTTCACAAATGTTAGTTGTTATGTTTAGCAGTGCTCGTTAAAGATAAGTAAAAGGATATGATTTTTTCTGGAGGAGATGCAGCTTTTCTCCTATCTTTTTCTTCTGATAACTTCTTACTTTTTCAAAACTTTTTCTGAGAACTTTGCTCTTACCAAAGAGAATTCTGGTGGGAAGTATTTTCCTCTTCCAGGAGTATTCATTGATACTTATTTTTTTAAGTGTTATCCTTCTTTATGGTATCTGGGCAAGCCATGCCTGTTTACATGTCAAAGGAATACAACACCTGCTCTGTGCCCAAAGTGCCTGCCACAGGTTGAAGTGGACTGGGTGCACCCAGTGAGAGGTTGAATCACACATTCAGCATCATACATTTATCATACATTCATACACAACAGATTTTAGAGACATCTCTGACCCTTCCACAGAGAGACATTGCTGCAGTGTCACCTGACAAGGGAGGAATCTGGATCAAGATGTTTGCAGCTCCAAGGAAATTCAGCAATACTTCAAGTAATGATAAATGGAATATGATATATGAAATATGAACTGGAATCAATTCCAATTTGTATTTCAGTTGGAAGATCCATGGGCTGTAGCCTGTGGTCTGTTTACAGCACACAGGCCACATGGTGGGATAGGTGTGGTCCATGGTGACAGATATGGGAGACATTCAGTGATCCTTTGTGGGTGGATGTGAATGTGCTTTCTATTGCAGGATGCCTCTTTTCAGACACAATTGTGGCTCATAATAAGCTGGTTTATAAACCCTAGGTGATAGGCCATATGCTCTATATGCTGTGTTGGTGAGCCATACAAAACCTCTTGGGGTAGAAGGGCATTTGCACAACCCTTGAGTGCTGATTGAGAAAAAGAACTATCAGCAGGGAAGGGTTCTGTCTGCTTCTGCCATATGACAGCCTCGTGACTCATGTGCTGGACAGGCCTCAGGCTGGGGGGCTTCAAGGGGCCTGGGGGTCACAGGCTCTTGTAGCAGTGTCTGCTGCCTTCCTCTCTGAAGTGAAAAGGAGGCACCAGGCTTCTTTTTCTTCTTTCAAGTCCTGTAAGACAGCAGGCAGCCATCACTGTAAACAGACAAGCCTTCTTTGGAAGACTTTGGCTGCTTTCTGGTTTTGCTTTCCTTTTTTATTGATGCTGCTCTTTCTGCCCTTGTCCCTGATGCCTTTGACTGTCCAGTACAGTTTGAATTCTAAGCAACCACAAATCAAAGGCTTGGCATTTGATTAGCAGAGAAGAAAAGCAGATGTTTAAGACTGAAGGGTTTTGCAGATCTTAAACCTGACTCAAAAATTCAGTGATATCATTTTTGTATTTTAAAGCTGAACAGTAGGAACAGACATGTCCTCATATTATTCTAAACCTGTTTCCTGCCTGGGCAGTAGAGATGGGTGGTTAAGCCTCATCCCCAGCTCTAACTTGTGGCACTCTGCCACTGTGTTAGTACTCAGTGCACGCTCTCAGTGATGAAATATGAAAACATTTTGATGGTACTTAGGAATAGGCCATAGCAATAAAATTTGCTTTCTACTGTGCTGTCTTACTGCTGTCTCCCGAGCAGCATATGCCAGTGCTTTGCTTGTTTGCTTCATCACCGCCTGTGTGGTCAGGCAAACAGGTTGTCACAGGTAAATCTGCAGATGGTTTTCTTAGCTTTGATCCAATTTGTCTAATTTGTAGGTTCCTTGTGACTTCCTGCATCTCCCTGAACTGTGAGACACAGCAATACTGGAGCCACATGAAAACACTACGCGGCTCATTTTCAACTAAATTACCCCGAGCATGTAATTATAGCAATTAGTAAAGCTCCCTCTGTCTTTCAGCACTCTCCAAAAACCACCCTTCTGATGGAAGTAAAATGCCCTAGGTCAGTAGCTACCCAGACAAGTCATTTAAGAATTCTCTTGATGTGACCAGGATAGGCTTTATAGCATGTAATAAAACAATACATCAGCGTGGCAAAAGAGATGTGTGGTGATACTGTTGTTTGGGATTTGGAAGTGGAAAAAAAAATGAACTCTTAACAGTTTTTCTAGTTAGCTTTTTGCAGTGTCCTCATCCATTTCACTACCGGGGGAGTCCATAAACACCATTGGAAAGCATTTGGGATGTTACAGGAAATACTTTTCCAGAAGATAGCCTTATTCCAGGAATATGGCTACTTGTCTACTTCATGCCTTGAAATATAAACATTTTTGGTTTGGGATTTTGTTTGTTGGTAGTTTTTGTGGTGACTTTTTTTTATTTGCTTGGGTTTTTTTTTAATTTTTATTTTAGATTTAATTTATCTGCCAAAAGCAGAATACTTAAAATAGTTAAATATACAAACCACTGGGGTTTAAATTCTGTAAGGAAACAAAATTTATCTTTAGGGCTGATTCCATACTGTGATGGGATCCTTCTCCTTGTTGGCTTAGCTGATGGTCCACATGGCTGTGTCAGAGTTCAGCACTATTTGAGAGCTGGCTTGATCTAGCATTTTTGAGGAAAAGACCATCCTGTGCCCCAGGAAAAATCTGTGCAGCACTGCGGAGGGAGCTTAGAACACCAAAAATATGCAGCCATGTAAATGACTTCAGTTCAAGACCTTGTGTTATTTTCAGCATTGCCTCCGTGATGGCTTGGTTTAACTGGTTTATTGCTTTGAACTCTTTTGGACTGGATCTCTTAGCTGGGAGTTTTGTGGTGGGCTGGTGAACTGGGTGCTCCATGGCATTGTTCTGGGGTAATTCAGAGATCTGGAAGTGTTGCAAGAGATCACTGGATGGAGAACTGGGCTCTGTATGTGTAGCTCTGCCCTCCAGCTTACTTCTGAGGGATGTAAAGCAAGAGTTTAGTACTGCAGCAGATTTCTTGCAAACTCCTGGCTTCCCCTGTGTGTCTTTGCATGAGATGATAGGGAGTGGGCAATCTTCTTCAGCAGGATATTTATATAGATGCGAGCTCTTGCGGCATGTACGCTCGTATATATTAGTTCCTGCTTTTTATAGACTGGTGATCTGAAATAGAAGTGACTGGCAACGAGAAATGTCTTGAGGCACTTGAGCATCTTAACAGAATACAAAATAGTCCATAATATATATTTACCTACCTAACCAACAAACCTTTTCTGTGAGTCCTCTCTGAGGTTTAAGTGGAATTTTAATGATTCACACTGGTCTTCTCTCTCCAGATTTTATTTATCTAATTACCTTTGCTTACTAGTTTTCTCAAGAAAATAGTTGCACAGCACAGTTCTTTCAGTATATCCAGGACATCGAGAAGTGTTCATGTAATCTGCCAAGCAGTGTGTCATCCTATGCACCTGGCCTGGTGTTTTTTATGAATCTCACCTTTTGAACTCAAGCTTGTAATAGAAACGTGTTGGTCTCTGAAGGTGCAGAGGTTCACTCCCTCAGCAGTAGCAGAGGGATGGTCATTCTAGTGCACTTGCTCCCTGGAATATGGTATGGAATATGAGCATGTGGTTTTACTGCAGGGGGTTCTTTGTGTAGTTTGAAGAACCAGAACAGCCTATCCAGCAGAAAATAGAAGCAGCTACCCAGGTTAAAAAAACAATAGTTTCTTTAGTAGGTAAAAAAAATGCTTGCTATGCTTTGTCTTTGCAAAAACCCCCAATTGCGTGCAAGGAATTTACTACATAAAACTTTCTAGTTTGTAGAATAGTGAAGTTAGGATTCTGTGGCTGTAGAACAAGCTTTTCTGCAGCAGTGCACTTGCTCTATATTTGCTCCTATTCCAACGTGCAGGCCTGAACCTGGGGTTTGTGTTTAGTTAACAGTTTGCTCATGTGCTTGATTACTAGTCTTCCGAGCATCTGTGTATCCATATCTTCATCCATTCTTGTCTATCCATTTCTCATATCCTTTGCATAATTGGATGTACATGGAATCTTTTATCTGTACTAAAGTCCAGGATATGATGGTGCATGCAGAAGCCTGACAGGTAAAGGATAAATTAATACTAATGATCAAATTTATAATATAGTTTGGAAACATTCTTGTTCTGTTTCTTTTTTTGACAAATTTACCTATTTCTACAACTTTCTTCACCTCCTTCTCTTTGCTGCTGCTCCGTGGTTTGCCATGGTTTCCCTTTTGTCCAAAGAGAAAGAAGTCACAGATTTTAACAGTTTTCTCCTGACCTTTCCATCTCAGCTCCTGAGGAACTCTGTGTTTTGATGTGTTTATTCAACCACAACTCTAAACAGCCTTCTGACTTAGAGGAAATATATTGTCTAATTACATCTGTGCCATAGGCAATTGAGAATACTTATTTGGGTGCATAACTGGCCAAAATATTTTATAAGCATCCCTTATCTCTTGTGCTGAGTTCACTACAACAAGATTAGAGGAGAAATCTAAATGTCATAAGTAAGTCATTAAAACAATGAAATTCCTTACATTTATAAAATAGATAACTCAGTTTGCATCTGCTTTTGCAGCAAAGTGTGTCTTGCTGAACTGGTGGCATCACATATACAAGCCACACACTGTTTCCTTGCCACACAAAGTGTGAACAACACCTTTCCAAACAGTCCTTTTTTCCCCTATAACGTTGGTCTCTGAGGTAGCTGAGTTGAAGACAAATGGAGTACATACACCAAAATAAAGCTGATAAACTAGAATGCAGTTGTTAAAACTTTTTTAAATGTTAAAATAAGAACCATGTTGGAGGTGGAGTTAACTAAATGAATCCCATGAATGAATGATGGATAGCAGGAGAGCAATGAACCACCCTGAACACACTTTCACAGCTTCTGGAATGCCAAGTAACATTTATCAATAACCAGATCAGTTTCCTACCAGGTGCACTGTAAATCTTGTTGCAGCAAGTCCCCTTGTGAATCCTGCAGTGATGACGCAGAGCTATTATGAAAATCTTGCAATTACTTAAGTGGTGTGATTCTAGTCAAATTAGATGTGATAAATAAAAGTGTGTTTCCATGCAGATAATGTAATTTCTTCTTTTTTATAGGAAATACTGTATTATTGCAGTTCTCAAAGGTACTGCTAAGCCTTCTGTGAGTGATCAGAGCCACATACAATTACTACTTCCAGAGATCTTTTTCATTTTTTAAACATTTGCTTTTGGTACAAATAAAGTGACCTGATTTGGGGGAAAGGTGAACATGGAACTAATTTTTGAGTCAGTAGTTCGAATCCTGCCAAGAGCAATCTTCACCTGCACCTTGACTGCTGTGATGGGGTGGCTGGAGTTCTGTTTGTAACTGTAAGAATGGTTTCCACGTTCAAATATAGGGTAAGAAATGGCATAAATATAACTCCAGGAACGAGACTGGGTTTGTTTTTTGTGTTCTTTTTTCTGCTGTGTATGCAGTGTGGCAGGGGTCAAGCTGTGCCTGTTTTAGAACAGAATAGACTGTTTCAGCTGGGATCGGTTCAGGGGCTGACCAAAAGTTAAAGCACCTTATTAAGGACATTGTCCAAATGCCTCTTAAACCCTGACAGGTCAGGACCTCAACTACCCCTCTAGGAATCCTGTTTCAGTGTTCAACCACCTTCTCAGTAAAGAAATGTTTCCTAATGTCAAGTTTGAAGTTTCACTGCCATAGCTCTGGACCATTCCCATGGATGCTGTCACTGGGTACCAGGGAGAAGGGATCAGCACCTTTCTCCTTGTCCCTTTCTCAGACCAGACAAGCCCAAATGCCGTATCTGCTTCTCACTGGACATGCTTTCCAGCACTACTGCCAGCTTTATTGCCCTCCTCTGGGTATGCTCAAGGAGCTTCACCACCTCCTTCAGTCGTGGGGCCCAGAACTGCCCCCATGCTGCAGGTGAGGCCTCTCCTGTGCTGAAGGCAGCAGCAGAATCGCTGGTTTTCCAGGCTGCTTATCCAGTGTTTGACTCTGGGGTGTGGTTTGTCCTCTTGGCTGCCAGGACACTGCTGACTCACGTGGAATCTGCTGCCGACCAGCACCCCCAGACCCCCTTTTCTGGGTGCTTTTAGTTGTCCAGCTTCTGTGGAATCATATGGTTCATGTCTGACTGATCTGCTAAGAACTCTCTTCTCCTCTGCCCACGCATGGCCACTCACCCTGGCTGTCAGTGGCAGCTTTGTTTGCCTGTGGATTGTTCCTTGACCTTGAACGAGAACTGTGCCTCTGCTGTCACCATGAATAGTTTTGAGGGGGTGCACACAACCTTTTCATCAGCGTACTTGACCACAGGCAGATGCTTCTTCATTGTAAACCTTGGTGACCTCAGCAGGTCTCTGTCGTTTTGAATTCTGTTCACAGCAGTTGTTTTGGTCTGTTTTAAGGTCCTCTGTGCCAAAATAATAGTAGGATTGAACTCTTCAGCAGCTGCAGTGTACTTGTCTTACCCAGATAGTTGGGAAATGCACTGAGAGCTGTGCAAAGTGTGTGTAGAATCCACCAGAAGTAATTATCAAGAGATTCTTGGTCCAAAGCCACCATAATTGTTATTTTAGTTCTTACTATCAGGAGTTAAGCTGTATGTATTGTGCTGAGCAGATGGATTTTTTTTGTTTGTTTTTCAAAAAAGGAACTTCGTAACAACATGAGTTAGTTTTTAGTGTCACCACGTACTGTGCCAAGGCCTATGGCTTTGTTACATGCATATCAGCCATTGAAAAAAATAATTTTTTTAAATACAGTATTATCTCAGGGCCATTTGGAGTCTGGTCAGAATCCATCTGTCACAAAATATAACTAAAAGATTTGTCAATAAAGAATTCGTTAAGTAGCTGATCACCTCTGTTGGTGCTTTCCTCTTGGAAAGAGTTTCTGTTCTGAAATGCAGGTTTCCATGTAGGGCTGCAGCAGAGTTTTCCTGCTCAGAGTAATGGTATGACACACCACTAGTGGGATGATGCTGTTGGGTTTTTTAATGCAATTTGCTGGTGTGATCTCTGTTAGAAGATCAAAACTAATCATGCTCTGCTTGATAAGCTGCAAATGCAGTGAACAGTCATAACTGTAGGTTTTCTTACTCCAGAAAAAAGGGTTGCTATTATAAATATAATTATGACAGTGTTGTGCCACTCCAGATCTCTAAGATCAAATCTTCAGGATAACATCAAGATTTGTGCTCAATTTTGTCACCTGACAGAGATGAGAGAGACCTTTCTATTGATGTATCAGTTTGTGTGGGTAGGGCAAAACAAAGGGGATGAAATGAAGGAAGGCAGGGAGGGAAGAGGGCAAAGTGTCCCTTGACTCCAAAGCCAGAGCTCTGCTGATTAGAGTTTCCCTCCTATGTGGACACGAAGGAGTTGTTTAGCTGTACTGTATGACCACAGTGGTAGGAGTCCAACTTATTCCCAGCTTGTGCAGCAACTCTCAGCTTTCTGCATCTGTTTTTTGGTAATAATTTTGAGTCAAGAAGACTGAAAGAAGACTGAAAGAATTCTGAAAGAAGTCTGCTTCATTTTGTGTCCACTTCTCACAGATCAGTTTTGTGGGTCCTGAACTTCTGTACACCTTTGAGCCAGGTCCAGCTGGTCCAGGACAGCTGCTTCGTTCTTTAAAAATGGCTTGTAAAACTGCAAATACTGGGCAGATTTATGGATGATTAGCTTGAAGTTGGAAATATGAATCTGATATAAAACAAAAGTACCATTGTCAAAAATCAAAATACATAGTAATAATGTCATAGAGCAGTAAAAGTAGTAAGAAGAACTTACAGAGCTACTCCCCAAAAATCCATATCACACCTGCAAAACAAACTTGTAGGTTAGGAACAGAAAGAACTCAGTGATTAAATATTTAACGTTAGAAAACTTTGTTTTAAAATTACCCATAATTAGGCCTACTGTGCACAGGGTTTTCAATGTCTTTTTTTAAATCCATAAATCTCATCTTGTTGGAATTGGAGCCTCCGGGATGTTTGGCCAGGCCACCTGGAAATCCTTGGTATATCCACTGAGTTGTGCAGATGACCTGTTCCTATACGCTAAAATAATCATGTTCTGCAGTGTTAAGAGCTCCTGTCCAGGTGGGTCACCTGTCTAACACATGCACAAGTTTGTCTGGGAAATTCTAGAATATAGTATGTTCTCCACATTGAAAAGCTACTGTAAAAAGGTTAGTGGGTATCATCTTTTTTTAATGAACTGGGAGATGACAGTGTCTCTCAAAGCTCGTTTTTCTGCCTGTTCATAGTTAATGCTCACATTGTCTGAAATACATTAAAGATCTGTTCAAACAACTGCACAGATATAAATGCAGAGCGATGATAGAAACTACATGTGCTACACAAATTCATGGTGTATAAACGTTATGTAAAGATACTAAATCTTTATTTTCAAGGAGTTCACACAACGGTGAAATGTTGAAAGTTTCTTGAAAGTCAACACTAAAAATGAGGTGATTTTTTATTAAGCAAGCTATTGTTGGGAAGAATACCCATAGCTATTAATTATATAGCAGTTCTAGTAACCTTGAAAGTTGTGTGTAATGATTTTGTTTGGTTGGGGTTTTTTTTGAGGATGGGGGAAGCTTTTCTTTCTGCTTATGACAGAAAGATAGAGAACGTGGTTATCTCAGAAAAAAAAGAAATTATTAGACAAGCATGATCGGAGATGAGGGAACACCCAAGGGACAACTTCACAACGCTTTGCTCAGCCAAGCGTGCAATGAAGTGCAACCTTGTGGAAGTAAAGACACCCGAGAGGCAGAGCCAAGGCATATCCCAAAGTCCAAAGTCTCTAAGTCTTCTGTAGGTGCAGCTTCATGCTAAAATACTTAAAAATTACTCTAGATGCAAAGTGTGATTTGTTGCTGAACTTGCCAAAGCATATATATTCTGTTTGAAATCAAATGTGGTTTTATTACAGCACAAAGATGCAAGGATATACAGTTAAGATTATTGAGTTTCTCTACTCTGGCAAATGAAAGCAGGGAACGACTGGTCACTAGTCTGAGCTTGTTAGCTGTAACACCCCAGAGGGATCACTTTATAAGGTAAAAAATTAAACAGTTACTTATAGAAGATGTCACATTTGATTTTATATTTCCTTTATTTCTTAAAATGAATTCTAAGTAACAGTTAAGGAGTTGCAGACTAGATCAAGTAATCATTTTTTGTATCACATAAACCCCCTCAAACTATTTTCTCATCAGAAAAGCTATTTATACTGCATCTATTTAAATAAAAGGCATTGATATCATCTACCAGGAAAATGATTTGTTGAAACTTGGCTGGATTCTAGCAAGTGTATTTTTATATTCTTTGGGGAAGTGGGCAATGTGAATGTGACAGTGACATGGAGGGAGGAGTGGTGGTTCAGTGAGTGCTGGTGGGATCAGTATGAGGCAAGTGTTTGATAGATCTCGAGGATGCAAAGGCTGTTTGCTCCCTGCAGCGAAGCAAACGGGTCTGTGTGGGCAGGGATCCCACAGTGATCCCTGCTTACGTGCCAGTGGGTGTGGAGACCTTGGGGGAGCTTGCAAAAGAGTCAGAAGGATTTGGTCTTCCTGAAGCAGTGGGCAGTGATCCCACAGTGAGGAGCAGAGCTGAGATCCATCCAGCTCCAAGGAAAAGCTTCGGTGAGTATCAGAAGAGAGAGAGGAAGCTCCTCACCATGCAGCGATGTTGTTGCAGGGAGTTAGCGATGGCTGAGCAGTTTTAGGAGTTTTACACTGGATGTCACACCGAATCCAGCAGTCAGCCCCAAATGGCAGGCAGTAGCCAGCTTCCCACTGCAGCAGTCTCGCCGTTGCCCAGGGAGCTCCAGAGGCTTCTCTGCACCTGGCATCCCACGCTGCCGAGGGAACGGAGCGCCTCGTGATGCTGGATGCTCACCTCATTGTGCAGTGGTGCATTAGCCATTCCTGAGCAGACTTTATCTCTGCAGGCAGATGGTAGTTCAGCAATGTCACAGAACTCCTTCACTAATTGGTGCTGATACTTTGTTTCCTGAAAAAAATGGACATTTTAATTTATTTTCAAAAAGGATTAGATGCAGGTTTTTGCTACCTGCTTGCGATATAGTGGGCTGTTTGATGTTATCTACATTCCATATAGGTTTGGGATTTTGGAAAGGTTTAATAATTGTAATTGCATTTTGTAATGTCTTCTACTCCTGTATCCTGCATTGACTAGTGAACCCAAAAATTAATTGGAAATACAACTAATGCTCAGGAAGCAGATCAGAAGTAACATTCCGTCCAGACATAGATATCCATAACTGCTTGGTGGTTCTGCTCCAGACCTTCAGCAAAAAGATCTGCTTTTGCAGCTACCTTCACAATTATAGTCTGGTATACAGATGGAGCAAAATGATTTCACTTTGTGTTGAAATGCTGTGGGTAACTATTTAAATTCCTGAGCTCCAAGCTTTTTAAAGGTTAAGGAAGATCACACATGTACTTGTGTGGAGGAGTCAGTGTTGGCTCCGAGGGATGAACTGCCGAAGGGCATCCTTTGCAGTAAAATCCAACAAATGGGTATAAGAATGGCTGGCACACTCCTACAGTGGTTTGTAAAGTTAGAGTTATCATTTTGTTGTTCCATTGTAGTGGGAGAAGATAAGAAAAGGGAAAAGTTGCTTCTCATTGGGTTGAATACATAAAATAGTTCCTGAATGGCTTTCATTAGACACTGTCATTCCTAACATTTGTGCAGGGAAGCAAGTATGTAAAAACACAAGGGAAAGTTGAGTGAAGGCCAACAACAAAGGTGGGGTCAATTTTTGCTGAGCTATTTCCTCTAGCAATGTCTGTTGTATGTGTAATGTTTGGTTAAAGAATTGAAAGCAAACTTGAATGTTTGCCATACCTTTTTAAAACCCCTGCCCCTTTGATCCATGTCATGTCTGTTGAAAAGTTTTGGTAGCTTTTCTTCTTACATAATTTTTTAGACAGGTTCTTGCTGTCTACAAGAACCTGCTGGTGAAAACCTTCTAATTCAAGTGTATACTCTGTGCTGGTAATTTCAGAGCTGGCCTAGCCAGTTCTGCTATCAACAGATTTTGTATTTTCAGGCTTAAGATAGGCTGCCTAAATCTTTGGCTTCTAGAAAACTGTCGTCTTAAAAATAAAACTTAAGTATTTGAAATTCATATGAAGCTGGAATAGAAACAGCTTCTCCCCAAACTATGATTTGTACAAAACTTCATAGGTAAAATTAAAGCAAATGCACGTTTGCTCGTTTGAGCTTGCTGACATGTTTCCCACATGGTGCCTGGTGCATGCTCAAGGGAGAACATTTTCTGTGCTCCACTGTGGCTTGTGCTGTCACATCCTTCCATCTCATGGTACAGCAGGAATGCAGAGGCATGGGCTAGGAAGAGAGGTTGAAAGGGACTTTATCTTGTATTTCTTCCTTCAAGTTTTCCATGAAATGGGCAAATTGTTAAAATCGGTCCAGAGCCTGTTCAGCGTTGTGGCAAAGTGGAAATACAGCCCTGCTCGCCAGCTGGGCTGGTGTTTATCTACCTGCACCACGCTCTGCACAAGCACCTTTCTCACTGGCCCAGGTATGTGGTGCTACAGTCAAATGGTAGAAAAATTCCCCTGATTGACATTGTAAGTTTTATTTTTGCTGGAAACAGTGGGAAGATGTCAATGTCCAGCGGCTCAGCATGTGTGACAGCAGCGTTATATTTTGGTATGTGTGAGTACGTCAGGTCCCTGACCTACGCCAAGGTCTTGTTGCAGTACGAAAGTGACTGGAATATTGCTGTCCAGTGGCTGAAATTTATGAATTACTGAGCATGAGCTTTGAAACTATATAGCTGTTAATGTCACTCTTTTTGTTGTCAGGTTCTACTTTTGGATGTCGTTTCTGGAAATGCCGGCCGCTGAAAGGGCAAGGGTGTGCCTGTAAATCCCACTGCCTGCCTGCTGGCTGCACTTGTACTGTGTATTGTAGGTGCTCTGCCAGCATTTCCATGAGCTCCTTTAGTTTCTGAGGTACACGTGCTCCCCGCAGCACCCTGCTCACTCTGCTCTTGGAACGGATTGTTCTCTGTGTGGAAAATCGGGCTCTACTCTGCAGGCAGTCAAACCTGTAGGTACATCTGCAAGTGATGCTCACTCTTAGCTATCAGATCATTGTCTGCTTAAGATGCCGGTCAGCAGGAGAATATGGACTTGCTGCTATTAAAAAATACAGCATGGGTGAGGAGTGGGCATGGTGCCCAGAACGCAGGTGAAATTTTTGGCAGATCCTCCATGATCCCGTGACCAAGCATCATGATGACCGTGTTACATCTTGAATACGAGCATCTCTCATGGTGGAAGTGCAGAGGCGGTTGTTCTGGGAAGGTCTGTGAGCAGGGTCCTATTTTTGGAAGGATCCCCTGGGCAGGTGTAGCTGAGAGGACAGAGCCAGGAGTGGTGCTGGGGGGTGCAGGAGTTGTGGAAACAGCTCTGGCAGCACCAGGCTCCTGTGGCTGTGCTCTCCCAGCAGCATTCAGAAATGCTTTATTGCAAAGGCTTCATTTTCTTTCCTGATTTGCAACCTGCTCTGGCAGTGTGTGCAGCTTGAATAGCCAAATACACATTATCAGGAATTTCAGACAGAAGAAAATGAGTCCTTTCTGCATTCAGTTACCATTTCTGTAATGGACTGGCAAGGTGTTGGAGCAGGGCCAGCTCTCTCTGCCAGAACAAACAACAATTCTGGGGCTGTGGAGCTACCCTGGCACTGTGTGTTTAGTTAAAGGTTTAGCACTGGCAATGCATGAACAATTAAGACTTCATTTCCTAAATGGAGTGCATTTTGTGATTACAGAAGAGAACACACCAGTTGGGATTTAGTGTATTTGGGGCTGAAACATGGTCTTACACAGTGAAACCTGCTGTTTACAGAAGAGCTGACTGAAGACAAGACAAAGCAAAGTTTTCCCATAATTGTACTGCCAAGAGTGAGATTTATCTATATCAAAGGAAGCTGCCTGATTTTGTAGCAAATGTTATTCAAAACATGCTTTCAAATTATATAGGTTATTGCCTCTGTTGTAGAGCAAGACAAAATGTTGCTGTAGAGATAATTTTATCTTTCATTTGTATTTATATATTATTTTTTGTCATACTCTTCAGTTAGCTTTTTGTATGGAGAGATTTCCTTATACTTTCTAATGTCAATAATTATGACATCAAGCAGTTATAGTGATAGATGAAATACAAAATGTTACATTTTAAGACGGACTGCATTTATCACAATGAATTATTTATTTTAATCGTATATTTATTTACTTGTGGTGAAACAAAAGAAAGGTGAAAATAATTCTGGATATGCTGAAGGCTTTTTAGTTTTAATCCAGCTGTTCATGTGCAAATCTTCCACTGTTCTTTCTTGATTTTTATATTCCCTGTAAACTGCTGAAGTGAGTGGTGCATTACTACTGCAGGTGACTCTAGCCACAGCAGTGTGAGCAGATGTGCCCATCTCTGAAATTGTTTGGAAATCACTGTTATCCCCTGGCTACTCCCCCTGCCCCCTCCCTTAGACTATAACTCTATTTGGAACTGCTGCAAATAGGAACTGAGGTGGTGTATGTTTGGTTTCCAAGCAGTTTCCAAAATCTCAAGGTCTTAATGTAAAAAAAAAGTGAAAGTCCTTTTGCTCTGGAGCAGTGCTCTGTAGATGGCAGCATTGATAGGCCTGACTTGCCTCTGCTCTCAAGTGAAGAGCAAAGAGTGGGTAACTGCAGGCGTGTTCTTTGCTTCTGTACACAAATATAGAAGTAGCTCTTAGTATTTTGCTTACATAATAAATTGCAGTTGCTTCATAGTCCAGTGGTTTATGGCTCAGTTCAAGGCTGTACGAGTGTACTGAGATGTTTTGTGATAATTTACACTCTTACTTTTAGTGGGACACTTTTTTTTTTCAACCTGTGCTTGTTAGGTTTTATTTGTGAGACTGGAAGCAGGGATTAATTAGATCAGTTATTGTTTCTCTTATTTGGTTAGATATAGAATATTTTGTGCCTTTAATTCCTTAAATAGCTCTAGACACTTCATGAACACAGGCATCCTTATTGTTCTGTGTACTGCAGAATTACTTTATACCTGGTGTTTTCTGGCATTCACACTCCCTATTTTTTGGTGAGCAACCGTGAAACTCATTCTAAAAGCCAGGACCTTCAAGGTGCTGTTCCCTTACCTTGATTAGGACATTTTTCTTGCTAGGGATCAAATAAGCTTTATTAGGAAAAGAGAATTCTTGTTTAGTAATGTAGAATATTAACTCAGAAGGTGCAGATGATGTACTTAGGAACTATAGTCCTTGCAGTGATTTTAGTTTTCTCACTCCTTGTTTGTCTGCCCTGAACCTTGGCTTCTGTCTGGGCTGGTCCTTCATGAAGCAGCCACAGGACTTAAGGGCATTAGGAAACTGAGGCTTTAAAGGAAGTGATAGCTTAAAATATGTTGACTAATTAAATAGATATTTACTTAAAAACTCCATGACAATGTAAGTTGCATGACACTGTGAGATGTCTTCTTTATATCAGTCTTATTAACCTTTTCATTCCTTTTGAAATCCACACTCAGGACTCTGCTTGGCTGTAATGTGAGTGGGGCATTTAGTGGTGGCAATGGTGAACACATCACTGCAGAGTGGAGTTAGTCAATCTTCGTGTCCTCTGTTTGTAAGAAGGTTGTATTCTTGCACGGTGTCATCTGTTTCTGTCTGTAGGGGGGAAATAACGGTTTAATGTTTTTGAGACATTTTATTACTGCTGTTTCCTTGGTAGTATTTCTAAACTTAGTGCGGTTGTCAAAAGCTATAGCTGCTCCTGTTCTTTTGGATGCTTATAACTCCAAAAAGTTGCACCCTTACGTGCACATACAAATGATGAAAAGATGAAGCTAATTCTTTTTTCTGGTTTCAAGAAACCAATTTTGCATCTGCTTCTAGTCACAGAATTCTATTTTCAAGGGAGAGTCTTAATTATTGTGCATTGGCAGTTGTACTTGCTCTGAAGTACCAGAGTGAGAATGCTAATGAAATAACGCTTAATGGAGTTGGAGGTAGGAAAGTGCTCAGAGTTTTATGATTAAAAAATTGTCACTTGGCCGTATATGCATTTTTAATTAGTTAGATTGTTTTCCTTAGTCATTTCTGATTTTCAGTGCATGAATTAAGACGTATAGGTCCTGATACCCAGGAGTGTGGATGGCATGCAAGGCCTAAAACATAGCTGGAAGTTAATTATTGTCAGTTGTCCGGGTCTGCAGTCGGGACTGCGGGTCAGTTTGACCATGACTGCATGTTGCTGAATGCATTGCTTCCACCCCATGAAAAACAGACAGACTGCTGACCTTGCAGGGTACTGAGAATTAATTTGTGTGTATCACTAAATTGCTTTGAAACTCTAGACAGTGGAGTCAAGAGATCATCAGAATATTGAGAAGTATTAATTGTTATTGCCATAAAAGCTTTAATACTTTAATCACTGATGAATATAGTTAGAGCGTGTGACTCCCTGAGAATGAAGTAGGAATGTTCTTGGCTTGCTAGGATGTTAACATGCTGAACAGTCTGCTTATACCTCCATTTACAACTAAGACAGCCTAGATATTTGCTTCAATTAAGCATAAACTTGTTTTGATGGCTTTTCAATCAATGAGGCAAAATAAAGATAGGAAGGTAAAATCAATAGAGTAGCAGCTGCTGTGCCCCAGCACCACAGAATGGAGTGAGTAGCAGTGATGTACAGATTAAAAATGAAAAGCCTCTTCAGATATGTAGAAATCACTACTACAAAAGGTGTTAATGAAGTTGTATTAATAATAAAACAGGATTTAGGGTTCATCCTAGTACTGCTTTGATCCCTACATGGGCTTTCTGACAGTAATTTTGAGGAAAGATTTAACTTAGAGTGAGTTGGTTTTTTTTTTTTGGCAAATTAGATTTAACATTATTTGGTAAGTCATAATATCTTCCAGTTCAGAGCAGATATTGGATGGATACTTCATTTGCTGTTCCATTTCTATCAACTGCAATGAAGTCATATTATAGACTCTGCTTAGTTTCTGCAGTTAGTTTCTGCATTATGCAAACTACTAAAAAGCCATATGAATTAGGGAAGAACCTTTTATGCACAGTTGAAGTGACATAAATGCACAAGCTAAAAATAAATGAACTTCATTTGCCTATTGTCATGTTAACTTTTAATTTTTACGTGCTAAAGTCTGAAATGTTTTATTAATTGTAATAGGCCCTATTTTTTGTTGGTCTGTTGGGTTCATTTTAGTTTGCATAAGCCTTCCTAGCTTGGAGAGCAAAGGTCTTTTTAGGTGATTCCATAGATGCTGGAGCAGAACATTCGCACTCCTGGCCTTTTCCTTTGTTGCTCCCCGTTAGCCCGAGTAAATTTTGGAACACAATTTGGGATCTGGATTTGTCAGCTTAAAAATGAAGTAGCATCACTCATTCTGAATTCTGAAATCATCCTGGTACATTGAACAGGTACAGAAGAGGCATTAACAGGCCGTGTTTTCTCATCCAACCTTGTGTATTCTCCTGAAGTCTGACCTGCAAGGCCCTTTTCTAAAATTTCTGAGATAATAGTACCTCTGGGACCATTCACTTTTGGACCTTGAGTCTCCTAGCAAGAGCTGCTCAACCCAAGGGATTAGGTGCTTGGAAGAACATTAACATCTTCAGAATTTTCCAGTGGAAAGTTTTGGTTTAATTGTTCATCAACAAAAATGTTTTGTGTTTTGTCCAAGGAGCTTGTGATTGTCTTTTTCTAAGAGAGTTTTTATGGTGTGGATGAAGCATTTTAAGTAAGGCTATAGGAGAGAAATAACATGGAAGAGGAAGAAAATAAAAATGGTTCTGGAGAGAGCACTGGCCCTGTTAAAGTAAGTGTTGCTGTTTCTACATACCTTGCATGATTTTAAGGCAAAAGAAGAACCTGCTAGTATTAGCACAGCTAATTACTTAAATCAATTAGCATGAGATTTCCTAAAATAGCAAATTACAAGAGCATGATTAGTACTACTTTCTTTAGGCACTGACAGCTTTCTGCCATTGTTTCCTCAGTGCTGCATCAGTCTTTTGCATAAAAATGGAGAGCTTTTCACTGAGGGGATGCCTGTGCTCCGTGGTGTGAGGAGGTGCAGTGGCTGTGAATCACCCGTGTTCCATGGGGCAGGATGGCTCTCACAGTGTCACGGTTTGTCTCTCCTGGGATGGACTCACATTATCTCTTCTTTTCATATTTCCTTTCTAATCTTTCTACTGTGACCGTGTTTTATATCAAACCCGCTCCTTTAGATATTTTACCATCCCAGTGATTCGATGAACTGCAGTGGACACGAAGACCAGGAGGCATTACTCTAAGTGACAGACCACTAGAATTTGCATCTAGATTTTTAGCTCAATACTCAGTCTTTTGAATCACTGCTTTATCTTGAAATATGGCTTAAAATAGCTATCAAATGAGGAACAAGACAGTAAATGTAGATATTTAAAGCTCCTTTGACATGGAGAAGAAAGGAAATCGAGGCTCTTCGAAGGTGTGTCACTCAGTGTGGCACATTTTCCCTGGGTGACACAGAAGGGCTGCTGATGCCCCAGTGGCAGACTAGGCAGTCACAGGGCATGTGAATACCATGACAGAAGCAAAGGTTTTGTCCATCTGTATCTTGCTGTCTCTGAAAAAAAAATTGGAAAATTATGGATTTTTACACTTGATAGGGAAATTGATATGAGAGAAGCTAAATTTTCATCTGAGGTGAGATCACTCTTTATCACAGCACAAAGGATGACTTTTATGCTAGAAGGAGCTAGACACGGCCATTTCTCAGACTACAGAGCTTCTCTCAATATAAAATGATGCATGAAAATGTTATATCCTGATAATAGACTCTACTTCAATGTGAAATGTGTCCTTGGAGCTCATTTTTATAGTGTTGTACTCTTTTTTTGCAAGAAATCCTTTTGTAAAATAGCTCAGACTTCCATTAGTGCTTCTGAACCTTCTCTTCTGGAACAATTTTTGTCACATATTAAGCATGACTTCTGTGGGATGAAACAGATGAGATGTGGGATACCTTCATTTTTAAGTACTTGCCATAACACACTGACTCGAGTTTAGATGCTGGCTTGGGTTTAACCTGTTTTATGTCCTGAGCACTACTTATTGGCATCTGTGGGGAAAAAACCCCCTGAAATAAGCACTTTTCCATTTGAACAGCTAATTTAGGAGGGCAGGCATTGCCATGTTTGTTCCACAGCACAGTAAGTTGAAGAATTTTGTATGGGTTTATGTGAAGGTCTCAGTCTTTCATGTGTCCTTTAGAACAAATCCTCTACAAATTCTGTCTTTCCAGGAAGGGATAATTTAATGTGATTTAATAAGTTGATCATGGTGAGTATTTTTAGTTGTTGGTTTTCTTAATCTCTTTGTTTTTAGTTGGACAGCAGTAATGCTGCTTATGGGCTGTCACAGAGGCTGCTGAAGTTCATTTGGTTTAAAGGGTCTCATTCTAGTTTGCTTACTTTGGCTGCATCCTTGACGGCCACACTCAAGACTAAGACTCTTTAATTACTTTGTCAAATTGGTGAAGTTCTCGTTACTCATAGCACTGTGAGGAAGTAGGTCAGGGTTTGCATGACCTGACAAATGCGTTAATGATCTCTTCATTAAAAGAATTAAACTTTTGGTGGGTATTACTCGGTAAGTAATGGACAGTGGAGTTGATGTGTGTCTTAGCTTGCAGATTGCATGGAGTAACTTGGAAAGAACAGAGGACCTCAGAGGACTGAAGGAGCTGAGGTTTTGATCTTGTTCTAGTTCTGACCCTGCCAGCACCACAGGGGTGATTTATCCAGCCCGTGGGGTTCAGTGTGCTTGCAACAGCAGCTTTGAACACAGCCATGGGAAGGAAATAGTGACGCAGTGGCTGGATCAGCTTTTGCTGGTGACTCCAGACCACTCTCCAGTGAACAACTGCTCTGCAGGACTGGATAACTGCACACTTCTTGGTGTCACTATTTGCCTTTCACATCACTGAGTCCTGAAAAGACTCCTACTACAGAGCTGACACTGCTGAATCGCTTCCAATTAGAGCTGATATGATGTTAATTAGCCTGATGCTGCTTGGTAAGCTGTTTAGCACTTTTGTCTCACCTATAATATGTGCTAAGGGAACTGTGGCTTTCCTTTGAGTGAGCCAGTGAGTTTCTGGAAGTAGTAGAATTGCCTTGAGGGACTTAATCTGTTTATGTGAGGACTGATTTCAGATGGGCAAGATTTCTCCTCCTTGAGTATTTTGCTTGTGAAGCCCTATGATCCATAGCAAAATGATCCATTGTTTATAAACTAAGTGGAAATTCTCAGTGAAGTTGTTCACAAACACCAATGTGTTTACCTGTGTGTTTAATCTAGAAAAAAATGAATATGGAACTCTGCATGCAAAGCAGCTGAATTAATGTTTTCCTTCCATATTTCCTGTGCTTTTAGCTCTGTGAGTTCAATATAGCTTTAACTGCTGTGTGTGTTTTGCATATATTCCTTTTATGGAGATGGTGGGTATCTTGGAGTTGATGATGTTGTTACCTATTGAAGAAATGTCAAGTGCCTTAAATATTAAATCTTTACATAGTGCAGGATTTTAAAGCAAATAAATTACCAAGTGCTTGATGGCTGTTCTGTCGGTTTTAGAGTGCTGTTGTTTGGCCTAAACAAAACCATAAGCTTACTCCAAACAGAGAGCACCTGCTCTTTCACATATGATCACCTAGAATGAAGCTAGGAAAATAATCTTGTACCATGTGAGCCTGCTCTCTGAAACTGGGCTGATTCATCAACTCACACTGCCTCTGTGAAGACAAGAAACTAACTTGGATTCCAGCTGTGTCTATTAAAAAATGAAAATTGCCCCATTCTCATCTATAATTTAATAAGTATATATTTTTATATTCTCTATATGTAATGGCCAATAACTATTCCATATCTTTAGTATGCAAGATGTGTTTTTTATGCTTTTATACAGGTACTGTTAACAAGGCAGTTCAATAGTTCCCATTTGATTCATCTTCCTGGGAAGGTGTTTGGCAGAACTATCTGCTCAACCTTCTGAAATGGTGCTGGGGTTTTGCTTGGAAGTTCAGATAGATCTGCACATAGAGCAGAAACTTCATGTGACGTGTTGGCCCTGGAATGACATTTTTGTATGTATTCTAGAAAGCTGCACATGTCAGAGGAAATGTGATTTAAATATTGGAAAGTTCTTTGTTGTCATCAGCCAAATCCGTACTACTGTATTTTTGATAGATAAATGTATAAAATCAAGAAGTCCCAGCTGATTTGTTGATTCATATCAGTTTGTACATTCGCATGTAATTTGAAAAAGTTTGGTAACAAGTTAATGGAAATAGCTCAGTAACTGAGTGTGGAAGCAGCATCCTAAGCTGAGCACACAGTACAATGAATGTGGTGGTTTCTATTTAATTAGCTTTAAAATGTCCAAGGTGCCTTTTTTCTTCAAAAGCTTTATTAAATTCTCAGGAATGGTTTGGTAGCACTGACAAAGTAATTTGGTGTGTTTATGCTCAGTAGGTATTTTTGTTTGGCTTGGCATGTCCCTTAGTTTAGGCCTGTCACAGAATTGCCTGGTGAAAATGAGAACTGACATTTTATGTGACCATACTGATAACTGTGACTATAATAAAACAAATATTTTGGCATTCCCTCCTTTCAATAAAAAAATGCTACTAATAAAAACCCCCACTCTACAATCTTACAGAAATATGCCCTACTATTCATCAGTTTAAGATTATAGTTTACACAATCATTGATGCTAGTGATTGAATTTAAAATTTTAAAATTGCAGGAATCCTGGAGAAAAAGGAGCTGTCACTGTTGCCTGTTGTGGTGACACTGTTTATTTGAACCCTTTCCCCCGTGCTTCTGAGAATGTCCAAATAGGATGTTTGTTTCTGTTTTGCAAGAGCTAAATTTTACAAAATGTCATGGTCTCTTTGGTTTTGAGAAAATGGAACACTCCAGTTGATGAGGGTACAGTCAAAAATTCTCCCTGAGCTCCAGAATGCTGAAAAAAAAATCCTTGTTAGTTCCCTGAATGCTTCCTTTATTTCGTTTTCTCCTGAGAAACTGCAACATGTTCATTTTACTAAAACAGTCTAAAGGGCATTACACTTGAATAGCTGGGAGTCTGCAGATAAAACACAGATATTCCAAATAACCTTAGCGGTGTGGTAACAGCTCAATGTGCTGCAGGCCTGGTACCCCTGTGTTGAAGGAGGGCTCTCAGCCTTGGAGCTTTCTTAAGGGGGAAGCCCGTGCAACAGGGAGTGCTGACTTCTCTTGGCAGGTCTGATGGTGGCTGCCGTAAAGAGCCATCCAGTGTGGTGCACAGAATGGTAAAATAATGTGGCTCCTCAGAGAACTGCCCTTTGCAAGTGATCTTTGTTGGCTGGACAATCCTCAAACAGGCACGGCGGTTTTGAGTAGCAGAGTAGAAAGTGAGGTTTCTATAATATCAAGTCACATCAGACTCTTCTTCTCAGACAAAGCTGGGGAATGCTCCAACATGACAGGTGTTGCAGAGATTTTATCAGGTTCTCAGTATTAAGTAAGTTGGCATTTGCTGGTAGGGAGAGTCAAGCAATAAATAAAGATAGTGAATGCCCAGAGATATTCTTATCAAATTCAAATGAAGTGAACAGGATTTGCTTACTGAGGATGCCGAGTGGCAAGGGAGGGAATGTGTTTTAATCGCCCCTTTTCACTCAGGCGTGGTTCCGTGTGTGTCCTGCTGCTGTCAAACCCCCGAGGGGGGCTCCAGGCCAGGAGGCGGTGGGTCCTGTGTGGCCCTGGCTCCGGGAGGCTGCGCTCACGGGGACGGGGTGGCCGAGAGTGGCCGTGTCCGAGTGCAGGGGGGACACGGCAGGGAAGTGGAAACGGGATTGGAGCATAAAAGGCTCCTTCTGAGAATTTCCATAAGAAATACTGTCTGCTTTTCATCTGTTTGTAGCCATGTGTCTTTTCAGTTTGCTGGGGAATTTTTGTGAGGACTCATTAATGGTTTACACGTTGAGTAAAAGGGGTTTTTTTTGGCTATTTGTTGTTTTGTTTGTTGTTTTGGTTTTTTCCCCCCGTTTAACGCTTGAGTGAGTTTGGCTGTAATTTCTCTTTCAGTCCCATTATTCTCCCTTTATAGATTAAGGAGTTTCAAAGTCAGTGTCTGATTGTTGTATACTGGAGGTTTGCCACAAAAGATTAATTTTAGTGTCTCCAAGACTTTTTAATTACAGTAAGACTTTCAGATACCTTTTATTACAGTATGTAGCCAAAAGGTTTTTTTTGTCTTTTTGTGAATTAATTCTTATCTTTCTGGAGACAATTAAATGTGTAATTAGCAGAACTTGGCTTACAGGCGCTGTGCAAGAACTGTGCACCAAAATGACTTGTTAGGATTAGGGTGTTTGGTCTATTTTCTTTTTCAGGGAAAAAAGTGCTGCTTTTTCTTTGGGGAATTTCAGCTGTGAATGGCAGTAGCTGAAGGTGGAAAACGCAACACCTTATCCTGCCCCTCCTTGATAAGGTCTTCCATGAAGGGACTCTGTGTTCATTCCTTCTGCCTTCTGTAGCTCATTTTGATTTACCTTTACAATTCCTGTAGTAGTTACAGTTAAGAAGGTACAGAATATTTTAGGTCTTCTATCGTTAGGAATCAAACACATGGTTTTCAAGAGATGTTTATTCTCTTAGTGGCTGTTTGTTATTTACATCTCTTTTTGCATAAAATAGGTAAGAAACTAAACCCTGAAGGTTTCATGGTATAAAGCTGTAGTCAGTCAACACAGTGAGGAAATTATCAATAGAGAATAAAATGCAGTTTAAGTAAATAATGCATTTTATGCTTGAGGATGCAGAATAATTAAATAAGAGCATGAAGTTTGATAACTGAAAAAATGCTTTCACTGTCTGAATCTATCAAAGGTCCAATTATACCTAACTAGCACCTGAAGCAAAGCAGGGCAGTGGAAGCTTCCTGCCATTTGACTATCCAGAAATCCTGTGCCATATTCCCAGGAATACAGGATTATTTTTACGTAGTGGAATAGTCTGTGTAGGAGGTAGATCCCTAGTCATGAGGATTTTGTCAGTGTATATAAAGTACATCTGTAAGTAAAACTCCTTCTTAGTTTTCCTTCTGACCAGTGCATATATTGGCTACAATCAGTCCACATGATGGACTTCGCTTCCAAGAGATTCACCTGCATTTCATTTCTGTTCTTGGGCATTTAAGCATTCCAAAAATGAAAATAAAAGGATTACAACACTCTAAATTTTGGGTTGAAAAACAAGTGGTTTGTACTAAACCTTCTGCTTGAGCTGATGCCTCTGTGGATATTTTATTTAGCATGTCACTGTAGGCAGGCTGAGTAAGTGGGTGTGTTTCTTTATTCTCCTCCAGAATCTCTTTTCTCTCTTCTAATCAGCAGTCTATATCAGTAATAAGCAGATTTAAGCCATAGCTGATTAACAGTCTATTTACCATTATATATATACTTTTGAGGGACTGAACTATGTCAGCCATGTGTTTTGATGCTGGGCAAATCCACAGCAGCCAAACCATCCCCTGAGGTGCTCTTACACCCTGTGAACTGTGGCATGTCGACAGCATAGATGGTTTTCAGTGGCTTTTATCCACAGAAACTTGTATTTGAGATGATTATATGTTGTGGTTAACCCTACATTTTGAGTAATTGAATAGAAGACGACTGGTAAAAATGTATCTCCTATATAACTAAATCTCAGTATAATCAAAATAATGAGGTTATGAGTAAAATTGTAATATTTTAGGGGCACTCATATCTGAAACTTGGGATGTGGACAATGAGAAATGGTAGAAGTACTCAGAAATTCTTGCTTTGATTTTGAAAAATAATCAGGTGAACTCATTCATATAATGAAATACTTATCAACTAAGTATCAATATGCAGCTATTCACAAGCTGCATAACACTAACTAAAAAGACATGTAAAAATTTATAGCTCCGCATATCTGGTACCCGAGAAGTGGGCAAGGAGTTCTCTGCGGTGCTCAAGCTGAGGGGTTGTTTTTGGTTTGGTTTATCTTTCCTTGATTGTTTGTTTGGGCTTTTTAAATGAATTGTGCAACACTAAATATGTAACAAAGAGGCCAGAGAAAATGACCTGGGGATTTTTTTCATCAGCCTTACTTCAGTTCCAGGTAAAATAGGAGAACAGGTGATATGTGACTTGATTAATAGAAAATTAGGAGAGTAACATAATTACTGTCAATTAAAGTGAAAAATAAGCTACTTTTAATTTGTAATTAGATGAAAAGTAACAGTATTGATGAAATATATTTCTGGAAGATGTTTAATTTGCCTATGCTTGATGAGTTTTTGAGAAGTTTACATAGCGACCAGCAGTCATATGTTCAGTTGATGTAACAGCATTGATATTCTGCAGATTCCCATAAAAAAATATAATTCCAAATGGACAACGAGGCCTAGGGTTAATATTAAGCTGGATATCTAGAACAAAATTATGGGCATGAGTTCAGAGTCTTTGACTTAAGACAGTTCACTGATTATCCATCCATGAGAATCTCCAATGTTACGGGTGAGAGAGCAAATCCGATCTTTTTACTGGTGTGGGAATTTTATATTGGAATAGTGAAGCTGTTCCTGGCCAAGGGTAACTGCTCTAGGAACTGACTGTCCAGTTCTGGTGAGAGTCATAAAGAAATCTCTTGGGCAGCCAACAGCTTTCTCTCCCAACAAGGAGACATGAAAATCGGCGACGTTGCTTCAGCAAGAAATTAAGATATTTATATTTTATTTGCCAAGATAAAGTGAGCTGGTGTCTTGACCACAGTAATTAACTGGACAACAGAGCCTTCTCTTCGGCTGAATAATAAAGATTTGGGAGGAAATGTATTTGAGCTTAAATTTACAGAAGACAAGCAAGTTTTAAGTCAGATTAATTATTGGAAGAATTTACTCATGTTATGGATAGGCTGACATGGACACTCCTTCACAGACAATGTGAGAGTCTAGGGTTGTCTCTTTCCAAGGGATATAATGTAGTCCCAGTAGGAACAAATTCAAGGAAGGATCACATCCTTCTCCTAAAAGAGAAAGCCTGTTAGGTACCAGTGGCCTTTTCTGGACTTAAGATGTGTCTTTTATAAAACAAAACCAGCACATTCCCTGGTCCAGTCTTAGACTAGAAGGAACCCTGTTTAATATCAGTGTTATATAACAGATTTGTATTCAAATCACTTCCTGTGTGCAGATCTGTCAAATTTTTTGCTGTGATGCCTAGGGCAGTGCTTATTCTCCTGGCTGTAATGATAGGATAGAATTTGGATTCCCCTCTCCCCCCCCCCCTTTTTTGGTGTAGATTCTTTTGATTTAAGCTAAACTTTGAAATTTTCTCAATTATAAGCTGGTTGTATTTGAACAATAGACTTCACAGAAAATGGAAGAAATTAGAGAACTTCTGTTTCTTTGTGTCTGTAAGGTGTTGGGAATTTTTCAAATGACTTCATCTCGAGTTTATTTGTATATTGTCTCTACAGAGAGGCTATGGCTTTGTGGTAAGTTGTTTTTGATAGCAACACAACATGCAGCATGCCTGTTTCCTCACCTTCCCCCACACATCTGTTGTGCCAGCACGTTTGTACGGCTGTGCCGTGAACCCGGGCACAGAACTGATGTGGCTTTTAAGGCAGCCTTGTCAAGTCTATATGATAGATGGCCTCTCTCCAAAATGTGAATGGATTTCAAAAGACAAAAACTGTGTGAAAATGTGCCTGTATAGGTATTTCCTGAGCATGACATGAACTTGTTTCATGATCAAACTGAAAGCACAGGATCATCTCTTTCAGAGCATTTCAGATCTCTGCCTTAATTTGCTTGGGAGAAAGGGTGAGTGTTGGATGAGGATACAACTCTTCTTGGAGGATTCACTTCTACAAGAAAAGTTGAGATGATTTTGGGATGAGAACAGTGAGGATGACCCCGTCATTTTGAGAATTTTTTGTAACATTTTATGCACACAAAAGTAAATGTTTATAAAACACTGCAGTGCCAAAACCTGCTGATGTCACAGAGTACTGCCAGTTCTGAAGTTCTATGTGCAGAAATAGTTTAATTTTAGATCTTTGAGTGTATTGATGGATTTTGATACTCCTCCCAATTCCTCAACCAATCTAAGTTTCACAGCTAAAATATTACAGAGCCGAGACCCAGTTTTTGGTTCAAGTACCTTTGTATGTAGTATGGCACAGGCATGGAGTTGGGGTTTTTTGGTTGTTTTGGTTTTTTTAATTTTTTAATATATGGCTAATATGGGAATTGGTCATAGACACAGTTTAATACTCTTATGAATGCAGTCCTTAATTTATCAGAATATGCTGGAGGCATTCCCTCACTTCCTCATCTATTTGATTAAGTTTTCACTCATTTTCCACTGTGGATATTTTCTTTGTAAGAAACATATTAAAGTCCTTAGGTGTCCTCCCACACACCTAAAGCCGCATTTGGCAGACTGAAAACACTTTGACAGCTGGCTTTTTGGGTCAATTAAAAATAATGCTACATTACTAATGAGAATTTTCTTTTTACCATGCCTGGTAGGATCCAGCAATCCTGAGGGAGCTGATGTCTGAATGCTGTGTTTGTTTTTTTGTAGTAGCTTGATAGATACCATCGCAAGTCAAATTCACTGTGCATTTGATCCAGTCCCCATTTTATTTGGTTTATAAAATACTATTTTCCTACCACTTCTTTTTCTACCACTGGCTCTCCTCAATGAGGTTAAAGCTTTGCTCACTCATAGCTTTTTATTAGAGATGGTCTCCTGTTCTCCACAAACACCTGCTTAGACTTAAAATTAGCCAGGCAGTGCTTGTTTCTGGTGTCCACAACTGCTCTGCTCCTCGCTGAGGAGAGTGTAAAAGCAGCAGTTGGAGACTCCTGTTTTCAAATTCTCATTTGACAGCAGTCCAAGGAGAGCCTGTGGCCACCCTTTTGGCTGCCCAGGTTCACTGGACTAGAAGGGTTTAATCTTGTGAGCTGGACGAGGTGAGGCTGAGTTTGAGGACCTGTCACTGGAACATTGTATGCTCATGTGGGTAAAATGTTCTGCAAGAGCATCTCAAATGCTCCAGATTTTTCACGGCTTTGGTTCTGCCTGTGTTTCTCTGCCTCTGTGTATGAATATTTTAGGAAAAAGTAATTATTTTTGAGTGTAACTATTTATCCAACAGTTAAGGGCTATCTTTACAGGTCTAAGACAGGCATTGTGATGCATTTTGCATTCTCAACTAAGGTGTTGGGGGTTTTTTTTTGTCTTATGAGACCTATCTCGGATACAGTTGTAATTTTCTTTCCAGTGATTTCTGAATGGGTGTTAAGCCATTTATATCATCTGTTGATGAGCAGAATACTGTGGGCTCAATACCACTCAATGATTAGGAAGTATTTATGCATTTCATCGCTGTCCTGGGGAGTTCAGCAGTCACTTTCATTATAATTTCTAGACTTTAATAATTCTCCTGAGCATGCCTCAAAAGTAATTGTGACCAAGGTTGGAAGAATGAAGAGCTCTGGAAGATGTGGAGGCAAATAGCTGTAAAAACTGCATGAGGAAATCCAGTATTTTTCAGCCAAAAATGATAGCTTTAGGCTTATGGGGACTAATCATATTTGGGGCTTCATTGTTTGTTGGCATTGCAGATGATTGTTCTATCACTGGGAAATGAGCACCAACCTTCTGAGTTGTGGAGGCTTGTGTGGCACCTCAGTGACAGGAACTTTCTGCAGAGAACTTGCATACTACTGTAATTTTAATTGAAATTCCCATGTGCTGAAAAGGCTTCCACAAATCTAAGTTGACAAACTAGCTCAACGATTAGGAGTTATGGGTGATGCACCACTTCTTGCTGATATATGCTCCCTCTGTAAAAATAATTAGAAATGCTGAAGTAACAGAATGACTGCTTGGAGCAGTCCATTTTTGGAGCTCATCATGAACTGATTTTTCTTGTGCCATCCTCTGAATGGCTCTGTGTCAGCACACTGAACCTTCTTCAGTGATGTAACTGCAAAACTGCTGCAGGTGTCAAAATAGTGCTGGAACGTTCTGAAGCAGAGTACTGTGATGGCTCAAGATATTTGGATATAAGCACCAAAATTTAAAATGTTGTTAGTCACAAAGGGTTCCTTAATCGTTGGTTATAGTCAGTGAATATGTAGATTGAACAATCAAAGAAAAACTCAGCTTCCAAACAGCCTCTGGATGTCTGGTTTGGTCATTTGCTCAAAGCAATGCTGACTCTGGAGACTGGGTGGTTTGTAGCCTTACAGAGCTTTACTGTTTTATCAGGTTTTTTTCTATTTTCTCCATCTAGATAGTTACCAAGGCTGTACTTCCCTTTAAACATTTGATTCCCTGCAGTCTATCCATAGCTCTGACTGCAGTGATCTCAGTGTTGTGACATTTTTTTTGTTTTTGCATAAACCAGAATGTCGAGGCTAAATTGTTCACTGAAGGTTTAGCAGAATAAGCAGAATAAACACCTCTGCTCCAAGCATCCAGCTGTTGGAAAGACAGATATTGGGCAGATTGATTTTGTGAAACTTGAAAATCAACTATTTATTCCACTGCAAGTTGTCTATTTAAGATTATAATCACAATTGCTCTATTTATGCTCAATTTATTTCAATGAAGATAATTAAATTTAATAGATAGAAATAGATATGAATAGAGGTACATTTGATACCTTGTGCAGTTAGCAAACATTTCTACCCTGCATGACAGTAAATCAGATGTATCACGCTTTTCTTTCTTTCCTGGCAAGTTGGGAAAAAACAGCTCAGGAAGTGTTGGCAGCTGGCATAGCCTTTTAGGCCTAGGTAGCTGGGAATATTCTGCCTGGTTTCTTCAGTTCTTGCCAGGGAAAAGAATGAAGATTTGGAGCTGTATCTGATGGTGCTGTTTTGGTTTCAGTTCCCTGGTTTCTGCTGGGGGAGCAGAATCTCCTCGTTGCTGCACAAGCAGCAGCCTGGGAGCACCTGCGGCCTCGAGGACCTCGAAGTCTGAGACTTTAACGTTTGGTCCTTCTAAGTATCATCAAATATCCTGCTTGTGAAAATGCCAAACATCTAGATTAATGTGGGCATACAGCCTCAGAACCTGTTGAATTTCATCACTTACAGAAGTTAAGCAGAGCAGAGGTGGCTGAAGTTTGTTCGGGTGATGTTCTGCCACGCGGCCCTCGGGCACTCCTGCATCTGACTTTTCAGGCATTTATTACCCCCTGCTTAGGGTAGGAGCCTTTAAGTGGCAGGTTCAAAGTAATTTCTCCCTCAACCATGTGCTACTTTAGTGGTGTCAAGTGGGAGTGGGGAAATACACCAATACACCTCTGTTGCAGTGTTAGAAAATGCTTCAGTTTTGTGTTATGGATTCTTATTTCGAAATGGGCTTAGCAAAAAGAATCAACATCCAAGAAACAGGACACATGGATGATACACTCTTTGGTATCTTTTGTTTCTTTAGGGCTTCAGGGAATTGGGATGGGATAGTAAAAGCTTCAAGTTGTTTATATTGGTTCCAGAGGAATTGTTTTTTCTGGCTGGAAAGGTTGTAATTTAAAGGTCTCCTTTGTGGTCCTGGATACTTAGTCCATAATGTGTATTTTCTCTGCCTCCCAAGGAGTCTTTGCACATGCTCAGAGATGTGTCTATCCGGTGTCCTGATTCACCTTTAAATTGAAAAGTAAATTTCTGTTTTAAAATTTAGCTTTTAATTGATATTTCAAGCATTTTCTTTCTTTGAACAGGAACAATTTCTTTTTTCATTTTCTTGCAAAAGAAATTACTGGTTTTTATTTGGAATCATTTTTAATAAGATATTTAGTGAGACATCAGTTTGTAGCATTTTGAAGCCCATTTTTCTTTGCATTGACTTACCAAATGTGTCTTTCATTCTAAAACCATTTCAGGATACTGATGAATAGACTGTGCATTACAATGTACTTAAATTGGTCCCAGTAGTAGCAGTAATGCTGAGGACCTGAGGCAGTAGCAGGGGTGGATTTGGACAGTGTGTGTGATTGAAGCCTGAATAACCCCCACGAAGGGTGTAGAAACCTCAGAAAAGTTTTGTAATTATTGAGTTGGCCATTTCTGAACTTTTAAGGTTTATTCCAGTCCTGCCCTAGGGTTTAGTCAGTGCAGGGGGTGGGGGAAGAAGATGAGGTTATAAATACAGATATTAAGGACTGATTGATGGGAGGGACTGTGAGAGAGGTATCTCAGGATGTGATAGTGGTAGCTGAGGAAACTACGCAGCAGTTTTCCAAAAGCATAAGCTGCTATTAAGGTTCAGAAGCTTGTGATTTCTCCTTGTTGGCAAAATTTCCAAATGTTTAGATGGGTGTGGAGCTGTGCTTTGCTTACAGAACTGCATTTAGGGACAGCAAATACTTAAGGTAAGTTTGAAAACTTAATCTTCCTGGTGTCTCTTCTCTCTCTTCCTTTTTAAACTCTTCTACTCCTCCACAAACTCCTGTGCTTTTTGTACTTTTGTGATTATTTTTCTATACAATTTTTATGGTAATCTTTTGAAAGTTGCTTGGCAACTACTAATTCTTGTTTAGGAGGAGCTTGCATACAATGGTTCTGGGCTTTAAAGTGTTTATAGCAATCTTAGAAGAGACTTGTGTCCAAAAAGAATCCTGCCTTTCATACCAGGAGGCTTCTGTTCTGATTAGAAAGGTTCTTCAGTGAGGATTCACTTTGGCACAACAGCTGCTGACCAAGATAGTTCTTGCAAAGACGTTGTCGGTGTTTAAAATGCTAACAATTAAAGGAGTCAGTGAGACTCCATGCACAATACAGGGAACACTGGATTTCTGCTCTCTCACTTGTCAGCCCTGTGGCACAAGGAAATGATTGGGATTTGGCCAGCATAGCCATGACTCCAGCTTTTGTTCAGTAGGAGCTTGGTTGACTGCTGGGAAGAGACTATGCCCTGCGTCTGGCTCAAGTCCAACCTTCTGCTGAACCATTTCTCCCGTGAATGGCTTTTATGCTTACTGTGTTCCCATAAGAACAAGAAATGCTATTTCCTGCTTGTTTTAATAGTGAAGGATTTCATATGAATGCAGTCTTGACATCAAAAGACCATATTTTCAGTTTCCTTGGCTGAGGTAGGAGGTCTTGGTACCTCAGTGGTCTGTCCTTATTTATGTCCCTCCCTTCCAGCATTTGGTCTGACTTTCACTCAAGCTGGCAATGGTGAACTGGGGTGATCCCCTCTTTGGTGGTCTTTGGTGATACCTGCACAACAAAGGAGTGATGTTTGCCCTCTCTACACATTGATTGTGTCAGCTTATGCTTTCTGTAATTCTCAGCTCGTGCTTCCATATCTTGCAGCTGACTCTGTCATATTTAAAACTGGTTTGAAAACTCCTTGGGGCAGTATGAAAACACCTATAATGAATCATGTCAAGCATCTAGTGTGTGTTCAGTAGATAAATGAAATATGTGGTTTTGCTTGGCACTTGTAGGGTCATCGGGGTCTGTGAAGCTGTGCTTATCAGAGGGTGACAGTAAAGAATAGGGGGGATTTCCAAAGCAAAGTTTACAGGCTGTGGGTTTGCTTATACCCATCCCTCTTCTGAAGTTTCTAAGGACATTAAGGCTCTGCAGCTGTCATTTGGCAGCTTTCAGAAGTGCTGTCTCCACTCAGAAGCGGCCAGCTGTGGATTCACCTGTGATCTGTGGCCTCTGGACCCTTAATTCCCCGGCTGCTGCAGTGGAATCCATCGGATACACACGCTCTCACGGCTACTGTTTTGTTGGCTCTGTTGAAAGTGTTCATGTAGATGATGTTGGATAACTGTGATAGTCCTCTCAGAGGAATACCAACATTTATTAACACAGAGTGCTTCTTGAAAATATGGAATGTGTTAGGAATATACTAACGCCTGGATCCCAAAGGCTTTTGGGCTCTCATAGCCCTTTGAACTTGACTGGGCATCTGCCTAAATATCTTCAAGAATGTGAGCCTTAAGCCCATAGGACACTTTGCTCCTGCAGTCCATGTGGCCTTGGGAACATCATTCAGCTTTCAGAGGATCTTTTCTCCTGTAGAGTGAATTAAACCAAATAATGTTTTATTCTTGTAAGAGCCTTTTTTTTTTCCCTGAAGGAGAAGGAATTTAAAGCCTTTAGCAGTGCTAAGCACAGAGTTAGAAGTATCAAAGGAGAAAGATAAGGATAGATGGTTTCTTTGACAGTTTTGTCTCCCTGCTGTGCCAAGTGACAGCCAACATCTTATTTAAAGGAAAGCTTTACATGCTGAAAATGGTGGCACAGAAATTCTTTCCTTTGGCCTCATTCAAATGCAGCTGATCCTGTTGATGCTTCATGCTGATGGCAATTTAAAGTATTGTGCATCCTAAGATAATAGGATTCATTCAAGGGCCATCATAACCAAGTGGGGCCAATGGGAAAAGTTACATTCAGTTTTAGAAAAGCACAGCAAAAAGCACTCTTAATGAAATTAATTCTCTGGTCTCATCTGGCTGTGTATCTGGAAAAACTGCTAAATTCAGCATTTAGTCATGGGAGAGTAAATTATTCTAATTTTATTTATTGATTGAAGCAATGCTGGTTAAACTAATATCATATTAAATTCTTGCACTGTTCAGCATTGATGTAGCATTTTGCTAAAGCACAAATAAATATGTAGGTGTCTTCTGAAAATCTGAGAGATCAATTTTTAGACTGTTTTATAGACCTTGCCAAATTAATTAGTGCAGTCATAGAAATGTTTGCAGAGGCATTTTTCATTAGGACTATCAATGAAGGGTCTAAAGCTATAAAAGGACATTTACTACCTGTTTTTAAAACCCATCCTCTGTCATTAGGTTTTTTTCACAGAGTGCAGTGTATACAGGGAAAGATGCTGTAAATCCAGAACAGATATTTTGCAGTAAGCAGTTTTGGCTGGTGGACAATTAGAAGAGTCCATGGTTGAGTACCCTGATTGAGACCCTAAGAGAGAAATTGAGGGTTTTATGGAGTAGCTCTTCCCCCATGTCAAAAGCTCTCCAAGTGGTTTTGAATAAGGAAGCATCAATACACATTCTCATGATGAAAGTTTGATGCAAGCTAATTGGTTTTGTGTGCTTGAGTTTCCACTTCATTTTTCAAGATGATGTAAAGAATCTCGAATGTTAAATGGAGAGAGCAGTTTGGGCACAGTTTCGAAGTGACAGGTACATTCTGAAAATCACGCTTTTGTTGTTGAAGGGACTTTCTTAAGTGGCAACATTTCCGTATTTACTTGGATAACCATGCATGAATACATGGAAAATTGGGGGAAAACCCCCAAACTCAAACCAACCAGCAAACCCTGAAACTTTTGGGATTTTTTTTCTGCTTGTGTCTTTTCCGCTACGATAGCAGCAGGGAACTAAAGAGGGCAATGACCAAAGAGTAGAATGCCAGCATGGGAACAGAATTGCAAAGTTTTCTTTACCAGAGTTCCCTTCTATTCTGCCTGCAGACCTGGTGACTTGTTAAGCATTGAACATGCATTTCTTTTGGCTTCACTTGTCAGCTCGAACTGTTCTATTGAATTATTGGACAGCCAAATCAAAGATGTGATGATATAGTAACACTATAGTTAAAATTCAGTGCATAGCAAAGGAAGTAAATCACACGAATTGGTGCTATTAGTAGTAGTAATTTAATGATAAATAAGGCATGATCATTACTATTTTAGTACTATACTAAAGTACTAAATAATTTAATATATAAAGTGAATATTAATAAATAAATTTTAATAGTACACATTCATTAAAATAGTATACATTTTCCTTGGTACATTAGTGGTAAATCTGGCTGATGCTGAATTTGCTGAGAACTTTTTCTCGAATTAAAATAAGACCTGGAGTTCAAACCTTGCTAACTCCTACTTAGTTCCTGTAAAACTGAAAGTCAGGCTTTTCAGTCTGTGATTTAGATCTGCCAACATGTTTATTTTAAAATTAAAAATAATTAATAATTATAAAAAAAAGAAAAAAAAGTAAGACAGGGCTGCAGTTCTCTGACTTGGCTTCACTAGAGTTGGGCTGAGTCTGGTGCTGCCCAGAGCCCTGTGGTGATGAGCAGGAAGGGGCTGTCTCTGAGGGAGCCGGGCTGGGCAGCAGCTGCGGGTCCTGGTGTGCTTTGTGCTCCCCCTGGTACCTGCTTTGCAGCCAAAGCACTGCCCGGTGCAGCTTAGACTTGTGCATTCTGAATTTAAACACCTGCTTAATGAGGAGTGCTAGCAGTGATACAGGACTTTCTCAGCTTTAATTGTGAACCTGTTTGGTCTTTCCTTGATCCATTAGACAGCCTGGCTTGCCTGGGGCTGGGCTCATCCAGACAGCCTGGCACGGGAAATTCTGAGACAAGAGAGTTCTCCATGGATGTGCAACAAACACTGCGTCTCTGGCTGAGCCACTCTGTGATCACTGCCATCTCATCAGTGCTACTACTCTAATCTCAAAACGAGGGTTTCCTGTTGGCTAAAAAATTAGCAATTCCAGTCAGGTGTTTTACCTTAACCTACAAGGAACAGAGAACAGCATGTGGCAATTTTTGGTCAAGCAAAGGCAGTCACAAAAGTTACTCTGATGTGGATTCTCATTGAGGGTGATCCTAAGGTGGATGTGCTTAGCCAGACCTTCCCTTATGCAATGAGCTTCCCCAAAAAACTCAAATGGCTTTAAACTCTAGGCAAAGATGTACTGTAATGAGTGGAGGTTTTTAAAAATGTGTTAAGCAGCAAAAATTGGAAAAATTTCAACAAGAGGACAGAAACAGGAAAGGTTTATATGCTAATTTCCCAGGAATCACTTTTCTGAGATGTGATTACTCTGTCTGCTTTGCTTTCCTTCAACAGGATAATTACAGACAGGCGTGTTGGGATAAACTCCTCTATGTTTAGGAATCATTGAAACACTGTAATGCTGTGTTTATGGAAAGCCTGTAAATTAGCTGTGAGCATACAGAAATCATCACTGTGGCTCAGCACACGTGGGGTTCAACACCCACAAACAGGCTTGCTGAAAATGACATTTTTGTTTGTCTCAAATGCACTATGGGTCACTTGGGAGCTATGTCTCTCTTCCAGTTCTAATTAAAACAACTCATTTAAAGCAGGAGGAATTTAATTTTCTCTTCATTATTTGTGAAAAGCCCAAAAGTGATTTCTGTCACAGCCTTTTAATGACAGAAGAAAATGCCTTCCACAAAACATCAAGGCTCTTCATCCAAGAAAGCATTATGCCAGGAGGTTTTTAAAGGAGTCCTTCACAGATGTGGAAATTAAGGATTCACCTTTTTTAAAGTCTTATGAAAGAGGTTTGCACCATTTTTGTTACAAGGAAATGGATACTTGCCTTCTTTTAGGAAATGTGGATGCTTTCTATTCCTGGGTATCAAACAGCTAAGCACTCAGGTACTGCAAGGCTTTAAATTTAAACTCAGAATGTCAGAATTTTCTGATCTGAGATTTGTCATGTATGGAAAACAGGGCATGCCAGATCTGCATAGGTGAAGAGAAAGTGTTAAGTTTTGTGGGGTTTTTTTTGTTTACCACTTTGCAAGTTTTCATATATATTAGTAAAAATCTGAAAAAAAAAAAGTTATATGTAGTTTCACTTAATAAATAAACCATAATATGCCATTTCCTGCTCAAGAAACCTTAGAATGTGGTTGGGTTATGTCTGGAAGTTGTTATTACCATATGCCATTAAACTCCAGTAGTCCTCACTATTTCCTGATGGCACTCCCTGGTTTTTTGAATCAATTTTTTCCTGAGCCAGGTTTGAATAGTTGAACACCTCTGAGACTGTTAACAGTAATGAATGTGATGTATCGATCATTACAAAAAACCCTTTATGTTTTGGAGAAACTTACTCCTAACGTGATAACAACTCTACTGGGATCCTTCCTAGATCTACAAATAAAGAAGTTGTTCAGGTTAAAATGTTATGGGACAAGCTTATGTAATTTGTCACAGATGGTGAGGTGGGAATTTGCTTTCCTTTTATTGTGAGTGTGGGTTTTACAGCCATGGATGTTGACCAGCTGTAGAATCACTTGAGATTTTGGATCAGGCCTTTACTGTTTTAGGATTTTGCTTCTGAAAAACTGAAATGTTGTTCTGGAAATTGATGAAGTCTAAAGGGAAGAGTATCTCTGCAATCTTTGTCTGCTTGATCTGCATGATGTGTTATGAAATTTGCTACTCCTTTCTGAAGTATTTCATCAGTCTGCCTGTGTGCAAGGGTAGTAAAGCTAAGTTAAATTTCTGTGAGTACACAGAGTATTACTGACATGAAAGACAAGGATGAAAGCACTGGGGAAGAATTGTAGCCTGAAGAAAATTTCAGCCAGTCCACCTTCATTAACTTTAAATGGCCTTGGCAAGTCTGAGGTGTAATCCAGAGAGAAACTTGGAAGGCAGGAGGGCTGCGGAAAGGGAATTGGGATATGGAGAGGAATTGTGACCCATGTTGGGGAGGGACTACGCACAGAGCTCTCAGAACATGACCTGGTTCTGAACAAAACAAGCAACAAAATGCTTTATCCCTACTTACCTTCAATACAAGTCTTCAAAACTTTCATCCAGATTTGTGTCACTATTCTAGTGCTTAATTTGGCTGATGGGTAAATTATAGGTAAAGTTCTTCTGGTAGTAAGTGAACTAGAAACCCCTGTTCTTACCCTCTTCTGGAAAATAACTGAAATAGTTCTGGCATTATAAAACTTGATTAAAATAAAGTCTGATACTAAAGCTTTTAATGACTTAAGTAGTAAATGTCTTTGGTTCTGTAGTGGTTTCACAGTTTTCAAATTATTCATGAACTCTTAAATCATCACTGGGTATGCAGTGAGGGTGACAGGAGGAATATGTTGTTGCTGTGTGTGTATAAACGTGGGTATTTTGGGGTATCTATGGGGATTCTTCCTGTGTATTGTATATATTATACATCTTATTGTTCATATTTTTTATATGCAGTAGTTATGTAACAAAGAGAGTCCACAAGTTTGTGCTAAACCAGATTTTTATTACATGGCCCTAAATGTTGGATGTAATGGTACCTAGGTGTGCATAATGATGTGCCTTGGAAAAGACAAAGTAGCTGCAGGGAACTGACTAGCTTTATGACCCTTAGCAATGTAGAACTTTGTTGAGGAACAGATTATTTCAGAGGTTCTTGTAGCTGTAGTCTTTACTTTTAATCCTCTAACTCCAGTCTGCTGGTGTCACTTACTCATTATACTCAAATTAACTGGGGTCTGGTGAGCATGCTGTTATGCAAGAGGAAGTATGCTAATCATGCATAATGAACTGTCATGACCTTATGTTTGGAAAGTGTATGCATTTTGTCATCTGATTTGATGGAAATTACATCTGCTATTCTTTTGGCTTATTCCCTTGATGTAGTTTTACTCAGCATGTTCAGTTGATTGCATGGATTAATTGGTTGCATCATTAGTGTTTGGTTTTAAATGTCCAGGTTTTCATATTTTTCTGCAAAGACATCTTTAAAAAACCCCAACAAAACAACCAAAAGAAAAAAAAAACAAAACAAAAAGGTACTTTTGATGCTGGTCTGCACAGCCAAATGAGAAATAGCAGGGAATGGTCAGAGACCTGTGTTGTCTTCTAGTGTAGCAGCATTACTGGGACTGCCTGTCCAAAATATGGAAAAATAATATCATATCTTTACACTAGGCAGAAAAACCAAAAATGAAATCAATATTTTATTAATTCTTTCTGAATTGGGCAGGAGTTCATCCTAAGCATTGCAGCTGCTGCTTGGTGAGGGTGAGAAGAGGTCTCAGTGAAACATGTTAAGAAACTGTGGAAATATTTAAATACTTCGGGAAATTACCTCCTATTCATGGGTAGGAGTATGAAGCCATGAGCTTCACAAAGTACCTGTGTACATTTAGCAATTTTCTGAAAAACTGAAGAGACGACAAATCTCTCTCAAATTCCCAGAGAATAGTGTTAGCAATCAAGCCCCATTTGTACCTCTTGTGCTTGTGTGTTGCAAAAACTACAGCCATTTTTAGCACTGTCTTCTCAAATTCTTCTTGTTGCATCCCAGTTTATACAAATGAGTTGATGAGAATATCCCCTTTGCATCCATTTAATTTCCAAAGGCACCAATGTATGTACAATGTGTGCTCATTTTAATTTGGTAGTCTCATTTTCCAGTAATAATCTGAGTCTTTCCTTATGAAGAGACAGTACTTTTCCATACATGCTAATTTCTGCTATAGCCCCAAGCATCTTATATTACTGTAATTATGTTACGTTTATTTATACCTAATCCTGTGCTTTGTGTTGAATTTTGCTCATGAATACTTCATAAAATCTGTTCTTTCTCAGGAGTTTAGGTGAGGTTGTAAGAAAAAACAATTTTAACAGGAAAAACAAATGGAATATTGTAACTGATCACCACAAGCTGTTTGATATTTTCATTGTGAGCATGAAAATGTTAGTGTGTCTTGTTTCTATGGAGTGACTCTATAATAATAAATTTATCTCCTTTATGAGATTTGATTGGGCAAAAAATTACAAGGAAAATGTGCTTTTAATCTTCTGGAGGGGGATGAAACAGTGTGCAGAAGTCCTTTGGTGTACATAATTCTACACGTATGGTGTAGAATTTAGTATGTAAAACAGTTTATTTTACAAGCTTGAATTTTTTATCAGATGTCAATAGAATTTACAATTATTTTTCAGCTTATTCCACGATCAGATTGTGTTATCAATTGATGCACTGAGATAAATTAAGTCAAGCTATGTCCCGTATTATAAAATTATATCCTGTATTATGGGCAGGTATAGCAACACATTATCGTCCACATGTAGTAGTAAAACCACTTTTAGACCAGACTTATAATCACTTGAAAGAGATTAAAACTATTTCTGTATGGATGTTTTTAACACATTTCCTGAGGTGTGGCATTGTGACATGATTTGTGCTAAACTATTCTACCTTTTGTTGGGGATAAGTAAATCTTCCAGGAGGGAAGATTTACAAGGATATGCATTGCACAGTCTCACTCTAAGGCTCTCTCCTTAGTACAAAGGAAACCTGTTATATCTTGGAAAACTGACAGCTGTTGAAATGTAGCTTTTGTGAAAATACCTTTTTATGATACAGTTGTTGTGCAGGTGCAGTCCCAAGTGACAGACGCTAGTGCTGGCTAAGCTACATTATGGAGAGTAATGGACAATTATTGCTGTAATTTAATGAATTAAACTTTTATTGGCCCTCACTAATTTTATTTTAAATCATGTTATTCTTAGTATTTGTTTGATAATAAGGGTGATTAACTTGAAGAAATGGGCTTTTGTAAATGGCATTCCTTAACTGTTTGTGATTTGTGTCCGGTCACCTGTCACATCGCATTACTTCTGCTCTGTGCTTTTCTGTGTTTTCTGAAAGAGAGCACAAATTCAAATGACAGCAGTTCATGTTTTTATTTTCAAATGAAGGTGTTTCATTTAAAATTAGATAAAACTTTCATATTTAATATTTTTATTGAGAACCAGTTGTTGTAAAAATTTTTACTAATAATACATGATACACAAATAGTGAAAGAAAATATTTGCTGATAGCCATGAGGGAGTTGATTTGTTTTGCACTGTTCATCTATTCCTAGCACACTGAATGTTTGTCTCTGGCTCTGTGTGAGCTCTGGACAGCAGAACTGCTATAGGGTGTGTTGGAAATAGCTGAGCTGTCACCAGAAATAGCTTTTAGAGGTGGTGTTCTAGATGAAATTTGAACTTGTGGGACACCTCACAGGGTGCACACCTGACTCCTCCTCTCTTGTGGTGCTTTCTAACCTCTTCCCTTCTTGTCTGGGCCTATGACAAGGAGCTGCTCCCTTTTCAGTGTATGGGATTTTGCTCCTCGCCTCCACTCTTGTTATCCAAGGTCCTTTGGGTAGCTCAGGGATTCTGAATTCCTTGCCAGGGATTCTGGAGTCTGTGCCAGGCAAGCTGAGTAGAGAAGATCCCTGCTGTGGGATGTTGGCCCACTCCCTGCAGCACGTGTTTGGTAATACAAACATGGGCATTTATTTGTTCTGTGCGTGTTTTATAGAGACCCTTTTGTTCTGAGTACCCTGGTCCTGACCTGATCTTTAGCAACCAAATTTCACTGCCATAGTGAGGCTGAATGAGAACAGAGCTTTCCCCTACGTGGGCGTGTTTCTGCTTCTTTCTCTGAGGTTTCTGATGGACTGACAGGCTGTTGCCACGTAGCAACAAATGTCTGTCCATCAGGAGGAATCACAGATCTCATGTGGACTCCCATCCTTCCAAGTATCCATCTCCTGAAGAGCTGCCTGTGGGCGAGCAATTCGACTTTCTGTGGAATGCAGCATTTCAAGCAGTATGGCATAAATTTCACATCTCAGTTGTCTTTTCTTTCCCAATTTTCAATACATATTGTGCAGGAAGACTGCCTTATTTAGTAGGGATTTGAAGAATCAACACTTTTCTCCCTAAAAGGTGCTGTATCTGCCCCTGAACATAGGACAATCCCTGCTTGCTCCAGCAGACCATCTTCCTTGCAGAAAAGGTGGAGATTTGGTCCAGCTTAATTATGTTTTTTTAATTATCTTCTAATGTAACATGAAGTTGCATTGCTTATCTACAGAAAATTATGATTTATTGAAAGGAGGGTCAGAGCTGCCCAGTGAGAGCTGTGCAGTGAAGTCTTCCTGTGATCTTCCACATTTCACCTAGGTTTCAGGAGTTTTTTTGCAATATATTGCAATATATTGCAAGGAGCCAGGTCACAGCTTTCATCTTTTCCTCTCTGGTAGTACATCATATCACAGTGAGCCATTGTGAAGGTCAATCCTAAATCACTTAATAAGATGTTTAACCATAGTGAAATAACACATCTGCTGTGAACATCAAGTATCAGATGGAAATGTCTAGGATGCTGCTTTCAAGTCTCAGTATTTTTCAGATTGGATTTTGGACACCAGAAAGTCCATGGGTTATTTCTAAGGAACCTCCAAAGGAAAAGGAAACTTTGTACTTTGTAAACTTAACGTGACTGTTCTAGAGTGTGGCACTGGGGGACAGAGACAAATCAAGATCTGCCAGTTTAAGGCAAAGCACATTCCCTTGTGCCTGTTACACTGAAATCTAAACTGCAGCTGCAACTTCCTTAACAAGCTTTGTTATATAAGGGCCCAGAAATGTAATGAGCACTCATCTTTTATGTGTGGAACTGAAAGCATTTAACAACTTGTAAGAACAGGTGTTCTGTTTGTTAGCCATCCTACACAAAAGGCTTTTTTCCCAAAGGATTGGCATTTAAATCCTTTTGTTCTGTTAATGAAAATGAACAAGTACCCCCACATTGTATCTGTAGACAAACTGTTTCACGTAACTGAGTATGAGACTCTTTTCTGAGGACACATATAGTAGCAAAAATAAAATGGGCATGGATGAACTCTCACGTGTGTGCAGATGCTCCTTTCTGCATAAAGCAAACCCACCCTTGGAGGCTGTTGAGCACCCTGAGCTCCCACTGAACTGTGATTTGCAATGTAGTTGCATTATGGATACTTGAAGAAATCTATTTAACTGCTGTAGCATATACCAAGATTAGTTAAAAACCTTTTTTCTTTCATACCTAGGTTAGAAAAACTCCGAAGTATAATTTCATATTTTCACAGGAATCTGTGGAAGTCACTGATTTTTTTGGTGTTGGATCTATCTAGGAAAATGCTACATGCATTGTGTTGTCAAATGCAACTAATAAAAATTTCTGGCATTAAAGACATCAACCCATATAATAAGTTTTGTTACTTATTTGTGCTCAGTACAAGGATTATTATATTTCTCTCTTCAAAGATATTGTGCAGGTTCAGGAAGATGTCTTCAGTCCTCTTCACATTGTACAAATATGTTTTTTTATAGCTGGAAATGAGACACTCAGTTTGCTGTAGCACGGCAGTATTTACTGTATTTGGTATGACTGTCAAATCTGTGATAATTTCTAGAAAGAATTACTATGCCTTGTAAGGAGATAAATAGCATTTTGAACATTTCCTTTCTTGCTGTTATGTTTTCCTTCTGATAGTTACTGTAAATCAGAACCATGCTTAAAGATATTTTGCCTCTGCATAACTAAGGAAAAGTAACAAGCTAAGCTATTTCACAGAAGAAATAGTTTTACTGCCCATGTAAAGTCTCGGTAATTTGAATATATGTTGGTAAAGCTTTTCTGCCTGGAATATTATTTGCTTATGGAAATAATGCTTGGCAAATCTCTTGATGTGTGATATTCTTGCAACTAAATAAATTGATGCATCCTTAAACAGAATGCCAAAAAGAAAATGTAGATTTAATTCAAGTGTGTGGAACAGTGTGGGTAGAGTCAGGAAAAAGTAGGTGCATTAGAGTTTTTTGTCTGTGCATTTCTGTTATATTACCTCACCCTCCATCACAGAATGCAATGAAAGCTTATGTCCTCATCTGGATTGCACAGTGATGGGGAAAACTGTCTGCTGCTGAATTCCACATTCTTCCTATATTCCTTCTGGTGTGGATGCAGCGCCTCTGAGCACTGGAGTCCTTGCAACTACTTTAGCACAAATGTGGTTTGTTTGGTGATTATTCAAAAGCTCTGCGGTGAGTACCAGTGAAATACCATTCATTGTTGGTGTATTTTGTGCTACCTTCTTATCAGTAGGATTAATTCTAGGATAAGCAGTTAGTCACCCTCTCCTCTTGAGCTGGGGTGATAGATAAGTACAGCTTTAGATCACATATCATAAATTTTGTGACTGAACTTGCTTCTGACCTGCTGCTCTTCAATGTGCAATGGAAAATGATATTAATTTCCAGATTGATAGGCTGATCCCTTTCCCTGAGAAAGTGGATAATATCTATTAGCATAACACAAGAGCAGCTGCAGCTTTGCCCAGAGGCCAAAGGTGGTGCCTGAAGAGGAGAATATAAAGGATAAGCATAAATGGAGTTTCCCTTGAGTACAGTGTCTTCTTCAGATCTGCTGATTGTACCTCAGAGCAGAGGAGCATACTGAGCTTTCTGAAACATTTCCTCCTAGAAGAATTTACAAGCAGCAAATGTGCTTTGGGTGAGTTACAAGGGTTTGTCACTTTGCCTTCCCAAGGCAGATGAGTCAGGTTTGCACCTCTTCTTGTTTAGCGCCCAGACTACCTGGGAAACCCAAATGCGTGTCTTCCTGAGAAATGGAGTCTTCAATCTCTCATCTTACCACCTTCCTCTGATTCTTACATATATCCCACAACTCTCTGTTGCCATGGAAAGCTGCTCTGAATGGCTCCTTGAACTCTGTTCAGCCTTCCTCTTCAAAAATCCCCTTCCATCTGTCTGTCCTCCCCAGCTCATCTCTGGCTCTTGGGTTTCTCCCTTGGGTCCGGTGCCACTGAAGCAGGTTCATAGAGGTGCTGGTGCCACAGTTCTGGCTCGTAAAGGAAAAGCACTGAGTTACAAGCACACAGGAGAAAATTAAATTGGCTTTATGTTTCTTTTATTTGCCTAATGTTTTATACTCACCATTTGGTGGAAGGGGGTGGAGGAGGAGGTTGTTTGTTACCTTCATTTTTACTTGTTAAGTGGAGATGTATGGAAATGACTTAGTTAATGGTTTTCTGGCTTCTCATCCTCGACACAAGTGAGAAGTGTTTTAGCATTCGATTGAGGCCAAATGTTTTCAGATAAGGAGATGATGTCTTAAGGCATTTTTATTGATATTCAATTATGCTTATCTTTCTATATAGTGTATGACATTTATGCACACATGCGATATGTACTGTAAGTAAACAGCCTATCTGGCTTAATTCAGCTGCTATTAAATCTTAAATTGTTACTGATTTTGGATTTAATGCTGAATTCCTGGCCATAGCCTATTTAAATATTATTGTGGGTAAGTAAAGTTTTGATTCTGTTTACAATATTAATAAGATTGGATGGTGTTTTTAAAGCTTCTAATGGCAAAAGCTGTACATTTTTGTAAATTTTGTTGATGTGTGAGCTGGAAATGGTTTGATTTTGCAGCATTTTCTTATGCAATACTTGTACTAGATAAGAGATTTGAACAGAGAATCATACTTGTCCTCAACTGCTCTAAATCCTTGTTCTAAGCAACTTTTCCTATAGGCTGGGGTATACAATACATATCAAAATGACACTGTGAAGTCAGATAATTATGTGAAATGCTTAGTGTATTGCATACCAAATAGCTGGAATGAAAATTGGTTCCAGGGAGGAATTATTGCATAGCATTGATTCTTGACAGTTTCCATAAGGTGTTCAAACAACTTATAGGTTTCGATTGCACAGCAATAGCAATATAAACACATCACATTTTGCTTAGCTAAAGTATTACCATTAAACTGAAAAAATATTAGCAAGCCTACATATATTAATTTAACAGATACCCAAAAAAGATATCAAGTAAATTGGATTCTAGCAAAATCCCTGGATGGCTCGCAGTAATTTGTGTGCATGTTTAAACTTATGGCTGAGGCAGAGTGAAGTCAATATGGGTGACTGATTCTGAAAAGAAAATGAATTAGGCTGGTGCTGTAAAAAGCTGTTAATCAGACAAAATGTGACCACTGTGCTTTTAAAAGACTAATGGTATAACCTTTTGGGGCAGTAAAATATGTAAGTCTGAACTACTACAATGAAATTTTATTTACTGAAAATTTAAAAAATGCAGATTAGCAAGCTTCACTTTTTATTTAAAGAGAAAGATAAAGCACTCTTTTTTCATTTGTTTCTTTTTGGAGTTGCTTGGAAATTTTAGAATCTTCTTGTGTGTCAGAGATCCATCTGACTGTACCAAAACCTGGCTATCAGGAACTCATTTAGAAACTAGTTAACCCCCATATACAGGGTTGGTTTCAGTAAGCATAGCCATTATCAGCAGGATTGTTTTCAAGATTTAGAATTAGAACTAGCTGTCTGCTCCAAGAAATAATATAACTCACTGTAACCTAAATGCTTTGCTTTGATATCTGTTGAAGTTCCCCGAATTGCCCATGAATCAAGAGAAGCTCATCCGTGATGGCCTCATGGGAGCAGATGTGGCTCAAAGTAAATGAACTAATGGATTTGATAGATAATTCTCCACAGCCACAAAGTGAAACTTGAGGAAGGTGAGAAATTCCCCATAGCCCAGTTTGTTATTTTGGTAGTAAAATACAGAGTGTCTCAGTGCTGACAGGAAACAAAGGGAGCATTGGTAAAGCCCCAGTGGAATATAAGAGAAGTGGGGATGGACAGTCCATATACCAAGATTTTTATTTATTTTCCAGAAGTCTTTCTGGCTCATTTGGCTGGCATCCTTCATACATCCTATATCTTTGTGAGATGAAGAATTATGTGAGTTACAAGGAGCTACCAGTACTAGGAGAGGAAAGTTATCTAGACTTTTCCTTTCTTAAAATATCTGTGTCTATCCCTGCTGGATTTCCTGAGTCTTGGCCTTTCACTGGGCTAATTCCCAAGCTCACTGGTGCTCTCTTAATGCTTTTTATTTCTGATACCTGGTGAATAGCCTTCTGTGAGCCTGAAAAATGATTTTCTTTTGTTTCTGAAAATGCACCTAGGCTTTCCTCCTTCCAATAACTGCATTTAGATAGTGTTGCAGCAAAAGCATGGTTTGGGTTTCTTTCCGTCTCATTTTATAGCATTGTTTCTTTGTTTATTTTTCTCAGCCGAGTAGGTATAACCTGTGCAGAACAAGTCATCATCTGTGTTCTGAACTGTCTCATGTTGCCATGTGGAGCACTGGAACAGGGCCCCATTTTTCAATGACACTGTCACCAAAACTTTGTTGTGGTGTCTCGAATGCAAATTGTTGGCAGATGAACATTCCCACAGCAGACAGCCAGTCACTGTCACCAGTAGTATCGGAGTAACTTCACAGCAATTGCCTTCCCAGTCTTTGGAAAGTCATTAATTTTCCTGATTATTCTCCCATCATTCATAACAACTGCTCGAACAGGTTTCACTGAAAGGATGGACTCAAGAGCTCTCCATGTGAACTCAGGTGTTCCTTGAGGTGAAAGATGTGCTCTGTGGCTCATTTAAAGTCGTTTTCGTATGGAAAATGAGGTCTTCTTGGACTCTTCAAGAGACTATTTACTTACATCAGTTTAGTGATGACTAATTACATGAATAAAGCAGAAGGACACTGATAGTACAAACCATGGAAAATATCTGGATGTAAAAAATGGCAAAGCATTTATCTGCAGTCATGACAAGGGGCGTAAGAGAAATGATACTCAGCTGTAATCTAGGGCATAAAATCCATCTTCCTTACTAACCAATAGGTCAAATACATTTTTTCAGTACTTATTTTCTGGATGAGATACTTACAGGAAATAAAACTTTCCTACAAATCCCATAAAGGTAAAATATTTTAGAATAATGCTGATTACACTGGCGTACAGAACCACGTGACCCAGTGTGGGTTAAAGAGTCAATATTTTGTATTCAGGAAATATTTGAACATACAAAGCAAATATATTTTTTCTGAAAATACTTTTTATTCTTCCTTATATTCCTTTCAGTCATCAGTACTTCTTATGTTGGGATTCTTTTTGACCCCAAAAGCTGCACAATAGCTGTTATTTATCCAAGTAGCAAAGCAGCTCCATGCTGCGTTTTTGTAGAACCACAATTTTGCTCTTCCCCCTTGAAATATTCACAGTGTAAAACATTTCTGTAACTGTGGAAACTGAAATATATCTAGAAAGGAAGCATCTTGTTAATAAACCTTTCATCAAATGACCACACCAAGATCCCTGCTGCTTCACGTGAACCTTTTCAGGGTTTTATTGCATGGTCAGAGGCTTGTTGGCTCAGTTCAGCCTTTGGAAGCACTTTTCACTTGTCTGTCCTGGTTGATCAGGAGCTCAGACTGAAACACCACAATTTCCAATGTTTGAACAATCTGTGAAAGAGAACCCAGATGTGTTGAAAACCCAGATGGTGAGTGAGCCCCAGGCCAGGGAATGGCTCACGAGCTCCGTGCATCACTAGGCATTTTCCATAATTAGCTTATTTCACTGTAATGGCATGTTGAGTTGCTTTCATGAGACATGACACTCTATTATTCGAACAATATAAAGGATCAAAACCGAGATAACTCTGGAATGATCTGTAGAAACCCTGTTCTCATTCCTTTGTATCTGTTTATTTGCTGTTCTGGTACAAAAACCAAAATAGTGATAAACTTTAGCTCTTGTAGCAAGCCCAGATAAGCCAAGTAGGCAGTATAACATTAGATGGATAGATTAAAAAGGAAAAAACCCCACAAAACCTGTTATCTAGCACGATTCTTAGAATAAAATCATGACCTGAAAATACAAAAGTCTTTGCGATACGAATTCCTGCAGACTCCCTCTGGAAATGGGAAAGAACATGCTTGATTAAGCCAGTGCTAACCTTTTGAAATCATGTTTCTCTGATATTTATTCCTTGAAATAATAAAAGGGGACATGTCAGATGTTGGAAAGTCATAATGTACTCCCCTGCTTTATACTGCCCTTTTCTAACTTCAATGTTCCTCTCCTAGAGCAAACTTTTAAAATAAAAAATAGGGCCTCGTTTTGTCCTTTTAGTTGACCTTTATACATTTTGTGGCTCTGCATTTGCACCAGCTAAATTACAGAGTAAGAAAATTTCCATGCTTTTTCTGGCTCTGCTTTCACCACGTGTGAGGCCAGGGAGGTGACAGGTCTTTGGGAAGCAAGTATTTTCTGCCTTTTGTAAGAATGAGTAAATTATTTCCACCCTCACATGTTGCTATGCCTTGTATGCAAGCATGAAATTTTGTATAATTTCCCCCAAATTGCTCCCATGGTGATGATGGAGGAGTTTTCTCCCTGGGCACCTCAGTGAGATGTTTGTGTTGGGAATTGCGTGTTCTATACTGTTAATGAATAGGGGCGGAATTTAATAACTTAAGAATTCAAAAATATGCAGGGTGTCTTGGAGGAAAGGTTTTCCTTTCAGCTCTTCCACTTCAGTGCTTGCATTTATTGAAAGTTGGGCACAGGTCTGTGCCCTTCCACAAGGAAAAACCCAATGGCTGGGGCCTGGATATTCATGGCAGGGAAACAGGATTCACTTCATGTGTACCAGGGGATCAATGTATCACTTCAGGTAATCCAAGAAAAATGGGACCATTTTTTACCTACATTTGAGATTGATACAAATAATTTTACTCAGTATGTTTTTGATGTAATGCTAAATTATTCAGAAGAATTCATGACTAACCTCTGGCTTTCATTTTTGCCAGTCCTTATAAAAATGACAAATAACTGCTATAATTCATTAAACAGGGAACAGCTTGCACTGTGTATGTAGACCTGGCACCACATGCCTTAAATCTTTATAAGAATGGAATGTCTCATTTACAGTGGTGTACAATTGGAGAAAAATGATTTTTGCTGGATCTCTGTGAAAGAGAGTAAGAACAAAGCAATTAAGATAACTTTAAAGTCCTACTTGTAGCCCTGTCATAATAATCTTGTTGCTAGCTGGATAAAGTCATCCTTTGGATTGCTTTTTAAACCCTATTTCACACTGGTTTGTGCTTCCTGTCATAATATTGTCTTACCAGTGAAACGACTGTCCTATGTCTGCCGAGTGGAAAATTGACTTGGTCCTCTGTTGACCCCAGTTTTGTTCTGGTTTAGTGTTTCATTTTCATTTATCAAAAGGTACACTAGTTTGGGTAACAAATGTTTCTTTCCTTATCTGCCCAACTACTGCAGCTTTTTCTCTGGTGGGCCCAAACTCCTGCCAGGGCTCACCTCAGCTGTTACAGCAGCTGTGAGTGTACCCTGCTGAGCTTGTGGAAAAGCTGGAGCTGGGAAACCAAGATGTCATGAAAATAGCTGAGGATGAGGTTTCAAGAGAAATATTCCTGTAGTTTGTTGGAACTGGGGAAGTGAAATGTGCAATTCTGACAACAGTGACAGATTTATAGACTCAGTACACTAATTAAAAAGCAACTTGCTCTAATATATTAATCTATAAAGTGACAGCAGCGGGGAGAGCTGCTCCGTTTTGTGCACAAGCGTGGGAACGTTGAAGTGCCCTTCCCCTGTAATGACAGAATTTTATGTCGTGTACAAAATTCAGGAATAATGTTAAGCAAGAAGCAATTGAAGGATTACTTCCTTCTGGTGTGAAACATATGGGGAGATGTTTTGCTATAAACTGCACATTGATGTGCAAGACAGAAAGAAGCCAAAAGTTTTCATTTGTCCTTTGTTTTTTCATTGCTGTTTTTTGTTCACGTGGCTTTGGTGCAATCTAGCTAAGAAGTTAGAAGAGAAAATACAACTTCTAACTAAATTTTTACTTGTATCAAGTGTCAATTCTTGGGATTTTGTTCTTTATCAGAGGAATTGCTCTGTAAAAATTTTCTTGCCCCAGATAATTTGTACCACTTCCTTGCATCTGCCACCAATTATCTCAATAGCTGGGGACATTGAGGAAAGAAAAAAAATCCATATTTTTAGTGTGCATTCGAAGCACCTCTGATATTACATCTATATTCCTACTTCAGCAGTGATTTAGATGGATGTCTCAATGCATGACAAGATGACAGTTAAATGAAAATAACCAAATCATTTTGGTTTTTTACAAACATCACTCTAGTTTGCATTTGAATATAGAAAATTAGAACTTAGTATTTTGTTACACATAGGGAATTTAAGTCTGTATAATGCAGAGGGATAATAATGCTTATTGAGAAGAATGTGAAGCTTAAAAACCCTCAAAATGAAAAGCTCTGTAGATGTTTAAGAATATAATAGTTGATTCTGTTACAGTTTTATTTATTTATTTGCTATTTCTTCACTAAACTTCTGCCTTCCCCCCCAGTTTAATGGATATGTCCTTGGATATTCTCTATATTGGCATTTAAATATCTGCTGAAGTTCCTAAGGCTGCAATTTGCTTGTAATCTTCCATCTGTTTCGAATTCATTGTAAACACACAGAGTCAGGTATTCAGCTCTATAAAAGCATCCAGTGAAGTCTGTGCAGTTACATGGAATTTCTTCAGATGAGAATCTCACTTGTGATATTCATGTCTCCGTTTTTCCTGAACAAAAACTTCTTTTCACTGTATATCTACAGTGTTTTTCAGTATTCTGATCACCAGTTGATCATAATTGCCTGATTTTGACTGGATTTCACATTTGCAATTATAGGAAAATGATTCTTATAATAGGGATGTGACCTTTACAAAAATGTTTAATTGACATCTATTTGTCTAATTGACAATCTAATTGTTTCATAGACTGTTTTTCTAACAGAATATTTACAAAGAGAAAGGATTTATTTTTATTACTTCTCTTTTGTTGTCAGCCTGCTGCAATATTGACACAGGGCATTGTGCACAAGACTGTTGTTAATTGCCAGGGAAGATGCCAAGGACTGCTCCAGGTTAAAAATCTGTATGTACCAGTTAGAAAGGTCACACTTGAAAATGTCCATGTGCATTGTTTTTTGCCCTCAAATACTTCATCTTCAGTTGCCTTGTTGAAGTTCATTGAAGTGATTGACTTTGCATTGCAACAGTTTTTATGTTCAGTTAGGAAGCTACAGCAAAGTGGGATTCATGGCACTGTCTCTAGATAGCTAATTTACTTTGTAATAGTAAATCAGTAATTAAACCATTAAATGCTGACTCTGAGCAGCTTTTCTGCATGCTGGTTTCCTTTGGCTGTGAATGTCCCCTTGGTTGATTGTTTTTAAGTATCTGGTGCAGGTCACCAGGAAATGGCTCCTAGAAGCATTCAGCAATCAAATCTTCCTGATTCAATTCTCTCCCAAAATACGTTTTATAGCATTTGTAATTAACCCAAACCCACTTCAAATCTGTCACTGGCATTCAGAATGCCATCTTTGAGGTGCCAAAGAAGCCATGGCAGATGACTTCATTACCACCAGCAGTGTGTATTTTGTACCTTCAGTATCAGTCTTCATGGTCTGACACAAGTTGTAAGACTTTTATTGCTGTCAAACTATATAAAATCCTGGTGTCAGCTTCTTAACACTCAGAAAGTAATAACACTCCTCATCTTCTATTAAAAAAAGTACAGACTGTTTTCCTGGAATAGATTTGCAGAGCTTGCAGAGCTGAGTTATCATTCTCAGTAATATTTGTATGTTTAACACCATCCTGCCATGAACCCCAAATCAATTAATCTATTTCTGTTCCCTGCAAGTGTAAAATAGGATAGCAGTTCGTGACCTTGTTCATAAAACTCTTTAAATTAAATGCACCGTATGTGTCTTTCTTCTGAAGCCCGCGTAAGAAATCTTGAATGATTCATATCTTATTTTTAAATCATAAGCTTTTGTTTCACCAGGAGTTCATCCTTTCTGTATCTGAAAATGATGCAGATAAATTGCCCCTACTGGTCAGGAATAAATACTGAAGTAAAATAACAATGAAGAATTATACAGCTTCCCATGTTTAGTTTTGTCACTCTAATAATTGTGTGTAAATGCAGAATGTAAACTTCAAAAATAAATTTAGATCTTACAGCAAATTAGAAAAAAAAAGACCACTGGAAGTGTTTGTAAATCTAGCGCCAACAAAATTTATTGTGCTGCCTCTTTCTGATAATGTTGTTAGAATAAGCAGCACCTGCCCTTATGCTGTATAAAATGAATACTGTAAATCATAAGACAAATACTAAAACCAAATCCATGTCAGGCAACATTACAGTTGCAGACTATGAAGCCATTGTTTGAAGTTATTTCTATTTAAGGCCTTTAATGAGGGCGCTGATAGATTGCTGGTTGTCCTCGGAGTCCCATCCCGGTAATTCTCCATCAGGCATCAATGGGCCATGTGCTCTGAATGGAGCAGGACCAGTAGTGCCCTCAGTCCCTGGAGACTACAAACCTGCTCCTGCAGATTTGAAAGCTTCCACCAAGTCCAGTGAACCTTGGTAGTGAAGTCCCCCTCCGACATTAAGTCTGGAAGTACAGAGCTCCTTCATATATGTACATGTGCATTGCAATTTATTTCCATTGTAACTAAAAATTGGTATGAATTTGTTGGAGTTGCATTCCTGATGAGTTTGATGAATGTAAACCTTCCTGCTGGAGAGCTGTTTAACCGTAGGTGGCTGTCCCCGGGGAGCTTCCTCAGTAGCTACTGATTTGAGTTGTCGTCCTCAAGCAATCAGGCACTCAGAAATTTCCTACATAAATATTGGTTTGTCCCTTTTTGGCAAATATTTTATTTAGCTGTCGTACCTACAATCAGTGATGATCCGAAGATGATAAGCCACAGAAATTTACTGGAATGCAATGGAAGTTTGGTAGCCCTGGTTGAACAAAGAGAGCAGAAGAATGAGAGATTCTATTCCCTTAAGACTTGCACCAAATTACTAATCTTTTGCTGTGTTTGGTGTTCTAGGATGTCATGTCCACGTTCTTCCAGTTTGGGGCTTCCATCCAGCAAGAAGCCATTATCATGCTGAAGATCATGCAGGATTATGACTGGCACGTGTTCTCTCTGGTGACCACCACTTTCCCTGGATACCGGGATTTCATCAATGTCATTAAGACCACTGTGGAAAACAGTTTTGTGGGCTGGGACATGCAGAACGTCATCATACTCGATACTGCCTTTGGAGATGCCAAGACCCAAATTCAGTTGAAGAAAATCCACTCATCTGTCATCCTGCTGTATTGTTCCAAGGATGAAGCTGTCTACATCCTGGATGAGGCTCGATCCCTGGGCCTTACTGGCTATGATTTCTTTTGGATAGTTCCCAGCCTGGTTAGTGGTAACACAGAAATCACTCCCAAGGAGTTTCCTTCAGGACTCATTTCAGCAGCTTATGATGAGTGGGACTACAGTTTAGAAGCTCGGGTACGGGATGGCCTTGGGGTTATTGCCACTGCTGCATCAGCCATGCTGGAAAAATACTCCTTCATTCCTGAAGCGAGAACGAGCTGCTATGGACAGCTGGAGAAGAACGACCGGCCCTCTCAGACCTTGCACAAGTAAGGATTGTTGGTTTGGGTTATTCTTACCTACATGGCTGGGGTAGTTTCCTGTTCTATTGCCATTGAATGTTTCTTGAAGGGGAGTATTGTTTTTTGCTAATCCCATTGAGCCCTTTTTAAGCAAAGATTTTCAGATGTTCCAGGAGACTGTGCAAGAGGACTTGCTGCACTGCTAACTGTGCTCCTGGAGATGATGTGTGCTGTGGGGAATAAATACTGCTCTGAAACTAATGTAGAAGGTGACAGAAATTGGTCTTAGAGGGTATGAAGCTGAGTTAACAAAATTGGGCTGTTGTGTACTTTAAGTGTGAGGTAAAATTGCCAAAATTCTCTGGAGGCTGTGCCTGAATCACTTGCATCAGCAGGAACCTGGTAATATTTTAGAAGACAAGCAATGTGCAGCATTAAAGAGGTGTCCCTGGAAATTATAGAAGTATTACATTAGTTAGGCAGCTTTTATCACTTAAGAACTGAAATCTGTCCCTTCTGCTTGTGGGGGTTTATTTTTTGTCACCTCTGCTAGAATAACTGTAAAAATTAATCTCCCTTAATCCAAGCTGATATAGATGTTTTCTCAAAACAGTTTGTCAGATGGGAACTACCAAGGTTTAAATCTGGATTCTTTTTTAAAATTATAATTATTTTCGTTTTAATTATCCCTTTTAGACATGATACTTCTGATTTACTTCTATACAGAATTTTACACAATATATGTTGTGTGGTAATATATTTCTTTATCTGATCTGTGAGAGGAAGTAAAGAGTGTCTTGCATTTTTCAATAGCTCTTGACAATATCTCATATAGACGCTACTAAGCAGTATTTATGACATTTGTTCTGACCAAATAGTGCAGATGAAGCGCTTTCTACAGAAAAGCAGGGTGGAATTGGCACAGGAAGGAAAGTTTGTGCTGATTTCAGATAGGAGATTTTGGAACATTTTTAATCTTGAGATGTATGTGCATATTTAGATTAGGAGTTGATTACCACATGATGTCCTGGAACAGTTTTTGTTTTCCATGAAAACAGCATCTTTGCACACAGAATTCTTCAGAAGCTTTCTTAAAAGCCAAAAACTGCCAAGTAAATGGATTTTAACATTTCTTACATGTGTTTTATAAACAGTTGTAGGGTTATCCTTAGCGACAACTTGTCTTTATTATGACACCTGCAAGTTTTTTTGTGTTCCCTTTCCTATTTGCAAGTTCTAAAACTACAATTTCCCCGAAGACCTTGCAGAAAACCTGCCATTCTTTTCCTGCTGCCCCGATTGCCCCTGGGAGTGGCCGGAGGCAGCACCAGGGTGGCTCAGTGGCCCAGAGGGGCTCTGGGAAGGCCACGGTGTGTCCCTCTTGTCTAGGCAGAGCAGCTGGGAGGCACTGCTGGGGGGATTGTCCCACCTGTACCCTGCCTGTGATCCCCGTGTGGTGGTTCTTAATGCATGTGCTGACAATGCCAGGGAAAAGGGGAAGTATCCTATTAACCAAATCCTGTGCCTTAACAGGGGGACCTGACCTACAAACAAAGGAGTCCACTATTAATAATTGAACTCCAGTTTCTGTGAAAGTTAAATTGTATTCTGTCATAACTCTTAAGGTTTAAAATACTGTGGTTCACTTGAAAGGGGCACAAAGACTTGAACCTGTTTTGGAAAGGGCTCCTACCCCATTGTTTTGGTAATGCAGTAGTGTAGACTTGAATTAGGGATTCAGTACTCAGCATAGGCTGTCTTTCTTCAAACAATCTTTATTTTCTCATTAAATCTGCATGACTACAAGAACAGGGCTTGTGAGTGTTAGGGCAGTGAGATTAGACTTCACCAGGAGATTCTGCAGTGTGCAGTGCATAATGCGCCCAGAAATTATTAATAGGAGAAGCTGTAGTGAGCTGTGGTTAAAAAAGTCACTTCCGAACGTGAAACACTGAGCTATGAAGTAAGAATACATTTTCTGTACTGGAGGCTCTTTGAGCTTCTCCAACACCATAAGAACAAGAAGCAGGCTGTTTTTAATTTAGAAATGTCAGAATTATACTAAAATGAATAAACTTTAAATAGTCTTTCTTATGTAATAACTCCCCAAGACTATTCTTGTCACATATAATCTGCTAGAAAGGCAAGTATATACAAGCATTTACCAGTACTCTCTGGGAGCTGACCAGTCTCTCCATGCCAAGGTGAATTACATAAAGTCATTGTACTTTCTCATCTCTTCACTAAATTTTAGGTTTCTCCTTTAAATGACAAATCAATGCCTAAATTGGGGTTTTATTCTGGAGCGTAATCTTCACAGTTTCAGGTCACATATAGTGCAGCTTTTTATGCTAAACTACAAAATAAATGCATCTGTGCTGTATTAAGCAGCTAACCTGAAGCAAGGATTTTGGAGCATCTTCACAATGGAAAGGGGTACAGTAATTGGAAAGCTTATGGACCTGGGATCTGCTGTACTCTGCCCCTCTTCGTGCTGGAGATCAGTGCTGGAGAAGTAGGGTTGAACAAGACGACACTGCTTCCAAGCTCAGAAGCAGAGAACTCAGTGGAAAGCAGGGAATAGGCTGTGTAAGGTGATGCCTGAGCAAAACAAAGCTCAAGAATGGAGAAAAACCCCAGGATTTTTAGGCTCCATCTATTGTAATGACAGTCTAATTCAGCTTTAAACCCAGTATAGTATTCTAAGGCTATGCTATAATAGCTAATTTGCTTCTAAATGGAAGTTGGTAATGCTTTATGTGCGACTTCCCGCATCAAGATAGCAATTTTATCTCCATTTGTGAAGAAATTCTTTGTAAAGAAAGCCATGAAGTAAAAGCTCCTCCTCCCTCTTTCTCAAATCCTTTGAGTATTAAATTGGTTTGAAGATATATTTGTTTTGAAGCACACAATTTATCTTTCCCCTGTCACTGCAATTCTAAGATGCTTTTATTGGCTTTCTAGACCCAGAAGAAAATCAGGTTTGCTTTAGTTTTTGGAATGATCTGATCAATGTTCGTTTTTGATATGCATGGAAAAGCCAGTTTTTCCCTATGAATAAAGGATTTATAATAAAATACGGGGCTCATTTTCAATGCATTAAAAACATAGATATATATGTATATTTATATTTGTATTGATTGAGATCATCTTTTCCTCTCTCTGTAAGACCACATCTCCCAAGGCAGAAAACCACTATAGTGTGAAATACTGGCACAGCAGGATAAATAGAATTAGCACCTCATTAATGGCATGTCAGTGGAACAAACTCTTGTTCTCTCTGAAAAAAGGAAAACAAGGACGCAAACAAACAGCAAAACACAATAACCCTGCCAGTCACCGCAGGAAATGCTGCTGCTTTGTGCATTGAAATGGTGCTGCTCGGTTCAGAAGAGTACTCAAGGTGTGCATGAAAGTCATGACCCTGGGAGATAAATTCCACTGCCACATTTCCAACCATGCTGATCCCTGCAGGGATGGATGAGGATGGTAAAGATGTTGCCATTATCCTTTCTGTGTCTATCCATAAATTCCCAGGTGTTTGCCATGTGGTGCTCACATTTAGATAGATTCAGTTTCGAAACAGTGCCAAATAATAGGCAGGATTTAGAGACCCATCTTCCAGCAGTGAAGGGGTGGGTCTAGAAGGTTCTCTGGGCAGGCTGGCATATTCTGCCCTTCCCAAGCACAATTTCCTTTATTTGTCATCACTGAACCAGGGAGCAGGAGCAATGGGAAGTCCAAAGGGCTGGGGGCAAAGGCTTAGTTGTCCTTCAGCACGGCTACAACACAGCATCTGCTTCAGAGGGCAGGGCTTTGCTGTCCCTCTGGTCCTGATAGTCATTTACCAAGTTCAATATTTTGATTCCAGCTTTTAGCATGATAGATAAATTTGCCTCTTTTGAGCAAAATCCGGGATTAAAGGAACACAATTGTTTGATGAATAATCCAGCAAATCTGTTTAATCTTGTCCTGCATGCAGATCAGCAGCCAATTTATAGAGGATTTGTTCATTTAAGTCAGAAGACTCGTAAACAATAGGTATCATCTTCTTTATTGGATGATTGAAGGTGTATAAATATTTAACTAATTATATATGAGTCCAAAAGTAAAACTAAACTTCACAGGTAACAAAGGAGGGGTTGTGTAGGGAAACACTCCACCCAAGAGACCCCAGCATGCTGCTGGTTTACTGACAAAGTGATTCAAGAAATGATTGAAAATCTGTATTAGAATTTTATCCCAGGTTAGGTCATTTTAGGAAGCAGAAGGTACCAAACATTTACTAGAATAGAATATTGCCTTGTTGTGGTAGTAATAATAACTTAAAGCAAGAGAACAAGCATGGCCTCTGGGAGTTGAGCAGAGCCAGCCTCCAGGGCTGAAAGCAGGGCTCAAAATTCAAAATATAAGTGAATATTCCTGCAGATGGAGCTGCTGCAGACACCGTCCCCTTGCAGGAAGCCAGGCACATCATGGGGAAGAATTCGGGGTGCCTCTGGGGTGGTGCAGCAATATGTAACCAAAGTAGTGCTTTTTTTGGAATGTTGGTGCTAATGATACCATTAACTTGCTAAACATTGTGGTGTTTAGTTACACTGGTCTGTGGCACATCCCAGGGAGCTGAGCCCTTTTTAATTTTGCTCTCTCCCCTTGTCCCCCTTTCAGAAGGGCTCCCCAAGAGTTTTGTACCTTGTCTGGTGGAACTGGGGCAAAATGACTTTTCCAGGCCCAGTGGCAGTTAATGCTCTAAGGAGCAGCTGGCAGGAGGCACCAGTAGCTGGCAATGCCGTTCCTTTTTCACAGTCACTGAGCAGATTGCTCCCAAAGTTTTACTCATCCATGCTGGCTCAAGGCCTAGGGAGACACAGCTCCAAAGCAAGGTACCGTTGTGGAGGAGCAAGGCTGGGGGACGTGGAGTAGGAGGATACACAAAGAGGAAGAAGAGACTCTTTGCGTCACTGCAAAGGATTTGAATTTAGAAAAAAACCCTACATAGCCTAAGATACAGAACTGACTTTCAAAAAATGCATCAGTACCTTGTTTAATAATGTTCTATTGCAGACCTATTTCTATATGTGCTTCAGACCACACGTATATTCTACATTAAGCATTTCTTGATTTAATTTTACAGAGGAAATCTGTTTCTTAATGATAAATAATGTGTCTTGGGGTTTCTACTAATAAGTATCATTCAAATGTCATGGTTGAATCATAGTAAGGAAGTTCAGCAGTTCAGAACCTCAACAAGATAGAGAAGAAAAGACAAAATTTGGATTCACTCCTGCTTTTGTAGGTATGAGGCTGAGTGAATGCCAAGCCCAGACAGGCTGGCTGTCTAGATTAATAAAATGGTTGGTTTTACAGTATTTGCAGGAAAGAGAAATATCGCCAGATAACATGTTGGTTTTGAGGCATTTCATCTGCCTTAAATCTCAGTTTGGAAATTCCTTCTTTGAGAGAGAAGAGGGAGAGTTTCCCTTATGCAACATGTATTTCCCCAAGTCTCTGCTGCTCCTCATCATCACCTGCAGTTGTCAGAGATTTGAAACGCTGCCCCATGGTGAAGAAGGCACTAAATAAAAAATGATAGTTCTTAGTGATGGCACCTGGGGAGTTTATCAAGTTTGGTTATCTCATCTGAGGGCAGGAAATGTAGTTCTGAACTCGTGGCAGTGAGGAGTCCCCTGGTCTTTCTGCTCCCTGCAGCTATCAGGCCCTGTGCTTTATTTTACAGGTCTAGGAGCAAAGTTCTCTCCTTAGGAGGCAGCTTTAAAGTGACGCATTTTCATTAATGCCTCTGCCTTACCCATTCTCTTTTTCCCAGCTGCTGATGCATTTGGGAGCTGCATTCTAGGTGGATTTCACACTAATTACAAACCAGCTCTGTTATTGCAGAGCTGATTGAGTTCCTGAGCCAACCAGTCCTGGAGGGTCTTGTGGGAATCAGGTGGGTGGGCATGAGAGTGCCCATTCTGAGGACATGAATTGTGGTGAGATGCTCCTCCCTGGCATCCCAGAGAGAGCACGTGGAGGGTGCTGCCGGGTGGGGACTCCCTGAGCACCATTGTTAGTGAGGCTCCAGAGGTGGCTTCTGTTTCATGGGGTTGCTCTGCTGTGCAGGGCTGCGCTTCTGTTCTGTCCTTGCTCGTTTTCTTACATCACCTAGAGAAGTTTATGAAGCCAGGGCTAGGGTTGATCTTTGTTTGAAACAAAGTGATCTTTATAATTTACACAATGTTGTGGTTTTTTCCTTAAAATAATGCCCAACACAGAATCCACGAAACCTTCTTGCTTTTGCTCTCAAATCCTTGCATCTGTTGGGAGACCCCTTGTGTATCCTGCATATACATATATATGGTAACCTCAAAAGAAATGCCAAAGCCTGCAAACATGTTTGTGTTGTATGACATAGAAGTAGAAAGTGCCTAAGAATCTGCTCAAGAAGTTTGTTTTGCTGGGATTTCAACTGTTTTCACACAGTATAGGAAATCCTTACCAAACACCTCATGGACAAAGAAGGTCCATGTCTCCTGTAACGAGTCTGGCCAGAAAGGGGCCTTTGTGTCAGCAACATTGTACCCAAGCAAATGGTCTTCTGAAATCTGAGCTCTGATCCTTCTGGCAAAGTCTTCTCCCATTTGTTAATGGAAATGAGAGTCAAGGAAGTTGTGATACAGTAGTTACGGGGTAAGAAAACCCAGCTTTTTCAATATGTTCTGTCTTTCTGGATAAAGTCAGAATTTTGACAGGCATAAATATTGCAGTTTTGGCATTAATCTGAAGCTGTATGTGAACTACTTGATCTTTCTGAGTCTCTAAAAATAAAGTTGGAAACCTTGAGAGAAGTTTGTAACCTGGGTGCTTCAAAGGCTTGCTGTAAATACAGCAGCAAAAGTGTTCTGCTGTGGTGTTTCAACACTTTTCAGTTTTGTTGGGGAAGGTGACAAGCAAAAAAGAATTGTATAAAAGTTTAAAAGTGATTTAAATATATAGTTAAGGTTTGGTTCTTTGCGTGATAAAAAACCTGGTTTGGATTCGGTGTGAGAATAGCTTAACTTCTGTCAGAAAAAGAAAAAGCCATTTTGCTATATGTAGTACCTGGGGAATCTTGCAAATGTCAGTTTGCAAAAGTTAATTAAGACTTCAGTGTCGTAATACCATCACAAGGCCTCGTTCTATCATGTCTTTGCAAAGGCTGTAGCATTAATGAGGAATGAAAACAGATTAACTACTAATCCAAGGTGTGTTCTTAATTGCCCCCTCAAAGTAACAAGTTCAAAAAACCAAACAGCTAATTTAGTTAAGAACAGGAATATGCATTTCCAAAGCTACTTCTGAAATATATTTTGTCCAATTCAGAAGCCAAGGACCCTATTGCACAGAATTAATCTTGGATAAACTTAAAGCTCTATAAGAATAACATAATATAAATACTTTCTTCATGGCACTCTTCCTAACCAGGAACAGAGAAGCACTTGGTTGTTTTTTGTAGGACAAGTAGTTTGGGATCGTGGCCAGTAAAAGCAGAGCAGGACTTCTGTCCTCTGCAGAGGAAAAATGACAATTCAAAAGCGAGTGTGGGTTGTAGGCATTGATTTCTGAAGAACACGGGCAGCTGATGAATTTTGTACAGAAGAATGTGCTTGGGAAAACAAGAATCTCTTTGAAGTTCTTTTTTGTTGCTGCAATGTGAGAAACTGGGGTAGCTCAGACTGCGTCACTCATGGATCACGGATACCTTTTCTCACGGAGACTTTTCAGATTAGGGACTTTTTTAAAAAAAAACCCAAAAACCTTGCAAAATGGGATTCTTTACTTAATGGCTGGTAAATCCTCGCGATTAAAAAAGATACACTGAGTTCAATTTTTCACTTTAGAGTTGTGGTTGTTTTTTTTTTTTTTGGAACACTTGAGCATCACTACTGCATCTTGTGACGGCCCTTGACGAGCTTCTAGTTGAGGACATTTGCATATTAATCCCAAGATATGATGAGCAGTGTTTGAAATTTGGGGTGGTGATCCTACCAAACTCCGTGAAAGAAGAGTTCCACTGAAGTCCAGTCACCATTGCCTATGTAGTTAAAAACCCAAGTGGACACAAAAGCCTGATGTAGGACAGGGCGTGTGTTTGGGGTCCAGCCCTTAGGAGGGGCCAAAATGCTTGGCTTTCAGCTTTACTGAAATGAGGTGTTTCCTGCCTGGCCCTGTCAGGTGCTGTGTTCATTGTGGGGGTGTTATTTGATGTGTGTGAACTCGGAGGGAACCTCGGAGAGGGTGCAGAAGTGCAAATACAAGTATTGCATGTTTCCACAGCACATCCTTGTTTTCCCCTTGTGGTCACTTCCTGGGCATTTCATTCCCTGGGTCACAATGAGTGAATGTTTTGCTGGTTTCTTAAATGTGTGCACAAGTAAATCCTATTTGGTGGTTTGCTGCCTCTCAAAGTGGCAAGCAAGCCTTTTGCTCCCAAGCAAGATCTTTCACTGTTGGATGAAAAATGGAATATACGGGAAATTAGTTCAACTGAACAGCAAAGTTCTGTCAAGGGGAAAATTTTCACTCTGGAAGTCTGTCATGAGCTATGAGTTATTACGATGTGTGAATTTACAAATTGCTGTCAAACCGGTGCTGAATGATGTTAATATGGCTGTTCAGGGCAGTGCACATTTAATTATTAACTGTTATGATACAATGCCATTATTTCTTCTGGGGCTATATATGTTTATTTAGTGTGCTTCTGCTACTGGGATTTTCAGGCAGCTATGTCAATACAAAGCCTTGTGCTTTGGATGTGGAGCTGAGGAATCTTGTCTATGTCACATTCCCCAGGAGATCATGCTACTACTACTGCTGAAAACGTGAACCATAACAACCAACCGATTAACCAAAAAACCTCCAAACCCATACAAGCTTGTAAAACAGTATCAGTTTCTTATGTGTAAACATTACAGGTAGTGTATGAAGAACAGTGAATTTCTGCCCTTCAGAACACATCTCTCTGTGAGATGGGCCTCTGCGCTTCTGTCTGCATCTTTCAATGAAATACACTGAGAATTCAGTGCAATTCAATGCGATTAACTTCAGACCACAGACATGGGCTGGGGGGCATATTATCTTCTGGAAGTGCCATAGGATCACCAAGATTTTGAACTCCAGTTTTACCTCTTACCTGTGGGATAGCCCTGTCAGGCTCACACTGACAGTGCAGAGTTTTGATTTTTTTTCCAACAAAATTTTAAAAGTTCTCCTTCCTGTACATTTTATTCTGGGTCCCTCTACTTTTTCCCATTCCAAGTGCTAATTAATTTATATGTCTTTTGAAAACCACTGAAAATTAACCTGAACAGAAAAAAAGTTTAAAACGTGAATCCTTTTTGTTTTTAAATGACTGAAGTGCAATGCTACCAACCTCTTCAAAGTTTTCATGTCTGGTTTTGGCATTAGTGGGATTTATCCACGTGTCACAACAACACTGTGTGTGGCTGCAGTGTTGGGAAGGGCTGACAGGATTTGGGAATCTGAACAGGGGAAGATAGACCAGATGCTCTTTGCTCTGAGTATTGCTACAATATATGCTATACAATAGTACAGTTCTACGTACACAGGGGATGTAGATATGTTTAAAATGGTTCTGAAAAGCTGGTGAGGTGGTGCAAAGTGCCAGAAAGATTATTCATGGAGTACAGCTCATATATAATGGAGAAGCTGTTAAAAATGATATCTGCATTATAATTCGTGTATAAACATATATTTTGCTTTGTCTTGTGCTGTGAACTGCCTTGAAATGCCCTGACTGCCCACACTGCAAGCTCAGGCTCTTCACAGCGCTGGCAGGGTTCAGTGCATGTATTTAATCAGCGGTTCTGGTGACTGAGCTTGCTGCTCATTAACTGCTGGACAGCTCATTAATTTTTCAATGAACTTTTCTTCCTTGCCTTCCAGGTTTATGATGAATGTGACTTGGGAAGGTAGAGATTTGTCCTTCACAGCAGATGGTTATCAGGCACACCCCAGGCTGGTGGTGATAGTGCTCAACAACGACCGGGAGTGGGAAAAGGTGAGCCTTGCTCCGGGCACGGGACGTGGGGAGGTGCTGAGGGATGAGCAGAGGGATTAATGTCACACATGTCAATGATTCTGCTCTGGGGGCTTGTCACAGCACCTCAGAAAAGGTGATTATAGCTGATTCTGACTATGCCTAAGAGTTTTAACTGGGAAAGCAACAGATCAGTGAAGAAAGGCCATGTGGATTTCTGTGAAACACACCTTTCATTTCCATTCTTACGATTTAGTAAAATAAAATGGATGAAAAATGTCAAAAAGCTTGGTCCTCAGCTACTTAAATTTGGATGGATATTTATATCTTGACAATTCCAGTCCTTTTTTTGATTGGTTTTTTATTTTTTGACAGATTTTACAGTAAAAGTAGACTTTTTTTAAAACTGTGAAGTTTCTGGTGAATTGGAGGATAATCCTGACAATGTTTGCCTAAAAAATTCAGAATCTTGACTACTCCAGGTAGACAAGTGATCTCTATATAAACGTCTATATAGACCAGAAGGAGAAATATCTTAACGTCAGGGTTAATCATATATGCAAGTAATAAATGAAAAAGTTTATCACAAATGTCTTTTCTTTAAAATTCCAGTCTCAGCCTCTGATAATTTTGGCTCTGAGTTTTGCAGGCTTTCTGTGGTCGTATGTTCTAAGAAATTGCTTTAAGAAACTGTTTGTAATATGAGACTGTAAGAAAACATACATCTGTATCATCCACTGGTTTTATTTTAAATTCATGAAATATGATTCTGCATTATCTAAATTGATGCTGAAACTTATGAATCCTTTTGTTATACTTTTAAGAATCCGTAAAATCAACTTAAAACTCCAGTTTGTAAGACTACAAGACTTCATGATGATGAATAATAATGACAAAATCAGAATTACTGAAGGATATCTCAATAAATATGCTAGTCATGCAAAAACACAGAGAGTAGGCCTAGATTGTGCTGTGTATTTCTTTATGTTCATTTGATGCAAATTTAATTCTCTGGATAAATTTAATCCTCTCCAAATGTGTCAATCTGAATCTTTGGAGGCATCTTTTGCTCGCTAACTATTATGAAAATTTCTTACCCTATTTTAAAATTCTTCAACAGTCTGCATATCATATATAATGTTCTGGAAAAATTATTATACTGCTTGGGGAATATTATTAGTATGAGGTGCCAAAGGGAGAAAACGCTCAAAGAGGCAGCCAACAATGCTTATGTTAAAATAATTTCATACATTTTGTACCTTGAAACTTCTCTAAAGAGACCATTCAAAGGACAAGGAAAGATGTGTTTGATATGTTTGAAAAATGAGCTAACAGCAGCAAAGAAATACTGGATATATGAACCAACATTATTTCCAAGAAATAACTGGAGCCTTTTTTAACCTTCAAGTGACTTCCCTGCCAGAGAACGAGGATTTAGGGCAGGTTTTGCTGTGCCTGCCCGTGTGTGTGGTACGGGAGCAGTGCCCACTCCACCTGCAGTGCTGGGCTGGGGGACTCTGTAGCCTGATCCTTGCTTTGCCTGTGCACGGTTTTCCAGCTGGTAAATCCCTTCCTGCTCGTTGTCATGTTCGAGGGGCTTACAGAAGGGGAAAAAAGAGTGCCTGAGGAGAGGCTCCCACCCAGGAAGAGATGGATGTATCTGGTGTGTGTGGCCCTGCTTTCCAGCCCTGTTGGTGGCCGGCCGGGCGAGGCGCTGGGGCAGGGCAGCCCGGGCAGCTTTCGCGGTGCTGCTCCGGCACGGGGCTGCGGGAAGGGGGCCAGCTGTAATTATGGATTCTGTCAGAGGGGAGAAGTGAAAGGCGGCCAAGAACAGGCTGTCACCACCAGACTTATTCCTCTGACCACAGGCTGATCCCTGCCTCTGTGGATGAAGACAAATAAACTGACTAATCAATTATCCTGGCAAGCTGGACGTAGCTCTGGGCTGTCTCGGAACACCCCACATCTTTATCAGTAGTGTCACTGTGCACTCCAGCTCCTTTGGCTTACAGACTGAGAAGGCCCTTCCCTACCCCCTGGTTTATTTGAACAGCTCTCTGGTGTTGTCTCAATGTTCTCTCCAAGTTGCACGTTTTACCCCGTACCTCTTAGGCAATTTCCTTCCTCTTGTTCCTTTCTCCTTGAGCTGTTTTGCTCAATTTCAAAACTGTCAAAGTTACTCATCTGAGATCTAACATTTGCTGCTCTGAGTTTCCAGACAGGCACATGCTTTTTCTTTCTATTACAGTACAGCAGTATCACAGAATGGTTTTATTGAAGTCTTACTAAATATCCTCGATCCTATATGGAAAACACCAAGTCCTAGAGTTTAATTAAATTATTTACTCATGTGAAAAAATGACAGTGCAACAGCCTGTTAATCCTCGTAATGTAACTAATGTACATAGAATTGTGAGTAGCTACTTCATTATTTATGTAGAAAGAGTAATTGTGGTTTATCGGAAGATTTTTCTTACCTGATATTCTCCTGAAAATCTAAGATTTATTATTAAAACTCACTTTTCTTTGGTTTTTAAGCTGATTTTGCTCAAATACAAGTTTTCCTTGGTTTCAAAATTGATATACTTCACTCAAAGCTTGAGGTTATGGAAAGGCCATTCAGCCATAGTCGAAGAGCATGTATCTTACCTCTCAGAAAGTAAGTTCTTTTTCTTTACAAGTGACTCAGTAGCAAAACTTTGAGGTGGTAACTTCACATGTAAATGGAGTTGACTGAGGGATTTGTCCCATATCAGATGCTGAAAAAAGCTGTTTGGATGATAATAGTTTGAAGACTGAAAATCCCTTTTTGGGCATGTTTCACAGGCATCCAGCAAGATATTTTCACACATCCTAGAGCAGCTACTCAAACTTCTGACACCAGCATTCATATTCTTGCTGCTGATCTTGACAGGCAAAGGGGATGCTGTTCTCAGGCAAGAGATTTTTAAGAAGACAAGCTTAATGTGCTTGTTATAGTGAAACTTGATAAATTTACCAGAGTTAGGAGTGTTGCCCAAATACCACCAAAGCTCTGCAGGGTCCCTGTGCTAGTGCTCAACAACCCTCAGAAGTCCAGCAGACCCAGCTGCAGCTCCTCTGGTGACGTTACCTCAGTGAGGTGGGACCTGGGTGTTTCACCTGGCCCATAAATTCACTGAGCTGCCAACTTCACAGGCTGCTAGTCTGGCTTTTTAAAAATATTCTTTTAATGTGGAAATAAAACCAATCAATCCAATATTAACATCATATACTAGAATATGATTACCAGTGGCAAAAGTAGGCAGTTTAATTAGCAGTGCCTATCACATATTTTAAGTAGGATGGGGAGGACTGTATTTAAAGATGAATGTGTTCCATGTGCAAAGATGAGTTCCAGGGTGAAACCAATTATTCCCAGGTAGAGGCAGATAAAATTACTATGGTGGCCTGTATTCTGGGTGAATTTGTCTACTACAGGGCACAGTTGATAGTTAAACACCTCTGCAAGAACCACTTACATCCAGGTTTATTCTAAACAGAACCTGTCACCTTGAACTTTCTGTTGATGCAGGATTTAATGCAGAACTTGATTTTGCTCTGATTAACTAGCATATGCCAGATTTACAAGCTCTGTGTGGGGTTGTACACATTTGTATCTAAGTAGGAACGAGTGGGCAGAGGGTACGTGATTCCTGCCTGGAATAAATGAACCAAGGTCTTCACAGAGAGCTCCATCTGGCTACCAACATCCACTGTCACGTAGCCCAGGAAAGACAGCTCCTGTACCTAACTGTGGAGCTGCCTTCCCTGGGCAGGAGCTGAGAAACCTAATGCTCAGTCAGACTCCTGACAGAGCTTTTTGTCAGAGTGCTGGGGTGAGAAAAAAGTCAGCGAGGTGCTACAGGGTAATTTCTGGTGAAATCTCGATTGATTTGAGCAAGGGTCGTGACAGCTGAGGGGTCCTCATGTCTCGTGAGAGACGTTCCCTGGGGGCTGTGAAGAAATGCAGATATTGTAGCTTGAACAGATGAAATTGCATGAGCTAATCAGCGTTTGCTGGCGTATCTTTTGTCGGTAGCTCTGTGCAGTAACGTGATATATTCTCTTTGCCCATAGCAGAAGCAGCAGTGTGCTCTTTAACATCTGTTGGGTTGTCATTCCCTGTGTTCCATCCTTGCTGTTTTGTGTAGTCTTCCCATAAATATGCCTGTCCTGACACTTAATGTCAGCTGAAAATTGCATGTTGCTTCTGTATCAGTGAGCTTTTGCTTAGCCCAAAGGCCTTTCCTTTGACCTTTACTGTGCTGAATTGTTTGAATTGCACCAATTATTATGCAGCATTTCTTAAATCATGTGTTCCCAAGGAGGATGGATCCCACCTTTTTGCTGCTGTAAAGGAATTGCGGCTCCAATGGAAAGCAGAGGTGATGTGCTTTGCCTCTGTTCTTTACACCTATATATTAGAGAGGACATTAGAGTATAGGAAGACTTTCAGGGCAGCTCTTCCTCTCTGGAGGCAAAGGTGTGGCTGTCTTGGCATTTCTGGAGAGCTGTGAGGTCTTCACTGAGTCCAGAGGTGACAAAAAGTCTTCCCTCACTGGGAGGTAGAGGAAGGGGCTGTGAATTTGTTTAGCTCTTTTCCTTTCTCATGACATAATTGAGTCATAAAATGGCTTCTCTGGCATGAGTTTGAACTCTGGCGCTGCACAGAGTCATCTGGGACATTTCCCAGAACCAAAACTACACCAACCACTGAGGATTTGGTGAGTCCTAATTAATAATTCCGTGTTGAAAAATGAGGCTGCAGGAGGTGGTAGCTTTTCTTTTTCCTTCTGTTTGTTTATAATCTCTCTGGGTCCTGTGTTTTCCTTTGAGCCCTGCTGGTCACAGGACTGGTGCCTTCCTGACAGCATCAGGAGCAGCCATGAGGGAAGAGTGGGACATTTGCATTCCCCATATGAGATTTGGCAGCAAATTTTGAAAACTTCAAAGTCTTTAAATGGATGTCTTCAAGCCACGCAGGACTGTAAAATACTTCTGATTAATAAGACATGAAACTGCTGACATCATGTTTTGTCATTTAAATTTAGAGTGCCATTGTGAAATATGGACCTTCAGGAACGTGAAGTGACACCGAGGTTTGCAGCAGAAGGTGTACAGCAGATGCTGTGTCTGGAGGAAGAGTTTTGCTCTTGTGCTTTGTTCTGCAGCTGTTATTGCTAACCTGACAAACTCTATTTTAGCTTTTTAGTTATTGACTAAAAGCTTGCCAAAGTAGCTCTTCCTTCTAAGTGGAAAAGTGTAATGAAAAAATAGCAGTAAATAGTTTTTCGATAAGGCAAGATGAGTTAGATTTTGTATTTGCTCAGCACTGTTTTCTTAACTGGTACAGCTCAAATAGTATGTTTTGCAATATGTGTGTTTTTAATGTAAAGGGAACATCCCTGAAAATCTTTCTCTTTTCACAGGTTGGCTGGGTAGTCCTGGGAGTGCATTTAGTATCCATGTTGTCATGTAACATTTTTTCTTACAAAGGGATGATGAGTGTGTGCTGTGCACAGCTCCAATCTGCTGGGAGGAGGGTGACAGGACTGAGGTATTTGTTTGGTTTTGGTGAGATATGCCGGTGTGACAGACTTTCTCTTTGTGCCAGCATTGGCACACAAGGAAGCCCTGCTCAGGATCTGGCCTTGCTCTTTTTCTCTGGTTGGATGGCCTCTGTGAGGGTGTGTGAACAAGATTATGTCAATCATCTGATATTGTTTGGAGACTTCTTTAGGATGCAGCGGGAGAGGGGACTCTGAGGTACAGCAATGTGTAACTGCAGGTGTCTGCCTGTCTTTGGCTACTACACAGGAACACACCAAATTCTTCATTATCACTCTCCTTGGCTGCAATTTTCCAAAGATAACGAGGCATGGATGAGGTGGTCCCAGCCCATGTGCCACAGTCAGATGTATGGTGCTTTACGCAGCCATGGATGAGATGAGCACCCTGTGATTGCTAATTCAGTCTGACTTCAAACAAGGTCTTCCATGCTCTCAGCTATTTTCTGCTTTCCTTTCTGTATCCTGTAGAGATTAAAGCAAAGGGAATATTCCAGACTGCATGTGAAGTGGAAGAAAATAGGAAGGACTGTGCAAGTTCAAAAGGAATACAATGGTTTTATGAACCGTTGCATGTTTGTACTTGAAAATGAGTTTTGCACCTACAGTAGTGAATCAAGGATTTGATTCACTATTGAAACTGTATTTTTTATCCACTCTTTTGGCCATAAATAAGGATTTCTATGGTTTGAGCCAGGATCCGTCCCAAAAGTGGTTCTATTGCCCTTTTTTTCAAGTGACGGCCATCTTCTGTATTCCTCTGGGATCAAGGCCATATTGTTATCAGATAACTAGGAATGACAGAAATTTTTCATAAGTCTCTGGATATTTTGTGGCATTTCTGTACAGTACGGGAGATGTATTTACATGTAGTTTTTGAAATTATAACAAAAAAATCCAACAGAAACATTTCCCAAACAAAAGGAGTGATCTACAGGCTCTTTGTAATTACTGCCCTTCCTCATTTGCCATTCTTAAACCAACAGTGGGGATTTTCAGAGCTTTTCTGCCTTTTGCTTTTCTACCATTCCTGATACCTTTCCCTTGTACTTTGCACTGTGCTTTCTGGGCATGGTCCTGCAGTGGGCACGTGATCTGTGGACAGTTTAAAGCCCAGGTGAAGTCACTGTGATACCTTGAGGCTGCAGTAGGGCTCTTTGGATAGACAAGTAGGGATGCCCCTAAGACACAAGGCAATGTCTTAATTATTAATTATTTTTTTTAAAACTAGGGTTGCGAGGCATGAATATTGTTATACATCCATGGAAGGCACTAGATAAAATCTTTTGGACCTAATTTTAGAGATTTGGTCAACACGGCATTTTGTAGATGCAACTCTTGAAAGAAATTAGCATTTCCCCAGATCCAGGTGTTTAAAAGTATGTCTGGTTATATCCTCCTCAGAACAGTAAAATGGAGTTGCTTCTGTTGAAGTAGAAAGAGTATCAGGATGCTTCTGCTAACAGCACCAAAGCAGTTGCTGTGTTTTTGATAGGACCAGGTGACCTCATTGGGGTGGTTCCTGTTGGTCCCTGCGACAGCGATGCAGAGGCCGGGGGTGGCTGGCAGAGGGGTGTGCCTCAGGATCAGGGGGTGGCTGGCACTGGGATGTGCCTCAGGATCAGGGGGTGGCTGGCACTGGGATGTGCCTCAGGATCAGGATCTGTCTCCTCCCAGCATCCTGCACCGAGCAGTTCAGGGAGGCAGGGCTGACGCTGCTGCAGCCCTGACCACGCAAATGCCATCACGTTTTCTTTCCTCTCGGTGCTTGCAGTGGGCAGACGGTCGGGCACATTTTCCATTTCTGAAATCCACCGTGTTCCTTGGCACGTTTGCTGTTTGTCTGAGGTCCTGGGCTGGCTGGAATTCTCCCCATTCCAGATGGTCAGTTCCGTGGCATTCTCAGGGCTGTGACGACACAGTGTGAGCTCATGTAAACCAGCACACACTGCTCTGACTACCACTACACAACATAACATGACAATTAAACTGTTTTATTCATAGAAACAATAGATTGTTTCCCTGTGTCTGAAATAGTTTTTCTCCTAAAGGCTTCATCCATTGTGTTTTGGTTAAATTTCGTACTAGAACTGTACGTACACAGTAATCATATATACAACTCCCATTGATTTAAGTCAGAATTCCTACTTCCCCTGATATTTTGAATTTCATAATTTAAGTGTGTAGACATTTGGCATTTCTGCCTCCTACATTAAAGTTCATGTAAACCAGTTGACTTACAAAGAGGATGGAAAGGAAGCTGCAAAGGTCATGTGCATATATGCTTCCCTAAATAGAAATGGATATAAGTCATGTTCTTTGGGAATTTTTGTGATTAATTTTCAAGTCATTAGAAGACAGAACGTAGGTGACAACTTTTTTATATTTTTTTTAAGGACCTGAGTCTCTCATTGTACTGTTAATTCACACCATTTTCCTTGTAAAAGAAATATTTTAACAATCTTTTGATTATATTGTCATTTGTTTAGCTTAAGCAACTCAAGAATTATTAAAATGCATTAGGTTATAAATTATGTGGATTGCTAGCTCATTTGTATTATCTGTCATCAGATAAATCATGTAATTAGATTTGTGGATAGAAAAGAGGTAATCTGAGGAAACGCTAGACTCAAAAATATTTAAATTGTATATATCTTTCTGGTGATCTGGAAATGGAAAGAAATGTGGGTTAATTTGGAAGGGATAGTTTATAACAGTAAATAAGCTGACAATTTTCATGTGCAGTGGGGTTTGCTTTCTTAAACTCACCCCACAGTTGCATTACTAAAGCAGAATAAACCAGCTAGTTCTAACAGAACTTCTTACTAAAGACGTTGGCCTGGCTCAGGTCCAGTGGAACCCTGGGAAAGGCTTTCACTATGGCTGTTCAATGTATAAGAATAGAAGAGTCTTCTCTTTTGGGAAGATACAGAAATGACATTATGATATTTTGGTTATCAGTCAGATGTGTATGTGTGCATGTGGATTAGGGTTTTTTGTTTGGGGTTGGTGGGGTTTTCTTGTTTGTTTGTATGGTTATTGGTTTTGGATTTTTTTTTTTATTTTTTCATAATTTTTTATTACTTCAAATGGGTCCCGATTACAAATAGGATATCTGGTTGCTGCTATGGCTCCAATGGAAATGATGCATGTCAAATTTCAGTACATCTATAGCCAGATCATAGACAGTGTTAAGTGATGACATCCAGTCTGTATAAAACAGTCATCTATTAAAATAATGTTACCTTATTTGTCTTTATCACTGTGCCTTTTCTCATTTCATGCCATTCCTAAGAAATTTTAAAGTCATTTTAATAACAAAATCCCAAACCAACTGTCCTGGCCGCGTAATTCCCTGTACCACGTTTAAAATTAGATCCCATTTGTCGAGCAGCTCTCAGCAGCCTGTGGCTCTTGGTGTTTCAGGTGGGGAAGTGGGAGAACAACTCCCTGAGCCTGAAGTACTCCGTGTGGCCGAGGTACAGCTCCTTCGCCGACAGCGACCCCGACGACAACCACCTGAGCATCGTCACCCTGGAGGAGGCGCCCTTCGTCATCGTGGAGGACGTGGATCCTTTGATGGAAAGCTGCCAGAAAAACACCGTGCCGTGCCGCAAATTTGTCAAACTGAAGTGAGTAAATACACAGCATTTCTCTTGCTTCCTGTCTTTGCTATTCCTTCAGTATTTCATGTACTATTTCATGTCCTCTTCCTGTTTCCCTTTCCCTCATGGTACGCTCTTGTTTGCACATCCTTCTTTTTAAAAAGTTGAAACGTTCTGGTTATACACATGTAAGTCACATTTAATTAATAACAAGATAGTAAGTGGATAGTAAATTCAAAGTCAACGAGAATTAGCCCTTTTCAGTCCCATGAAAGAAGATTGTGTTCTAAAATGGGACTGTTTTAATGAGTCCTCTCTGAATTGTTTCCAGTTATGTTGAGATGTGCCTGTTTTCATTAGTCTGTAACAATTTGAAAATGTCTCCTAATGAAAATGTAAGATTATGCTGAAATTTGGTATAGAATAAACTACTCCAGTGTAAAATGCCACTGTGACTAAACACTGAGAGGAAAGTCCCCTTCCTTTATTGCTCCATGACTTTTGAGCAGTCATTAGAAATCAGTGGAAAAGTTTTCACTGCACATTTATCAGTGGTGATTCACCTGCTCTGTGCTTCGATCTGTGTATTTATGAACTGAGTATAATAACAACAAGCTTTTTGCTGAGAAAGTGTTAGGGAATATGGTGCATGTTTCTTAAGATTTCCAGAAACTGCTGAATGGTTGTGCACATGCTTCCTGAAGTCCAGAGAAATCTTTTTTTTTACATAACTGTACTTAGTTAAGTTCTAAACTAGTTTTATTTTAATTTTGAATTCTTTCAAAGGCTGTAAAATATTGCCTTGCCTTCTGAAGATGCTTATACTAAAAATTTCTAGATGTCACAAAATGAACATTACAGGAAAAAAAGGTAACAGGAAAGCTTGCATCCTTGCACTTAAAGGTGGCCTGAAATTCACCTTCTCCAAGTGCAGGGAAAGGTGCACTTTGAGGAGATGCATCAATTTTCAGCATGGTGACCTGCTGTGCCTTTTATAGCTTACATGTTCTTTAATTGCTAAATGACATGTAGTCTGATGTCTTGAGAGTAAAAGTAATAAATGTTTAATCTAATCCTAAGAGAGAGATTAGTAAGAGCAGGCTGTATGTGTTGATGGAGCAGAGCAGTGTGTTAGGCTGGGTCCTGGAGCAGAAGGATGTCGTGTGAGGTAACGTTATCTCTGTGTCTCATCGAGCAACTACGTTCTGATTAGTTAGAGCTGCAAACACCATATATCTATAAAAGCATCCTCTGGATTATTTTTCCCTTGGTTCAGAAAAACATGGTAACTCACAAGTATGGCAAAATGTTTCCCAGTTTTCTGACTTTTGCTGTTGTGCTGTTTCTCTTTTTCGCAGTAGGAATATTTATGTGTGTCTTCTCTGTTGACAGCAACAAAACTAATGAGGGAACTAACGTAAAGAAGTGCTGCAAAGGATTCTGCATCGATATCTTGAAGAAGTTGTCTAAAACTGTCAAGTTCACATATGACCTGTACTTGGTGACGAATGGGAAGCATGGCAAGAAAGTCAATAATGTGTGGAATGGAATGATTGGGGAAGTAAGTTCTGTTAGGTAAAAGAGCTCTCGAGTAAGAACTGAGCCGTGTTTGGTTTTAGCTCTTTTGGAGGAGTGAGGAGTTCCCTGCTGAGTGATGGTGGTGCTGTGTTCTCCCTGTGCTCCAGGTGGTGTATCACCGGGCAGTCATGGCCGTGGGCTCGCTCACCATTAACGAGGAGCGCTCAGAAGTCGTGGACTTTTCGGTGCCGTTCGTGGAGACCGGGATCAGTGTCATGGTGTCACGGAGCAACGGCACCGTCTCACCATCTGCTTTTCTAGGTATGCTCCTACCACCCATCCAGGTCATTTAAATGCATTTCTGTAGGGTTTGGTAGATTTAATTCTTTGTTATGTAGGACATTAACACGTTTCTGTTAAGTTTTGAATTTTATCTTGGGAAGTTTGTACTGTGTTGACGTGCTGATTAAGACGATTATTAACACGTGGAGATAGTGCTGTTGGTTTCAGATGTTTTAAGTACTGAAAACCATTTTCAGTATCAAAAAGAATGCCCCAAAATCTTCACTTGGGAAAATTACATCCTCAAACCTGCTTCTTTACAAACTAATTTATGCTTGTTTAGCCCATTATAATCGGTTTAATATCTTTTTAACATTCACAAAATAATTGAAAAACCTGTTGTAGTGTAGCTAAGAAAAGGTAGCTTCCTTATCTTTAGTTATAATGTGAAAGCTAATTTGATAACAGTTACCTCTGGCTTCTGAACACCACACTACTGCAGCAGAGAGCTGAGTGTTTTCTCCATTGATGCAATTGAACAATGGAGACACAGCGAAGAAATGAAAGGCTGGGCAGAGAGGAGGTGACATATAAACAAACAGGGACTCTGGGCTTCTTTCCTTGCATGCTTCTTGTTTCAGTTGTACATTTTTCCTTTCATTATTTCCCTCTCCTCTTTTAGTGTTTATGGTATTTGGTGGTTGGCTTGAATTTACTTGAAACTGAAAAGAGAATGAGCCATAAGGTGGTTCAAAAGTGCCCAGAATGCTGTTATGTTCTTCATAATATATTTTTCTCCACTATTTTTAAAGATATCCTGCGCAGGAAAATAGTGCTAGTGACACTAAAATCATGAAGCGGAAAAATAAAAAATCAGTACATTCCAGATATGTTAGGGAACAGTTTAGTTGTTCAAGTCAAGTGGGTCAGCAGTGAGGCCAGTTCTAGATTGCTAAAAGGATGGCAACTCCCCCTGAAGTTGCTTATAGACATTAAGGAGCAGATCGGTGGTGTAGTATCACATACAAGCAGGCAAATAATTGAATTTTCTTACACAAGAATCATCATTTATCTACAGAGCTTATTTCTCATATCTGTTCCATAAGAGCACATTACAGTGATGATGCAAGTAAATATAACACAGTTAGTAATCAAATAATTTCCCAAATGTGGTGATACCTAAGCAGATTTTGTTGATGTTTGATATGAATGAAAGACTTCTAAGTGAAATTGCAAGAAACTGTACTTGTAATGAAAATACTCAGAAAGTATCTTTTCATTTCTTTGAGTCATTGAGTTGTAAAGTTCATTTTTTAAATTGCAATTGCAGCATGTTGAAATTACCATTTGAAATATAAGTATTGGGGTGTTTTCTAAAGGGAAAATGCAGTTGATATTTTACTTATCTCTTAAAAGGCTGTTTACAGCCACCATCAAAAGAGAAGCTGCTTTTGCATTTTTCACAGCAACAGAGTTATTAGATTTCTAAAATGCATTTAATGTTATTGGTTTAGTTGGACGTGCATATAATTTGAAAACCAAAAATAACCCCTTCTTATAAAGCTCTATAAGATAGCACTGCTTTTGAAGAAATCTGATTTACTGCACCAATAAATCAAGCCTGTGCTCTCAGAAGTATGTTCTGTTTTTCCAGGCGTAGATGAAGCTGCCACTTTGCTGGAATTGACTGTGTATTTTGATGAGGTGTGCGTAGTAGTAAAATGTTTTGCCTTGCAAAATACTATCAGGCAGATAACTGAATTTATTCACAGACTGATTTTGTTTCAATTAAGTGAATGTCTGAAAATAGAGTCATCTTACGTAATTCCTTGAAAAGATTTTTTTAAAAATCTGTCAAATGCAATATTATTTTTTTAGGAATAGCACTTGATTACAGATCATGAAGGATCTGGGTCTGTGAATTGTTTCTATGAATGTAGACAAGTACAGGATTTTGTGTGACTGGATTTTTCCAGTGAGTTGTTGTGTCCAATAGATCTGAGTAACTGACGGGCTGTGACAGCCTCTTCCTCGTTATGTGCCATGTTCTGGCTCTGATATGAGCTTCTCCTTCAAATGAGAATTTTATCCACATTAAAACATTTTCACATTGTACTAGAAATCATATATACTAGAACCACAAATAATTTTTTTGATGATTGTGTGGAGTTTTGGTTCAACTTTATTTAAACAAACAAAAAAAGAGAAACCTCCAATCTCCATTTCTGTGTTTTTCAGAGGGAGAGAGTTCATAGGTGAGGTGAGTTCTCTTTTCTGGAGGCATTGGTGCAATAGGAAATCCATGCCACTGTTTATTTAATGTATTCTTTAAGTATTGGTTTTGGTGGTTGGAGGTAAGACTCAAAGACATCTTTCTCCTTGCTTGGTATTCTCCATTGTCAGTCATTTGAAATGTACCCTGGCAAGTCATATATTAGTATTTTTCTGCCATATTATAGCTTTACTGATAATTCTTTTAAAACCTGCTGCTTGCCCGAGGGAAGTTCTCTTTCTGTCCTTTGAGAATCAAAGAACAGTGCTGAATGTGTAATTGGATCTCTGATATGACAGGAAGATTGACTTTGTTATTCAGTTGATTTTGTACTTGTTCAATCTTACTGCTTGCTATTCCAAATAGCTTTTTGTTTTCCTATTGCTTCTATTAATCCTCCACCTCATTACCAGACTCCTTAAATTATTAAAGAGAATTCTGCTTAAACTGTTGTTTATAGCTCACTTTTGTACATTGGCTTGTTTTGCCCTTTGCCTTATTTAGATTTTGACAAATTACCATTGCTGTTTCTACACTGTTGCTTTTGAAGAGAGTTTTATCAGCCTTGCTTTCTTCTATGAGAATGCTGTCAGAACTTTTTGATAGTTCTACATGAATTTCAATTTAATCCAGTTAATAACTGAATTCAGAAAATATTTTTTAGTCTGTATTTGGCTACATAATGTCCTTTCCTTGGCTGCATCTAACTAGAGCTTTCTCTGCCTTTTACCAATTCTGTTATTTTACTATTCTCTCCAAAAAGTATAATTCTAGTAATTGAAAGAACTTCATACTCTGTCTTAAAAATGAAATAATTAATTTTAAAAGATACTGCTCCTTAACTTTACCTCAAAAACAGAAGAACAGGATGATTTAAAATATCCCTGCCTTTAAAATATTTGATTTAAAATATCCCTGCCTTGCCTTACCATCCAAAATCACCAGTGGGGCTATTTGGCATTTGGTCTTGTCTTAGTTCCAGTTTCTGAAGAAATCACAGCAAAGACAAAAGATCTCATGAGTTTTCTATGCTTGGGCACAAATTATTACATTTCATTCTAGTTCTGGGTTAATCATGTGAACTTGGGCGAGACTCAGATTGGGCTGTTGGGCTTAGCACACCTCATGGTCCTTTCCTGCAATGAGGGAAGAAGTTTCAGTGACTCCAATCTTAAATTCAAAGAATGGAGAAGCTACAAGAGGGGAACTTCTTGGGCTTTCAAAAACAGGCAAAGCATTTGAACACAGCAATTTCTTGTAACCTCAAATGTGTCTTGATTCTGTCCTAATTACAAATAGTATACTAAGATTTGTTTTCTCACACTTCAGAGCACACTCACATCTGCTTTATTTGCACAAGTTATGATGTAAAATGCCCCAAATAAGTCGGCCTGATAAAGAGATATTACTTTGCCACGCAAATCCTTCATAGAGATATCCTTGTACCATGGCAGCTACCACAGGGACTCCTGAAATGACAGAGAATTTGTGATTGGGAAAGATGATATTTGATATTGATATCCAGTCCTTTCAAAACGTTGGTGCTTAGTCTGGTATTTGAAACTGCTTTTAGTTTTATGCTCCAGCCTACTTCTTTTACTTAATTATTGTTCTTCTGTCTTTCAAACTGACATTCAGTTTTCCATAAACCCTTTTGATTTCAGTAATTTGCTCCCAGATGAGAATGAGACATTCAAAAGGATATGTTTGCAGTTGATAAAAACATCGTCTTCATTGCAGGTAGATGAAAGTGAACAAAGGGAGAAAAGAATTCTGAAACAAAAGCATTTAGTTTGAATGCAAGTGTTTATCTTTCCTCCTCTAACACCTTTTGTTGGATAGAAAACAAGAGAGAAGTCTACTTCACTGAATTACCAAATGTATTAAACATATGCTTAATTGCTTTTGCTTTGCAGAAACATAGTCATGGTGGTTGGACCATTCTGTTGATAAATGTGAATAATACAGAATGAATAGAAATAGCAGCCTGATTGTGGACTGAATGAGCAGCAAGTCAAACCAATTATGTGCCACTCAGTTTCAAAGAAAAGTGTGCAGCCTTTTGTTTTTAATTGCAACTGACATTTAAGCTTTTGACTTTATGGATTTTGTGTATATATACTAACAGCAGTTCATTACATATTGCTACTTAGTTATTTGCTAGCATTTTTGTTGGGAAAAGCTAATTTAGAGGAAGCTGCTGGGCTCGCCTAGGCAAAGACATTAGAATTCTTGTGCTGTGACTGGTTTAATGAACTGTGTTTCTGTTTCTCTTGTCTGTTTTGCTGCAGAGCCTTTTAGTGCTTCTGTCTGGGTGATGATGTTTGTGATGCTTCTCATCGTGTCTGCCATGGCTGTCTTTATATTTGAGTACTTTAGTCCTGTAGGATACAACAGGAACTTAGCACAAGGGAGAGGTAAGATTTGCATTTTACACAACCCTATGGCTGTAAAAAAACCATGTATTTCCCATCCCTGGCCCTCCATCTTTTCAAATAAACACAACAGAGGAATAAAACAGCAACATTAGCTATGAAACTGTGTATATTCTTCATTTAGAGTATGATTTCTTGAAGGCATTTATGCTCATGTTTGTATTTCAATTCAGGGGAATAAAGACATCTAGAGCATGGTGAGTGATACCAGAGAGTTGTATTCAGGCAGGGTTTGGGTAGTGCACGGTATCAGCTGTAAAGTGTCAGCTGAAAAAAGCACTGAAATGTATTCTACTCCTGACTGTTATGAATTCATAGTCAGTTCAGAGAAAGTTACCTAAAATCCTGTGGTCTGGTGGACAACTTGGAAAAATAGCAGTTACTTTAGGCATAGTTTTATATAGTTCCTATAAAAAGTCAGATGAACTCTGAGCCTTGAAATGAGGCCAGTGGCTCCTTTCTGTGTAGCATCCTCAGTTATAGAAACTTCATTTTCAAAATAGGCAAGCTCTGTATTAACTCTTTGTTGGTGAAAGCTGCTCTTTGTGAGGATTCCATGTCTCATGATGCCCTCATCCTTCCATTTCTTAACTGACATTTGAGAGTGCAGCCTTTTTTAAAATTTCTAAATCATTCTTGCCTTGTTTTATAACAAGAAGTCTTCCAGCTTGGTGAACACAGTTCCAGGCACTATTAAAAGCAAATGATTTTTTCTAAATTATGGCTGGCTTGTTCCCTGAAAAAGTGGATTATTGTAAGGTTCAGATGATGTTATCATTTTAATAAGGCAGTAAATGTGTAACCTCTGTCCAGAATAAACACTGTGTTAAAAGAGGGGAAATCAAAGGTGAATGTAGACACTGGGGATCCAGGGACTTGGCTGTTCTTTTCTGTGCCACCTCGTGTCTGAATTGATTATTTAGTGTACTTACAGCTACAAAGAGACGTTATGGCAATGGACCACCCCAACTTAGCTCTAGAGACTTGCCACAAATCCAGCTGCCATTAATTTCAAATGTGGGAAGCTTAAAATAAAGCGAAATCTTTATTTATTTTTTTAATTTATCTTTCCTCGTTTCCCTAGGCATTTTTTGCAGCATGAAGCTCAGTGGTAATGCAATCTCCAGTGGCATAAACAGAACTTTAGATTGCTCCCTTGTCATCTACTTTCTGTAACACTGTTTCTCAGAAAAATGCACATTATCCCTGTATCAGCTCAGTCCTAAATGTGTCTGGAAGGTAGTTTCATAAACCAAAAGTCAGCTCCATTGTATCTATTTTACTGCACTCTCTTTTCCCAGTGCTGCTGCACAACAGAAGCATAATCTAAGATGTAGAGCTTGACTGCATTGTGAGATATTTGCACTGTACTAGAGAGCATTTCTACTGAAATGAGAACATGCACTGAGTATACCCACTTAGGGTTTTATGATTTTAATAACCATTGAATTATTATTAAAATAAATTATGGTTAAATTAATAGCTAAATCCATGTTTGTAATTTGCATCCCTTTGGATACAGGTACAGGGCAGGGGAGGAGGTAGAGTTACAGCTGTCTGCATCAGAGCTTATTGACTGAATTGCAATTTAACTGCAAGAAAGGATAATTAAAAGTAGGTCAAATGAGTCACAGTCAGGGGAGGCCTGTTCCTCTCCATTGAGGGTACAGGGAGTGTGGATGATGAGCAATGTGTGATTGCACTGCACTTACCTAGAGCTCGGTAGGAATAAACTGCCCTTGATTCTCACAGGGCTCTACAAATGGGGCCTTTTGAGTGGATAATGGCATTGCTAATGCAGTTCTGCCCCTGTGTGTGAGCCTGAGGGCAGAGTGCTGGCCACTTCTTGCTTTGGGACGAATTAAAAGATGGCCAGAAATAGAAATAACAAAAATTACAGAATGGATTAGCTGGGACAGAATTTTACCTGTAATGTCAACACTTGTAGCCACAGAATTGACTGTGAGCATGTGAGGCAGTCAGAGCCTGGCTTGCTCTAAATTCCATATCTGTACAGGTAGCTCCTTTGTGCTGTCTTTCTGATTTATGCTCTGAGTACAAAGGTGCTTAAAAGTAGGTGACACATTCACACACTTTGATCTTAAAGATGCTTACATAATGTTCAAAAAGCATAATGTTGGAAGACTGGAGATGCTAAAAATAATTTGGGTAAGAAAAGTACTAGAATTGAATCATTAAGACTTAAACCTCCAGTTTTCCATTTCACATGTCTGCTGGCACAGAAGACTGGCAGGGCAATACTGTGGCACATTTCTTACTGCCAGAGACAAACCAGTCTGCTGCTCCTCCAAACCTATGCTCTCCATTTTCATTTTAAAACTATTGAACTATCAGGCATGTAGAAAAAATGTTTAATTATTTTTTAAAAATATGGAAATTGATGTCATTACATCAAGGGTACCTATGGAAAATCCTGGGATTCCATAGAGAGTACAGTGAATATGTACTGAAGTATTTTCTAACCGTGTCTCTGGGAGTAAATGTGTTGTCTGTGCAGGGTTTAATGCCAAGGTTTAATTTCACTGCGGCTAAACTCACTGCTCTTTGTGATTGCAGATCCCCACGGACCATCCTTTACCATTGGAAAGGCAGTGTGGTTGCTGTGGGGCTTGGTCTTCAACAACTCTGTGCCTGTGCAGAACCCCAAAGGGACGACGAGTAAAATCATGGTGTCGGTCTGGGCCTTCTTTGCTGTCATTTTCCTGGCCAGTTACACTGCCAACTTAGCTGCCTTCATGATCCAAGAGGAATTTGTTGACCAAGTGACTGGGCTGAGTGATAAAAAGGTAAGTCTTCAGCTCACAAGAGGTCAGTGTCCATTCTCCATAATCCTTCCACAAATTTGTACTTCATGATAAAAAACTCTGAGCAAGATAATGAACTAAAATTGGATGATTTCCTTCTGAAAGCCTTTCCTAACAAACCTAAGACTCAAAGCGTGAAAAGATCAGACTGTTTCCAAAACCTTTGAGCTGCGTGTTTAAAAGTAGCTGCATTTATTGAAGATTACCTTTATTTTGTGACAGAAATCAATCACTGTTTGGTTAAAAAGAATGCATTACCCATATAAAAAGCTTGAAAAATTGTTTGGAATATTAGTAAAAGCCCATTTGCAAAATTATTGTTGTGATGGATATGCCCAGGATACTTGAAGAGTATGCTTTTGTCAAGTCTGTGCCCAGTTGTTTGAAAATGAAACTAAATATTGACATTAAGAAGAAATATTTAAATACATTATAGCCCAGGGGACAACTTCACAAGGGATTTTTCTCAAAGGACAGAAAATAAAGGAAATTGTTATTCAAAAAAGAAAAAAAAACCAAAAAAACCAAAAAGGCGACATCTCAGATAGCCTTGTCTGTTTTTTGTTTTAACTGCTTTTTATGACCAGCCTTTGATTGATTGCCTGGTATATCAAAGCAAGCATGGCTAGAGGAAAGATAAAAAGCAAGAAAAAATTGTAATAGTTTTGTTTTCATTAAATTGTGTTGTCACACAACCTTTGAAAGAGCATGAAGATTGTTAAATATACCTCTGTTTTAAGATAATGTTCTTAAAAGAGACAGATAAATGGCATTCTCTCTTGAGGATAAAAAAAAAAGTAGGTTTGAGAACTGTCTTTCTCCTGTTTGTGAGAAAGTACAGAGCATTTTCCTGAGTGCCTGGGCTTTGGCAGGATTTGGCTTGCACCTGGCACAGAGTGGGACTGGGGTCTGAGTGCTCCCTCACCTTCCCCTCCTGGCTGGCCCTCTGCCACGGGGCTGGGAAATGTCAGTACCTGTTCTGTAGCTTTTGGCTAATAACTTCCTTAGTTTTGTCATTTTTCTATTCTGTCTGCTAAGTAGGATTTTATTTCCACAAAAAGCAAAATAAAAATAGAAAAATACTTGAATCAGAAAATACCATCTGTTCTTGTGTGGTCTGCTGATCATTTATTTGATCTGCCACCTTTGTTTTTATTTTTCAGTTCTTCAAACTTTGCCTGAAGCACATAGAGATAAGTCAGGGGAACCTTGCCTTTTCTGATTAAATTAAACAAGTTAGAAGTCCAGAAAACCAATGAACTATTTCAGAACATTCTTCTTGTCATACATAGGTTTTGCCTCCTCTACAATCCTGAGGTTTCTTGAATTTTAAAAATTCAGATAATTAGGGATAATTTGTGGGAATATAATCTCATTGATGTTAAATTATTTTTCTCCCCTCCTTGCCATGTTATTGCAATGCTGTTAGTAGAATAGTTCAGGAATTTGCAGTCAGAGAACTCTGACCCTTGCAGGAGGCAAAGCAGTCATAGGCAAGGACCAGTGAGAAGGGCCAGACATGGGAATAATCAATTTTGAATAAGTAGTATCTAAAATTACAATGTTTTTTTTTTAAATTTAAAAAATCCAAAACCTCCTTCTGGGCAGATAAATCAATTTGCTATTCCTTCCCTCTCCCACCTTTCCCAGTGCCACACCGGAAGAGTCAAGCTCTTCTGCCCATGCTGTACTGCCAGTGCAGTAAAGTACTCCCAGTTAGAGATCCTGGGGTTCCTCAGTCCAGCTCCCCACATGACAGACTACAGGGAAAAACCAGGAAACCCCCTCCCTCTGAGCAGCCATCCCTGACCCTCAGCATTCAATATTGTCCCATTCAGGAAATGTGTTGCACTCCATCAGCTGCTCCACCAGGTTTGCTGACATGTGATAATGTGTTATTTACCCCTCGGTGCTTTAAGAGCTCTGCAGAGTTTCCTCAGCCTTTGAAATGTTGCTAATGAGTTTCTGAATGCCATGTCATCCAAGTGTCACCCAGAAATACATGGCACAGCATGTACTGGAGTTAGGAGGGGTGGGCGTTCATAAACTCAAATGATTCAGCAAATGAGAAGAAAATTATATTTTGACATTATTGTGTACGTAAAAGATGTTTAAAAGCTTTGTCTTCATGAAAAGGTACAGAAAATGAGTCCAAAGTATCCAGCAACGCTGACATTTGTGCCTTTTGTTAATTTTGAGACCATTTGTGTCTATTTCATGTAATGAAAGAGGAAAAAATTTACTAAAGGAGAGTAGGTAGCAGTGCACAGAATTGTCCTGCAAATCTGCTGGGATTCTTCCCCACTTAAGAATTGCCTCACATGCATGTGGTCCAGAGGTTCTCATCAACCTTAACAGGAAACCTTAATGATGCCACTTACAGGTTCCTTATTTTTGCAAGATTCCCAGTGTTCTTGTAGCCTTGGCTTTCTGTTCCTGGGCACTAAGGTGGCCCAAGCTCTGCAGTTACCAGGATGGGTCTGGGTGACAACAGAGCAGCGAGATCCAAAGGCAGCGTGGATGGTGGGTGGAGAGGGAGACCCTCTGACCCCAACCCCGCTCACCACTGTCCAGTATCAGACCCTCCCAGTGCTTGCTGAGGGTGGTCAGGCACAGACATCAGCCGCATTTCAGTGAGTGATGATTGTGGTAATGGTCTTGGAATGGCTGAGAGCTGTATCTGTGTAAGATCAGAAATCAGAATGTCAGGTTTCTGTCTGGTAAAAGAAGAAACGAAAAGGTTCAATGATGGGTGTTCTACACTCCAAATGAGTTGTAATTCTCACTGTCAGAAGGAGATTAATTAGTATTTTCTACTATTTTAGTAATGTTTTGCATGGTTCCTTAAAAAACTCCAGAACGATAACAAACAGCTGCTCTGAACACCAGCCTTTTCAGGCAAGCAAGTAAATCTTTAGATTAAGTCAGTATTTAATGTTTGTGAAAGATCACTTTGCTGACTTAATGAAATTGTCAGAAAAAAATAAAATAAAAGCAGAAAACTGGAGTTCTGCTGCCATGTGCTACAGTTCTGCCAGGGGCCAGAGCATGGGGAGACAAGAATGAATTGATTGCTCTTCAGAATAGCAGCAGATCTCTCCACAGCTATGAGTCAAGCAAGGGGCTTGTGCATTCAGTTTAAGAATTTTGTCCATGATTTAAAAGATTAGCATTTCATAAAATGTCTAGGAAGAGAATTATTTCCTAGCAAACATGATATATTTTGTTTCTCATCATGGGACTTCAGGGAAAAATGAATGCATGTAGAGCCTTGATCTTTTTTTTTTTCTTATCTCTTGTCTGCCAGATCGATCTTTGCTGCAGTCAGAGTCAGTCACAGTCCTGTGTGCTTCTCCAGGACAGGGCACTTCATGGAATAGAAGTTTAACATTACTGATGAAAACTTTATTCACCTTAAATATCAGTGCAGTGTTAGTAAAAAGATGTAAACCTCTTTTTTACAAGTAGTCTGAGCAGGCAGTAGTAGTAGATGATGGTTTTAAAAAATAATCTCCTTGTGACTATTAAAATTTGTTGGTTGGTGCCAAGAAATTCCAGTCTGTAGATGGGGTTTGGAATGATTCATCTGCTTTTTACCTCTGTGACTTTTGAATGAACTAGGGCTTTTTATTCATCTTCTCTTCTGCAGAAATATTTTTGTCTTCCATGAATGTTCAATTTGAACAGATGTGTTAATTCTTTCAACTATTCCTATGGGAGGAAATGCCTCCCAACATCTTAGATTCATATGGATGTTCTTGAAAATTGAGACTATTCAGAACCAAACTCCATTTTGAAATTACCAGAATACTCTGCCATAATCTCCCTGCTCCCCCAGTTCCCCTGCCATACCCCAGGACTGAGAACTAAACTTGCATAATGCTCACTACAGCTGAATTTCAAAAAAATTCCAATGATATGAGGAGCAGCGATTTTTACAGGTCCTGAAATCAACAATGTTTCTTTAATTATTTTTTTCAGTTCTATTGACTGGCAAATTTAGGAGATACTGGAAGCCTTCTCAATACTTCAGAGATACATTATCTGTAGATTTAAGTAAAGTTGATAGCAAGTTACATTTATATCAGTAGAATCTCTGGATATATATTTAAAAGCAGGGTTTGTTTCAGTGCTGCATAATAAACTCAGAAAGGGAGATAGCAAATATAGACTAAGAACCATGAATAGTGTACAGTGTAATTTTAGTGCATGGGTCAATTACTATGTGTAAAAGTAGTAGCAAAGTTATAATTTAAAGAGTAAATCTGTGTAAAGGGAAAATGAGGAAAGTAAGACATCTGTTAGCGAAACAAATAGAGAAAAATAGAGTTCATTCCTTTACGCTTTGTCAAAATATACTTAATTAAAATGAAGCATTTAATTGTAGTTCTGTAACAAGAAAATGGTGCTGCAGCAATAATTTCACAGTCAAGGTTTGATGGAATTGAAAATACTCCCAGTTTCTGTATGAACCCATTTGTATTCTCTTTGCAAATTGGCACTGGATCTTGGGAATTCTTGATGCCCTGAGACCAAATGTTAAAAGGAGAAATATTTCATATGTAGCCCCAAAGGAATCAGCAGCTGTATAAATATTAGCCATCCCTTGCAGCACAGGATATATAGATTGCTCTTCTAATTTCAACAGTAAAAACAGAGTGCATTTTACAATGGAATTTATGGGTGACTGCTTTTATCAATGCTCAATTCAATTTCCTCATTAGCCAATAGTTCCTCTAATCTGAGTGACCTTTTTCATTTGTTTCTTAAAGAGACAGTTTAATCTAATCCTAAAGTGTCACTTGGGTTTTAAAGGAAGATCTTGAAAAGGCACATATAAAATTTTCAGGTCTGTTACCAAAAAGTTTGTGTGAGATTATGTGAATGATTGCCAAGTCTGAAAGCTGCGTGTGCCCTGAGCTATTGCCATTCCTTTGCAGGTACCCCCTGGCTTGTTCATCTGTGCTGATGCAATGGTGGTAGAGAGGCTAAAACTCTAAAATAAACCTATGTGCCCTCAAGGAAATGGTTTGTAGTTTGAAATGGTAGGGATGAATAGGGACCAGGATTATAGGTGTGAGAACTCCAGAAGCCCTTCTCATGTCGTGTAGTTGCTGAGCCCGTGTGGAAGCTGCCAGAGGTTTTATTCCCCTTGACTCATGGTGGTGGCAGGAAACTCCCTCACCCTGTCTCTCCCTGGCACAGCCACCTGCAGTCCCTGGCACCCTCCGGGACTGGGGCATTGGCTCCCTGTTGAGTACTGTGGATGATCCTTTTCCCGTCTTCCTGAGGGGGAATCACAATGTCCCAAATGAAGTGGGAGTGTGAAATGACGATCAACAAAATGCTGCTTTCTTTTGATTACTGTTTACCAGGGTTCCCTAGAGAGATGTTGGCAGATAAGGATCTTCCAGGATCTCTCTGCTCCAGTTTCTGCTGTCCTGCCATATTACAATACATGGGAGAAAGTCACATTTGAGTGGCAAAGTTGAGCTGGTTTTACTTTGGATGTAGATTAAGTTCAGTCAGTGTGAAAACAGTTTCTAATATAATAGATCTGAATTAACCCACAGCATTTGCCTAGAAGAAATTTGAAGCAGCTTACACATCTTCTGTCTTTTACAACCTGAAGTTGCCCTTCTTCACATTTTAAGTGCCTGAAACACTTTGCTTTTCCCCTTTCTCTCTAGTTTCAAAGGCCACATGATTATTCACCTCCTTTTCGGTTTGGAACGGTCCCGAATGGAAGCACTGAGAGGAATATCCGGAACAACTACCCTGATATGCACCTTTACATGACAAAGTTTAATCAGAAAGGAGTTGAAGATGCCTTGGTCAGCTTGAAAACTGGGTGAGCTTTTTCCCATGGTTTTTAAAGAATGCTGTAGACATTGTAGAAGCTGAGAAGTATTGATCTGTACTTGCTGTGATACTGAGCAGGCTGATGTCAGGCTGCTGTGTAGTAAATGGCTCTTTTTTTTGTTCCAACCACACTGTACAGTTATCAGAAAGGAAAATGATTGCCTATGATTTCTATGGATATTTTAAAGTTACTTGGAAGCTTCAATGTCCTGTGTAAAATAGTTTCAAAGGGCAGAATTAGTGTTTCTTAAATATGAAGACATGATAAGGATGGACCTGGATTTGGCTGGAGGCTCACAGAGCATGTTTTGTACAGTCTCTTGTGATCTTTGCAGTACTGCCTAATCCTGACAATCTTGGTAAATATTCTGGCAAATATTATTGTCCTTCTTTCTTAAGATCTGAGATTTAGACTTGAATGCCATCCATCCTTTCTCTCCCTGAAGCAGCCCATTCTGCCTGCTTGGACAAAGAGACAAATTTTCATTCTTAATCCTCCAAAGGTATGAGAGTGACTCATTACTCATATCATTATTCATCTGGGTGTCAGGAATGTGTTAGCTTTAGTAATATTTTCTAAATATTTAGGCTTGCTAATAACATGATTATATTTGTTAATAATACAATAATCATAATTTATCAATATAGGGTTTTTAGGTTTTCCTTTGAAGTGAGAAGACTAAGTTACCATAGTGGGGTCAAGTACATCTACTCTGTGTAGTGGCTGTTTCAAGAAACATCTCTTCTGCTGTTATTTATGGTGAACACAGGACACATTCCTTCCAGTACGAAAATAGCCTGTTGCTTTTGGTCCTTCTTCGGGAACTGCTTGTCCTTTTGATTTTTCCTCTCCTTCTCCCAAATCTGTATAGGATTGTGATGTATTACTTAAGCAAAACACCTTGAAATCCCCAAATCTTTCCTTAGAGTGAAGATTCCCTTTCTTTTAAAAGTTATTCTTCCAGCTGTTTCTTTCTCTTCTGTCTCCTTGCTGCTGTCTGGATTCTCTCTGTCCTCATTTCTCAAGGCATTCTCAGCTGGCTCTGCTCAGGCCTGGTCTGCCCCATCCCAGGACAGATGTGTAACATAGAGTGGGGTCAGCCTTGCCCAGGGGCTTCCAAACTGGAGCTCCTGCTCTGACCCAGCCGGTGGCAGTGACATTTCCTGGGTGACAGCTGAATTATGCATTATAGATAGAACAGCTGAATGCCACCAGTCCTGCTGGCAATTTTTGAAGGAGCAGTCCCGATTTCAGCCATTGCTAGGGTGTGTTCAGTTGGATGGACAGTTCATTTAGGGGATGGATACTCCTTGTACCTTTCACTAACCATTTGTGCTACTGAAAGCCCTGAAAAACTGCTGGAAGCTTGAAAATCAGGCCACTTGTCAGGCACTTAAGCATGCAAATAGGGGGGCTACCTGACTGGAGGGTTGTTCAGGACGTTCACTAAAACTCAGGCTGGCTGCTCCTGTGTCAGATGATGGTCTTCAAAAGCTTTACTCCTTTTGACAGCATCAGCTATTCATCATTTTTAACAGATGTCTTTTCCCCTGCTGAAGTTTCTTTCTTCTTCTAAGTGATTTCTCAGCATGGACACCCCCAGCTGTCTCCCTTGCTCCCCCTGACTGATATTCCTGTAGCAGATGTACAAATAAGCTGCCACACTCGCTGTGTTCTGGATCAATATTCAGTCACTGCTCCCTACAGCTGTGCTCCTCGGGGTTTTGTGTGGTGGCACCTGCAGAAGGATTGAACAGCAGGGCATCAGCTGCTTTCACACTCGTATTCTTCAAAAACAATTTTTTATTTTTTTCTGCCAAGTTTTCTATTCTGTTCCTCAGCATGCAGAACTCTGTCTTCTTCCTTTCCCCCTCATGAATTCGTTGACCAAATTCCTTCTCTTCCATGTAAAATTTGCTCTTTCATCTTTAACTAGACTTGCTCAAGCTTTCTGCCTCCCTGATTCACTTGATTCCATGATATTTAGTACATTTGGTCCCGTGGAGTCTGTCTCTAAGGCTCTTTTGAGGATGGCCCATCTCTTCTTCCTCAAACTGCTTCTGCTTCCAAACAAATATACAATTTCTGTTTTCCTCTTTTGTATGTGTGTTAGCTATTATTACAGCTATTTTGTCTCTTTTCATCTTTATCTCTTTCCAAAACTATTCCTGTCCTTTTATCTTTTTTTTTTTTCCCATCCTTGGGGATATAACAAGCAACTTATGCATTGCAAAGCTTGCTACTTCTGCACATCTTTTTGAAAATGAACTATCTGATAATTTTAGTTGTAGTCTATAGACCTGAGATGGATTTGCAGAGAATGTCTGGTTGATAATTGCTGCTGCGAGTTAAAATAAATATTAATGATGTTATTCCTGAAGTGTGTTTATATAACCTGTGTTTCCAATCTCACTTTTAAAACCACTTATTTTTTTTAGTATTTTGCTTAATTAAAGACATAAGATTTTGTCCCTTTTAATGACTTTTATATTGTGTTTGATTCTAATTTTAACGTGGAACAAAAAATACCAGCAATGAGGCAATGCTTAGTGACTGAATAATACCACACATGTGGCCACTAATCTAAATAGAAGGAAATAAGTAGCATCTTGTCACAGTTCAGTCTGGTTTTGCTGTATCTCAAACTCTTAAGTCTTTTGATCAACTTTAATCAGCGTTAGCATCTTGAGATGTATTGGGAATATCTTGATCTTTGAGACCATTGTGTTTAGTACAAAATGTTACTGAACTGGAAGGAGAAAGCTGGAAGAAGACAAAGTTTCAGATGGACAGATTTCTGAAAACAAATTAAACCCCAAATTGTTGTGGCTTTTTTTTTTAATCTTGCTTTCTTCCAAGAAGTGGGAAATCAGCTGCTTCAGTCCAGTTGCTAGTGCAGCCAGAAAAAGCCTCAGGGGCAGAAATATGGATAGAAATATGTATAAAATAAATGGTATTCCTGCCTTTATTTCCTGGTTGGGTGTAAGGGTAAGATAAATCTTGTGCTGGAGTATTGCTGCACATGCAGAGGCGAGTGTGCACACGTCTGTGTCTGGGAAGCCTTGACAACATTCCCAGCCCCTTCCTGTTTTCATCTTTGAGAGGTGAAGCTGGTGGTGTTTCAAAAATTAACATACAAGGAAAACATCTGCCTTTGTTTCTTTTAATTAGAACAAGCAACTTCACTGCATGGGCAATAGGCTTGGACCTATCTTGTTCAATTAGCATCAAAAATGTTTGAGATCATCAACTGGGAAATGCTGCAAATCAAAGTGGAAATGAGATTTTTACATTAGTCTGACATTACACCTGCTCCTTCAGGTGAATCCCCATGGGGGGTTCATTGCAGCTTATTCATGAAGTTTTGTTGCTATCAGTGGTGAAGGCAAATTTATCAGCTATGTTGGTATTTTTTCCTTGATAAGAAATCAACCTTTGTTTCTGAAAATATCTTTAAAAAATCTGTAAAGTCTCAGTAATATCCATCTCCTGTTACTAGGGTCTTACTTCTGAGATTCACAGATGTATTTCCCAGGAAGCTGCTGAAACACCATTTGAACAACAACAGAACTTTATTAATTAAATCTATCAGTTTGCAACCAGGCCTGTTAAAAAGGAAGATCTTGTTATTGAAGTACTACTTAATAATTTTCAAAATGGCAAAATATTGTCCCTCCTTCAATGCAGTTCACTGCTGAAAGCAGTCATGATCTTACAAGCTTGTCAAAAAATGTACTTGTGTTTTTCACTAAATTTCCTGCATTTAAGGGGTCAGGTGGTCCACATGTGCTGTGCTACTTGCAGAGCTTGGGATTGTTCCTTAGGCAGGACCAAGCAGCTCAGGACTTCTGTAGGTTTTTGTTCCTAAATGAGAACAGAAATGGCAGTTACTGCCCCGAGCATTGTTCAGAAGAGCAGAGTCTGTAAGGCATTAGCCAGTGTGTTCCTGGTGGTGACGTCCAGCTCTGCCAGAGCTGTGGTGGCTCCTCTGAGCCCTTTAGATGTTCATTGATCAAATACAGCTGTAAAAATGCATTGCAAGCATTTCTGTCTATGCTGCATTTAATTCATCTACATTTCTAGAACCCTCTGTACTGGAGAGACAGTTCCTATTGATTTTGCTTCTTGAAGAGAGAATAAGTTCCCAAATAGGAAGTCGTTAATTATTATGTTGTGTTTGCAGTGGCTCTTTGGGTTTGCTTGCTTCTGTTTGTCTGGCTATATTTTTCCTGAAGAGATTATAGTTGGAGAATACCCTCTTTTTGCAGGCAAAGCACCCTTGTTGCAGTTCTTTGGTGTGGGTTGTATGAGCTCATAGCTCTTGAGTTGGCACGCAGTGTTTCTATTTGTGGTTGTAAAACTGTCAAGAGGAGAAATTGCAATGGCAATAAACTGGAAATGCATTTCATGTTCTCACCTTTGCCCCAGCACATCTACAGTGGCATATAGTCTGGGATTTAACTGCTAATGGCTGAAATGGGAATATTTAATTGGGAGAGGCTGTTTTTACTGTAGGGATAAGATGGGAAATGCTCGCTTGCCTGTTGCCCGTCCCTTCCTTTCAAGGAAGCCGTGGGAATGAATCCCTGGTGTTCCCCAGGCAAGCAACCCCGTGTGCAGCTGCAGATCCCCTGGCTGTCGTGAGTGCTTTACAGCTTTTACTGCCAGCCACAGCTGTGACTCTGTGCTCAGGGATTTGATGCTAAAGTTTACTTGAGACTTCATCTGCCTTCCTGTCACAGATAACGATGCTTGGGAGTTGATACACATCGAGTTGAACACCTTATTCCCTGTCCTCTCTGCTGTACTGTGGAATGATGGAGCTGCTTGGAAAGGGTGATGTGGTGGCAGCGAGTCTGCACTGCCAGAGCCGCGGCAGGAACGGCCTCGCATGTGCTGGGTTATCAAAAGTGTGGGGTTCTATCCCCACAATCAATGAGCTCCCCTGAGGAGCTGCTGTGGGCCTGCAGGGTGTCCTGGGCTGTCAGTCAGTCCTTTGATAGGGCCATGTGATAGTTCTGTTCCTCAGCATTCTTTATTGAATAATGCCAGCAGAATGCCAGCAGAAACACCTGGAAGCATCTAACTGAGCAGTGCAAATGGCACCAGGAGTGATTTCCTCCCTGCCAGCCCACTCTCCCATGTGGGAACAATATGATTATTAATATGGTTTAGAGAATCTTACGGCACTGAGCAGAGAAAGTGCAGAAGAGCCCAGAAGGCCCCAATGGCCTTTTAACCCTGTCTGTGAGTTTATTGGGCTGAATTGGATTTTTGTTGTGCTCACAGTGATTCTAAATTATCCAATTCACAGCTTCGCACACTCTGTTATTTGTTGAACAAATACAAGCAGGTCAGAGGCTGAGCTGGCAGCTTGTGCAGCGTGGCACAGGCATAACCAGGAGGCAAACATCCCTGTTCCCGTCAGCTGGAGCACGGCTTGGATTGTGCCCAGCAGGGCCTACTGTTAATTAGGTCTGCCAATTAAAGTAGTGATGTGCCTAAAGTTAAAAACAAGCCCAACTTGTCTTTTAGGCAGCCAGCTGACATCTGTCCGCTTCGATGCAAAACCAGTTTCAATATTTTCAATTTATTTTTACGAAAAGATTGTCATCAAAATTTTCACCAAAGAGAAAACTTCCTAGTTTTTGTTCTTTCTGTGTTCTTTCTGTGTTTTGTTCTTTCATACCTTTTCACCTCAAAAGAGGAGGGCAAGCTGGGAGACAATTTGTCTGTTTGAAAGAAAATTATATATTTTTATTTTTTATTAAAAGCACAAGTTGTTCATTGTTCTTATGGGCAGACAATAGCAGGTTACAACCAGAACTCACAGAAATGTTCAGCATGCAATAAAATGTTAATCTTTTAAACTAGGGGCTCAATATTGTTTTACTGTTTCTGGTTGGCAACCCTTTGCAGTATTTGTAACAGGGAATATTCACACTTTTCTCAGACTTTTAATGTTACGGTACATAGAGCAATTCTTTTACCAAATTTTTGAGAATTTACCAGGGATGGTTGACTCTTCAGACTGTTTGAGGGAGGAAGAGAAAGGTCTGTGGGCAGCATGAGATATCTGTAGTCATAATAATTTACTGCTTGCAGCCCTCCTGGACACCTGTTCTGATACATGAAGAGAGAAACTGTGCTGGAGACAGCTTTAGCTTTATGCAGCTGAATTTTAGAATAACGTATCAAATGATTTTATATCAAGCTAAAAGTCTAAAACACGGTGTTTTCTTGCCTTCACGTGGGCTACTTGTCAAAGCTCCCTATTCTGACTCTGCTTGAGTTTGTGCTTCTCCCAAGCTTCAAAAACAGGATTTAAGATATCAAATGCAGCAACTGAAATGAATGAATCTGATTTATATCTCTAAATGTTGGTTCATTAAGAAGAAATGATTAAAAAATAACTATCTATATTTTCATCAGATCTGTATGACATTAATTCAAAAGATTTTTATCAGACCCTGGAAGGGCAAATAATTGTGCAGGTGATCATTCCTTTAAGGGGGAATCCAAAATATGAATGTGTAATCTGAGGTGAGAAATTAATATTTCAGGTACTTCACTGCCAATGGTACTTATAACTAATGCTCAGGAATATAAAATAGCCTAGAGGACTGATTTATCTACCTCCTGACTGCACTATTTCCATACAAAGACACCCACTCGACCATTTTTCTGGATATAACTTTCAGACATTTTTGGACACTGACCCTTAGAAGAATCCATTTCTGCAGCTGGTCCAAAAGCCAAAATAAAAAATTCAATGGAGCCGTGAGACAGGACCATGGGAACTCCTTAGAAAAAAGCTGAACTGAGCTTTAATTTTCTCGGCCAAATGAAACCTGAAGCTGAGCTGGACTGTCTCTGAAGCACTGATGAGTTCAGACAGCTTTTGCAATAAATCATATATGGAGTATCATCTTTTATGCCTTCACACCTTCTGCCTCACAGCTGGAGTGGAAATAGAGATGTAAAATACCTTCAGAAACTGTTGTTCTATGGTACTGACAAATTGAAATAATCACAACTGTTGCCCACTTAAGACGTTTCTTGTTTAAGAAAAAGTGGCCATGGGTTGGTCTCTCCCCTTTGCTCTCTCCTCTCTCTCAGTCTCTCACTCTGTCATTTCCCCCTTTGGCACTAGACCTTTGTAAAGTTCAGTAGTGATTGATAGAATATTGCACTTGTGGAATTAAACTGATGTAGTTACATTCTGGAGATCAGATGTTGTGAATACCAAAATAAACAAGCTCAGAAAGAATTATTGTCATAATTAGGTCCCAAATCTAAGCCAGTGAGGATTGGGTACTCCCACCATTTGTACTCAGGGGGAAACACCTGAGTCAAAGAGCGCTGAACAAAGATCCAAAACTACCTGGGAGAGCAAGATGTTTGCTGTGCTCCAGAATGGCTACTTATCCCTATCCATTTTGACAGTAAGCCCTAAATTATTGTACAAATACAAATACACTTTCCTTAAAACTGTCTGAAGGAGCTAAAATGTGAATAACAGTTTTCTTCCTGACCTTCTATTAAAAAAAAAAATCTCTGCTAAACAGCTTGGCCCATTCAGTATTTTCTCTCCTGGCTGACCAAGTTCAGACAACTTCTGCAATCAATAACTTCATTTAATTTGGCATCAGATGGCTGGGGTAACTTAATTTCAATTTACATTATGATGCTTTCTGTGGTACTTTAATCTAATATTTGTTTCAGTGTTCACTCTAATGTTCATTTTGGCATTGTGCTCTGAGGGAATGATTTCCAATGGATGTTACAGCTGTAGCCATAAGAACTGAAATCTGGTTTGTAACTGGGCGACTGCTGTCTGTGCCAAAGGGCTGCAGAGATGTGAAAACATTGAAATTTGCTGTTCCATCTAGGAACATTTTTCAGAGGGATCTGTTCACTCATATATCAATTCTGAAATCTAATACCTTAAAAGAAATGCGTGGCTGGATGGGCACAGTTTTGCTGCTGTTACTGCTGAGGTGAGCAGAGCTCAGCACTACAAGCTGCCAGCACAGACATGAAGACTCCTGTGGCGTTTCCACTTGTGGCAGGAATTTCTGGCATCAGTTTTTTCTGATGGCTGATTCCTGTTTCCCCATAATTTGCTGTCCTTTCAGGAAATGCAGTTATTCTCGTATTCTTGTAATTCTTACTTTTTCAGGAATGTCTTCTTGGCTGTATGATAAATTAATTGTTTCTGCAATTTTTTTAAAGAAAAAGAAACCAAAACCTGTCTCTCCTGTTCACCTGATCCATAGAAACTTGCCTCTAGGTAAAAAATGATTTATAGTAATTTATTTCTAATTCCTTTACTCAATACCTGAGTGCTCTTCTGGAGTTTTTTGGTTGGCTTTTTTTTTTTCTTTTAAAGTTATCTCGTTTGTCTGCATTGCCACTTTTTAAGTAATGCTGTTATCTATCTAATATCTTTAAATATCACAAATAGCCTGGAAATCAAATGAACAGGTGGAAGTAGCTGTATGCCATCTATCCTCTCTTCTTTTGAGAAGCTATTCTAAATTTTAGTATTCATTTCATTTGGGGTTGAGATCAGGTACTTGGTGAGCTGTGCTGAATTTATCCTTCATTATGCTATTGTAACTGGGACAAAACCTTTAATCTAAAAATATATTCCCCCTACTCGGCTCTTCAAATTTTGTGTTTTGATAAACTGATGCGTTGCAAAAACTTCTTGGCTTGGCTTCTGAGGTGTGAAGTGGGACAATCTTCCATTGTATAAATTAATCATAAAGGCACACTAAATTTTCCATTATTTTGTCACTAAGGGAAATGTTACGGGGACTGGGAAGGTGGGTGGGCACAGGGGTGGTGGAGGGAGCTCCCATGAGTGAGGAGGGTGGGTGTGCCCATTCAGGTAAGCATGGCCAGGTGAGGCAGGAAGGTTCACAGTGGATTTCCTGGCAGCTGGGATTGCCCTGACAGGCGAGGTGAAGGCTCCACGATCTCTCATGGTGGTGTTAATGTCTTTCAGAACCTGCTCTTTCAAATTTTATGTCTGTTTTCCATGTGAAGGTTGAAGTGAGGATAGTTTGAGCTGCGAGAAAAGTTGAATGCTCATGAATTCATCGTTGAACTGGGCTGTACTCTGCTCACCTGTGTTGTTGCAGGGGGTGGTTGTTGAACTTTCCCCTAATGAATTGGCAATATCAAGATGTCAAGAAATCCATTCAGTGTGTGTGAACTTCAGTTTTGTGTGGAGCTGTTTGAATATGTGCTGGGAGATAAAGTCACTGCTGGTGATGAAGTGCATCAGATAAGCTGAAATGCATTTTAGTCAAAACTGGGTAAAAGAAATCAACAGTCCTTCATGCTAAAGGTTAAATATCTGCTCCACTTGCTCCAGCACTATCAAAGTGTCACTTTAGAGCACTTCCATGGAAGCCTCTTCTTCAGAGCAGCATTCTTTCCCTTTGATTGCTGTGTCATTCCACAGTGACCTTTCAGCTTTGGATCCCCAGGACACAGAGGGACACAAATGACTCTGTGTCCCTCATTGTTCACTCTTGACATACTTTCTTTTATCTCTTCTGTGGAGAAAGAAGGATGAAATGTAAGTTTGTAATGTAAATCCATCTTATCTTACAACCAGGACTTTTGCATTTGCTGCCTTCCCAACAATTCTATTGATGATCTCTAAAATACATGCTTATGTTTAATCCAGCCTTAAGTGGATACCATTATTTTTTTGCCTAATACCATTGTGGCTCCAGAACTACTGAGCAGATTGGCATTTCAGATTTTTCTCTCTTATTCCATCAAGAGAGCAAAATGACTGAAGGATCATACAGTTGGTTAAGGAAGCAAAGGAACATTTTTCAACTGAGTTATACTTCTGTTGTTGAGGGAGAAGTGACTAATAAAAGAGCATTTTCCTAGTGCTGCTTTTCAGTTTTCATCACAGGAATTTCGTGAAAAGTTTGTGCCAATAATAAAGATGGGGAAAATTATAGGGAAGTGTTTTCAGCTTTTCTGAAATTGCTTTTCTGTACCTTTTTCTCTAATTTAAATTTTCTTTACACAGGCAATTTTGAATGTGTGCAGCAATGCTTGAGAATGGGTTTTTGCAATAGCTGTTCTGATTTTTCAACTCTTATCCTTCTTGATGAATCATAAATGTTTAGTTACAGGACTGTCCACATTTATTTTTCACAGATCTCCCACTTCAAATTATTACATTCAGTAATGCTCTTTTGGGTTTTTCTAGAACTATTCCAATTCATAATTTTATGACACCTGATGTTCTCTGATGCTGGGTGAGATAAAATTCTCCCCACCCCCTTTCCTCTCGGTGCTTGCTAGGTGATGAAGGACATTTGCCTTTGTAGTCTCTGTTATATAACTATCCCAAACTGTTTATTTTTCCTCCTAGCCAGGATTATTGCAGTAATTCTTAGGAAGTTTGCAAACCTGCCCATGGCTCAGCTGAGTCATAGCACTGTACTCCTGTTCCCCTGCATGCTCTGAAGGTGCCTGGCATGTTTGACCAGTTCAAGGCAGTTATGAACCTTCTCTTGCATTGCAGCTTCCATGGTTCTCTCTCAGCTTTCTAATATTTCTTACCAGTTTATTTAAACCTACACAAAGTGACAAAGCCTTTCATCTGGAGTGGCTCATCTGGAGTCACGAGTTGACACGTGAATTGATCATTTGCACGTGACTGAGGTTTGCAGGAGCCTCTCGGGGTGCCTGGTCTGTGCTCAGGGTGTGGGAGCTGCTCTGCCCTGAGTGTGGAACCTCGATAGCAGAAGCACACTTCACTTTTGCTGACACAAGAACCGACACCTGGGGCTTGCCAGTCTCTCTGTAGAAAGAGAAAGAGCAGGGAGAGCTGAAGGTCCAGGCCTGCCAGTCCTGCCTGGAGAATGAGAAGACAAGGATGGGCTTCGGTGTCCAGCAGTCCCTGCCGTGCACACAGCCTGGCTCTTCCATCAGAGCCCAGCAAAACAGCAGCTGTGGCTTTCCCCACACAGGCACAGCAGGAAGGAAAGTCCTCTGTGTTCCCAGCAGCCTTCTGGCCTGCACACATCCCTGCCTTGTCTTCCTCCAGGGCTGATCTCGCTGCTGGCTTTGCCAACGACTCAGAAAGGGTCACATTTTTGAACTTGCCCAGATTTTGCTGTCTCCTTTTTTTGGAAACACTAATTGAGAAATGTTTATAGTTATCTGAAAGTTCTTAAAAATTTTGTCAGAAAATTCACCTCCTAGTGATGGAAGAGTTGGGTGCCCTAAAATCCAAGAGCTTCAGCTGGGGCTTGTTAGTCCCTGCCCACGCTGCAGGGGTACAGCGTGTTCTGGAGCTTTGCAGGAACAGTGCTTCTGTAATCAGCACACGATGAAGAGATGATTAAGCCTTGAGAGGTTATAAGATTTATGTTGGAAATGCAGAAAATATATTCTGAATAGAAGTTTGTATTTGTGGACACCAAGACTTTTTCAAGGCAATCAATTTTTGATTTACAGTTTAGACATTGGGCAGCGACTGACAGCAGAACCTTCAGCTCTCAGCATCTGTCAGGAAAGTACCTCATGTTTTTAAATTGATTTGTGTAATGGGATTTATTGTGACCTTATAGAAGTAGCATGGAAAAAGCCCTCAAAAGTAAAGCCTTCTGCATCCTCAGAACCTGTTTCATGTGTACACACTGCACTGCTGCCAGGCTCCTGCGAAACCAGGGAGGTGGTTACACAGTGAGTGAGTGAAACTGTGATTGTGCCTTGTCTTTCTGTCCCAAGGTTTTACTACAGTGCTGAGTAACTGAAGACGCAAACTGCATGTGAAGAGAGTGATTTCTGAGGCAGCACAAGGCTTTTGCCCTGGAGTCTTTAGCAAAGAGATCTTTTTCCTTTGTATTTCTGACTGAGACTGTTTTGACAGAAGAATAGCTGACTCTTTATATCTTCTCTGCGTTTAGCAGCATGTGTTTTATGTGCTTGCATTTCAAAACTATAAATCCCAGAATAAACAGATGACAAATTCCAGAGTGCGTTTTAGTTTGGGCTGTCTGGTTGCAGCAGTGTCTGTACCCACGGAGAGGAGCAACACCTCCCAATCCCTTGCCTGAGCCATGAGCATCCACTGAGAGGGGAAGTCTTTCCTTCCCACTGATGAGCGCGGATGCCTCAAAGTGTGAGGTTGGACTTTATTGATTTTGGTAATTGTCTGCTGTAGATCAGAAAAGCTACAAGTATCCTGAGGGTACAGCAAGCAGGTTTGTGGGTTTTTTCCATTGTGAGCCTACCCAAAGGACATAGATTTTTGTTCCTGCTCTCTACACAAGCAAAGATTGTCTCTGAAGTTCTGAATCAAAGCCCATCACTTAGGAAACTCTGATCTTAAATTGAGGACTGCAGGTTTGGGCAGTGCCCCAGCACCCTCTTGGCTATTTCTGGTTTAGTTACCCCCAGTACCAGGTCACCATCCGTGTTTTATTTCTGGATTGAATTAGTGACATTGCCTACCAGATGTTTAGTGATTGTTTCCTGCATGTTAAATTATCCATTTAGAGGAAGGAGGGAGCCAGATTTTGAGCATTGGTGGAGCTAATCTGACTTTGAAATTGAGGGTTGAACCAACTGAGTTTTAGGAAGAGTGGAAAAGCGAAAGAACTGATGGTGGCCCAACTGTTTCTTTTAATGGTTGCATGAGCCACCTGTCCTTCTCTGAATTAACTACTTCCCTAAATTTCAATTAGATGACTTGAATAGTGACTGTTGGGATAAATAACCTTGAATAAAAGCAATAAAGTACAGTAAGTAATGACAGGAACTTCACTCTTCACTTTTTCATGATAGACAAAATCCAACAACTTTACTCTCTTCTGCTATTCCTCTTGGTTTAATGTGAGATAGGGCTATTGTTTAGTGCCACATTGTTGCTATCTGATTTAGAGTTCTGCAAAAGTTGGTAGGTTATTTATGAACAAACACTGAATTATGATGTGCACATTGTTGGTTTTTTTTTCCTGTCAGTAGTCAAAATGTGATCTGCCTTGGTCTTCCTCCGTTCTGTGGTTAAAAGTGAAAAGCTTTATCAACATAAACTGATTTAAGCTAGTAGCAAGTGCGACTCCAAAACTTCATAGCAACAGAATTCGCAACTGGTGCATCCTGATATAATGTTATCGAAGTTGACGCTCTCGTACCTGTTTGTGCCACAATATATTTATTTTTGTAGCTCCCTTTCCATGAAGACAAGCACCAGCTGTTCCTGGGCAGTGCTTTGCCAGGCTGTGTGAGTGCAGCCCATCAGAAGTTTCAGCAGTGCTGCTCAGAGATGCACCGTGGCTCTCCAGAGGCTCAGCAGGCAGTGCTGGCAGTGCCTGGAGCCAGAGGGGGTGGCAGGGTGGAGACTCCACCTGCACGATCCTGGGAAGCCAATTGTGTGTCCGTGCCCTTCCTGCTCCTCCGACCTCCTGCGGGCTGGACAAAGGTGTTGGGAAGGGAGAGTGTGTTACTGGGAGTGGAATGACTTTGGTTCAGTGCGTCATTAACGTGAGGTTTGCGCTGAGGCCCAAACAGCTTTTTCCTCTTGCCATTGTATTCTGCTGCTCTCAAGCAAAAGGTAGAAATCTTAAAGGGTTTGGCTGCAGATGAGGGCAGTAATGCAAAATAAAGTTTTATCTTTTTCTTTTTAAAGTTAGCATACAAATTTCTGTCAGAATGTCTTGTCTTTGACTGGGGGCTGCTGCTGCCAAGTGATTGTCCTTCCAAATGGCCTCCTCTTCTTGTATGTGCATTTTCACAGCCTTCATTTGTGAAATATCCATTCACCTGCCTTCTAACTCTTGCTTTACAGTGCTTCTGAAAAGGTATCCCTGAAGGACACTGCCTCTTTTCCTTTCTTTACTGGATTTCTTTTCCACTCCTGTTGTGTTCTCTGTATTCTTTAGAGAATGAGATTATCCCACTCTTACATTTTTAGGCAGAGGGGTTGAAAGCCTTGAACTTTTTCACAAATTCCTTTCTTCCTGCTGTGCTCCAGATGCACAAATATGTTTGGAACTGTGAATAATGAAGAAATATTTTCTATCATATTTAAGTGGGATTTAGATAGCTGTATCAGATATGCTCCAGTACCTTCCTTTTTCTTATCAAGGACTTCACCTCCACCTTCACTGTTTATTTTTGGAAAAAGAAGTAAAATAAGGAGGGGGGGGGGGGGGTGTAAAACTGGGAAACGTTTCAATCTCATTCTGTATTTTAAATAAACTAATTGGTTACTGTTGTTTCAATTCTAAATTCTCTGTTGTCGTTTGTGTTGGTTTTGGAGACCATTTTGAATCTCAAGATATTTATTATCCATTTTGAGAGCAAAGATGCAAAGATATCAGGGCAAGACATTTTGTAGATTGGTTTCTCCTGCTCGGTATTTTTTAACAGCATCCCTTAAAATAGAAATGCAAAACTATGTGTCCTACTTTCCCCTCACTAAAATAGATGCCTTTTGTTAATTTTAGATACACCAGAGCAGGATATGTAATTAATGATATCAAAGAATCCATCTGATATTCAACAGGGTCCGAACATCAAGGACAAAAGAAGTCTGACAACAGCTGTCCCTAATGATTTGGTTTGTAAAATGTTTTCCTTTATTGCAGGAAGTTGGATGCTTTCATCTATGATGCAGCGGTGCTGAATTACAAGGCTGGAAGAGATGAAGGCTGCAAACTTGTCACAATAGGGAGCGGATACATCTTTGCCACTACGGGCTATGGAATAGCTCTCCAGAAGGGATCACCTTGGAAGAGACAAATTGATCTCGCCCTCCTTCAGTTTGTGGGAGATGGTAGGGACCAAGCTTTTTTCCTTTCTTTTCTTTCCCTATTTATGCACGGTGAATTCAGTTGTAGTACCTCTGAGCCTTTTAGTACTGTTCTCTTGCAGTCTTAAAAAATAAAAATAAAACAAACAAGTAAAATTACTTCTTGATGCTGAGACAGGAATTCTCTTCCACTCAATTCTACCTCACCTCACTGCCAAGGGCATCGCCATCTATTTTCAGAAAGTGTTTTCATATACATCACAAAGTAAAGCTCCCCTCAGTGTTAGAGAGCACTTCTACATTTATTTATTTTCTTTATTTTTGTCTTTGAGCAATTTCTTGGTAGATGAGTTATCTTTCAGCATGACTGTTTTGCTATTAAAAAGTGTTTAACTCAGTTCCGAACTGATGTGAGTGATCCCTAATCTAGGATGGATCCATTTAAACTTCTGGGAAAAGAATGCCTGTGAAATTGAATTAGGGGGACTTGTTTCATTGGATTTCAAACAACTGTTTTTCATTCTAACACAAAATAGAAGAACTGTAGGTCCTCTTGGTACTTCTGCCCTGCAGAAGAAAATTTGCTGCACATCTTTGATGTATTTGAAATCAGTAATGATGACTCAGTCTCCACACAGGGTTTGAACTCCCTTTTGATTGTGGAAAACTTCGTGTTTCACATATGCAAGCAAATAGAAATATGGTAATTAAAAATCTTCTGTGTTATGACTGACTAAAATCTTCTGTCAGATTAGAATACAGTGTGTCTTACATAATCTTTATTTTGTTTTTTTTACATAGATGCGTGTGTTGACTTTGCATTTCTCTATAAGTAGAAGAGAGGGCTTTATTGAAAAATAAATATGGGCTTAAATTCACCGAGGTAAATGGTAAATTTCAGTAAAACAGGAATGGCAGAGAGCAGGACTTAGCAGAGTGGCCTCTTGTTCCATAAAAACCAGGACATTGATTTTCATACAGCAGATGAGTCTTCCAGCACATGGATTTTATTCCTATTATAATACTAAACAACTGGGAGAAGTGTAATCATCATGACTGATGCATTGTGTCTGGTGTACATATGGAGATAATGGTGTCGTCACATCGATCTGTTGGATTTAGAGAGGCTCCTGGAAGAAACATTTACTAGGGTGAAGAAATGAATAGATGACCTGCAATGGCTGCCTTTCAAACATTCACACATTCTTGTGTTAAACACTTGCAATTAATTGACTAAAATATTTGCTTTCTATTTCTATTGAAGAATTATTAGGTGCTATAATTCTGACCCATTTTTAGATGGGGAATTTGAATCAGAGAAATTGAATTATTTGTCCCATACTAAAGAAGAAAAAGCTTCTGTAGCCTGAAGGAGGATCTGAGTTGTCTTTCTCAGTGTGGGCTAACCCTTCTAGATGTTGCCAGAGCATCACTCGGGTTTTCGTTCTTTTCACTTTGCATTTCCTTCATGCTTTCTCTTTCATCATTTTTGATACTTCTCATCCAACAAAAAAAATTAAATCACAGAGAAAGAAAATAAATGAAATAGAAGGGAAAGTTCTTGAAGCAACTTAGCAAAAAGCTCATCAAAATACCAAAGGTGCTGCATTTTTATGCATCACCTTGTCGCTGAATATCAGGGAGAAAACAAAGTGAATGGGAGGAAAGTGTGAAAAATCTTACCCTGTGTTTACACTTTGACCTGTGGACTTACATATCATACAAATGCTTATATCTTTAACCCATTTTTAGTAGCTGAAAATAACACAAATGAATTGCCTATGAAACTCAGTCTTAAAACTTTTAGAATAGCAATAGATACAGCGAACACCCAGGTGAATGGAACCTCATTATGAAATGTCTGCTCCCTTGCTCATCTTGCCCAGATATTATTTCAGGAGATAAGTAACCATTTTGAATGCACAAACCATGGGAATTGTGAATACATTTATGGCATTTTTTCAGCAGCCTAAGACGTTACTCTGATCAACCCGTGAATGCTGAAACATTACTTTTCTCTTGTAAAAGATTCCTACATTTGTTCAGAAAATGGTGTAGGCACTAGTAAAGAGAATAGTAGTTGGACATATATGATGTGTAGAAATTATTGCAGGTATGTTTCCTTTAGTCCCAGAAATGTTTTCTACCTTGTCTCACTCACTTCATTGTGTCACAGGTCTAGAAGATAATTTTCAGGAAAAAAAAAACCAACAACCAAACAAATGTGGGGGAAAAGAAAGAAAAATACCAACAAAAAAGCCCTAAGAATGAAATTTTTTTCTACTGAGTTACAAAGTACATTGCAGGTGAACTGGAACAAAACACCAAGAAATTAAATGTAAAGAGTAATTGCCCGGAACTAGCACGACCTGATTTTGTAATCCATGTCTAACTTCAGTAGTTCGATGGATAATCTTTTTAGCTGTGAACTTACATAACTCTGTTTTGGTGAACTAGAAGGGATGAACCCAGAGTTCAGACCAACATCACTTTGCTGTATCACTAAAAATCTCTTTGAAGTTCTCTAGACTAAAAGCAAGTATGGTGGGGGGGGGGAATTTCGTCTTAAGATGGTACTCCTGGGAAAGCCTCAGTGGAGCCTGAATGAGGTTGTTTAAGTAAATAGGCAAACACAAATGAAGGCAGAAATGCTTCCTTCACATGTATTGAGCCTGTAAAATAGCAGAGCCCCAAGTAGTATTGAATTATTCTTCAGTATATGTAATAGGGCATTCATCAGAGTATGGAATAATGTCAATGAATGATTGTAAACCTAATGAGTTTCATAACTATAAGAAAAAACATCCCAATTAGTTCAACAAACACAATTTCTTTATATGAATATTATGTTAATAGAGGAAAAACCTTTTGGATTATACTAGATACTTGGATAAGACCAAGTAATTTGTTTAAAAGTATATCTGATTGCACCTACAAAAAGCCATGATCTCATCTCTTTTTTACGTTTACTCAGTACTGAAATGGCCTTTTGAAATGTATTTTAGAGCTTCCAATTTCCTCTGCATGTGTCTTCCTCCTGTGATTTTTCTCATTTGATTTTTCCTTGCTGCTTCTATATCATTCTCCTATCCAAGGCAGTTCACTTACACATTGAAATGAATTTTTTGTGCAGTGGATAGGAACCTTTTCCTTCTTCCTTGCTGATGTAAAACATCCAACTGAAGAATTAATTACTTGTTCATGGAGAGGCATCTTTTCATACTTCTCAAAGCATGATGCTGTTTCTGCATTAAAGCCAATGACTTTGAACCCTCTTTTTAATGTTGTTGGCACTGGAAAAAAAATTCAGTAAATACAGAGGTTTGTGTTTGAGAGAACTCAAGCTTTGACTCTGTGGTTTATATATATGTGTCTACATGAATAGTGTTCCCATCCTGAGGATGGTTCTACTGGGTGGACAAATTACACCAACAATTAGCAATCACACTGTGAGAGCAGCTCGGAAGTCTCAGTATAAGGAAGCAGGCTAAAGATGCTAAATTTGTTACTCTAACAAAGAAGAGAAGAGACAGAGGAAGGGAGAGTGGGAATGAGTTGTTGAGGAGTTTAAAGAATAGCTGCTTGATTGTCTCAAAAATATAATTATCCTCCAAAGGTTTCATCCCTTGGGCTGTGCAAGTTCACATACATATCCCAGTCCATGGGAAGCTGAGATTAATATGCATTTGTTAGTATAAGATTAATTGCTTGGGAATTCTGAAAGTTTTTAACAGAAAGAGTCAGGAGTTGTTTCTTCTTGTATAAAGGATATCAGTGTGGTGTATTGCTAGTGAATTTTTGGCTTTGTTCATCTTACAATCTGCACAGCACATCTCATTATCTGCAAAAGCTCTGAGTTGATGATTAGCATCTGCAGCTTTGTTTAAGACAGTTGATCATTGGGATGATTCTCTAAAGCTGAGTGGTGGTTGTGCTGCTTTTTTTGGCTTGCTGTGGTTACAAGAAACTTCCATTGTTTTTGAACAGAGAAGTAAAAATATTTCCACTGAGACACAGAAGACAATTTCCCAATCTTCTGTTGAGAAATAGAAGCACCCAGGAGTTCAAAAGCAACTAAAATGATGTGGCTGCTAAGAAACAGCAGCATCACTTTGTTTGGATCCTCCGCCCACAGCGCAGGAGTGTGTCAGAGCGGAGCTGTTGTGCGCCGAGGACTCGCACGAGACGTGCTTGGATTTCTCTTCTGAACCTCTGCAGGAGCAGCTGGGCAGGCTGATGTCCCCAGCACCAGTGGTACCCTGCAGCTGTCCACTGCTGTGTGCACAGCTCTGCCAGCACGGTGGGTAAAGGCTCAGGCACAGCCCGTGGGATCCAGCAACTCTGCAGCTGCTGGACCACCACCCTTGGGAGAGCACCCGTGTTCCTCCAGCCTTCCAGAGCAGGAACTTTTGGCCAGCTCTCTGCAGGCCCAGGTATTGCTGATACTGCTCTGGCTTGGGCTGCAGGGCCATGTAAAGAGCAATGCTTTTCTAGACATGTCCTGTGAAATCCTTTGGAAGGCATTGTTTCTGAAAGCCATAGCATCATGTCTTTGGGATTTGGAGTAGAACCACTGGTGCCAAGTAGGTGAGGAGAATTTAGCTTTCTCTTTTTGTCTTTTTCAGTCTTTCTCCCATCGTTCTTTTCTCTTTTCTCTCTTCTCTTCTCTTCTCTTCTCTTCTCTTCTCTTCTCTTCTCTTCTCTTCTCTTCTCTTCTCTTCTCTTTTCTTTTCTTTTCTTTCTTTTATTGTGAGAAGAGAGTATTGAACTGCAAATAACAAAGCTGCTTGGGGATTAAGAGAGTGGGAGGGGTTCAGAGTGTGCATGGGATGGAGAGAAACACAGTAAGGAGCCTTTAGCTATGAGGGATACAGCAGAATAGATGGATGAAACACTCATGGCAGCAGAAATGGATGGAAACAAGGAACAGAAAATGCTGGGTAAAAAGCAATTTTGGGGAGGAGTGGGAGAATATCAACCAGCTGGCCAGGTTATGCATCTGCTCATCTGAGGTATTTGTGATGTATTGCACTACCTGCAGATTAAGAGCTCAGTTCTAAAGACAGTGTGGGAAGAGATCTCCAGGAAAAGAGGGCAGATGGTGTAGCTGCATTAAGCCCTTAACCCTTAAAGCTGCAACCTTTAAAGCAATTAGAGACACAGAAATGTAAAGAAGAAAACTGGTTCTGGTTTGAGTTTCCACGGAGTCTGTTATCCCTTCCTAATAACTTTCCATTCTGGTTAATCTTTATGTGCTTTTAGGACAGCTTAGTACACTAAGAATTTTTTTCCTGGGTGGATAATTGCTTCCCACTCCTTGGGGGTAATAGGTAACTGTGGAAATGAGATTTGCCCCCTTACATCTGGAAGGGGAAAGCTCTTTGCTGTTTTTTTCATATTTTAGCATAAGCCTTCCAAATCGCTGTCTCGATTATAAGGAAGTGTAGCAGTGTGACTCACACGGGCTGTTAAAGCCCAAGAAGGAAATACGTATGTGATTATAAGGACATATTTTCAGTGTGTGCTGCTCAGGCAGAATACACCCACAATCACAGTGATTTTCTGTTTATATATTTAGTGTCCTCCTTAAGCAGTGGGTGGAACAAATGTGACTGAAGAGTGTGAGTGTATAAGTGGAGGGCGTTTGTGTAGCTGAACAAGAGTTAGAGGGATTGTAATATTGAAAGTCGTGCTTAGCAGTTCTGTTAATTCATCCTTAACTAATGGGGACATGCAGAGTGAAGTCATTAGCTCACAGTAAGTTTATTGCTGTCAGTCATCTGTGTTCCTCTTGCTATTTTTACAGGGGGAAATAACTCAGAAAATAAGACTAAGAGAGATTGTTTTGGGGGATCCAAGCTGAATTTGATAAGTTGCTGTGCTTTTATATAATCTCTTCTCTGAAACATTCTGTATGGATCATATAACTGGGTCAGATTGGAATTGATGAGCTTATTGAACCAAATGCACATCAACCCATTTGGCTGCTGACCCTCTCTTCAGGGGGAAGACCCTTTTATTTTAGGGTCCCCAAGTGGTGGACCTCCTCTGTCACTTAGGGGGAGCTCTCACCAGAGTAAACACGGAACAGTCTATCCCTAAATTTGAAAACTACCTTTTGTCCAGCCTGAATAAGCAGAAGACTTCTGCCAGGGTCTTTTGAAGATGACGCCCTACATCTGCCCAGTGTGAGTGCATATATTTAACCCTCCTATCCAACATCCAGGCTTGGTGCATGCCAGTTTGCTTTGCTGGCTGCTCAGGCTGAGCCTCAGGTTACCACTTTGCACGAGAGCCACCACCCCTGACCCTGTCAGTAGCAGCCTGTTCCTTGGCACCTTCTGCTCTGACACAGGCACCGTGATTCCTGCGGGGTGACCGCGCCTGCCCCGCGCCCTACGCGAGTCCCAGGGAAGTGCTGACCCCGGGGCTCTGTGGTACCTGACCAGGAACACAACAGGAGTGTTGCAGCTCTGCTTTCCCCACTTGGACAGAGCATCTTCTCCTCGCCTGCCCCGGGCACGCTCCTGCAGGATGTGCAGACTGCACACAGCAGGGATGGTTGCGATGTGGGAAACAACACAATATACGGGAGAATTAATTTTCCCAGACAACTCTCCTTGGTGCAAGGCAGTGCTGTTTGCAGTCAGGGGTGGTGGCTGCCCATGCAGCTGCGGTTGCTGATAGAGCTGCTGAAGGGCCTGGCAGTGGTGCAGCTGTACCTGGCACTGGGGGTTCCACAGCTCAGGTGGTTGCAGGTGCCTGTGTGCAGTGGAAACAAAGGGAATCTGGGGATACCAGTAAGACCCCTAAAAGAACCCCAGAGAACTGAGACATCTCCAAGAGACAGTGACAGAGACTGCAAAAGGGCAGCGTGTGTGTCAGCTGGGCGACAGGGATAGGTGGCACAGCCTGCAAAGTCTGCTAAGGGCCATGATGGGGAAAAGCATGTAATTCCACCCTTCAGGCTGTATAATTTCTGTGTGTGGATAATGATATTGTGACAAAGTTGTTCAGGGGACACAGCGGAGAGTTTATCAGTCCTTCCCAGGATGATAATGGGTGAAATAGGTTAGAGGGGTTTACATTAAAATGCGGAAAGAAAGGCCCTTGCAGGATATTCAGGCCAAATGGCCAACTGGCACATTTCTGTGCAAATAGCAGCCAGAGCAGAGAGCTCCACAGCCACAGGAACAAACCTGGGAGGAACACAAAGGGATCTGAGGACTGTTTGCGCTGTAACCTAAACCCATTGTAAATAGTCTTGAATTACCAGTGAGAGAGCTGGAATGTTGCAATTTTTTGGAGTGTGTTTTGAATGAATAGTGCAGAGACTCAACACTGCTTGAACTGTGCATCTTTAAAGCACTCGCTTATACTCATTCTTACACTATAAATGAGGCAGATCTTTTCTGATACAGTGGTATAGGATTTTTAAAAATCTCTTCACGTAGAAATCATGTAGTCATTTGTGAATTTTTCAGGTTAAGTATATTGTGAACATATTAAACAGAAGATAAACACTGTATTTTTTCTGTCAAATACATTGGGACTCTTCATTTTCTGGTCTTGTGCTCATGTCTCTCTCTGTGGTGAGATCTGCAACTGTTCATTTACACATTAATCTAGTCCACACATGAATGAAGGTAGGAAATGATTGTGGCATTACATTCCTTTTAGTAAGTTCCTAGAGTGAAAACAAAAAGCCTTAAAATAAGTCTGATTAATATTTATGAGTAACTTGAGACCCCCCTATTAGATGCAGACTTGAACTCCATTAACACTCAGTTCAGTGAGGCCTGGCATTTATGTATATTGAGGTTGCTGACTTAGACTTCCAAGGTCTGTTTTATGAAATATTTGGAGCTCTCACTTGCTAATTATTATTATACACACATGGAGATGACTGAACTCTCCAGTGCCTGGTAATCACAAATTACTGGCCTTTCAATTGCCAAGACTAATATACTGCCATAGGTGTCATCACTCTACATATTCAGCTCACAAGTCAGACCACGCAAAAGGATTTGAAAGACAATGATTCTCCAAAAGGACTTGATTCCTTTAAATTTATTTTTTGTCCTGAACCAAATTATAACTAGCCTCAAAGTTCAATGTTTTGAATTCCAACTCCAGGCCAAGTTTGGAAGTGACTGATTTTAATAAGGAATGAATAGAACACCCCAGATAAAAAGGTTTCTCATGCCTGAGGATTTTGTAATAAAGATATTATAGCTTCTGTGAATATCTGGTTTAAAGTGTAATAGGCAAGAAAAGCAGTAAGAAGATTGGGCATTTTTGCCAGTTTTATAGGGTCAGCCATGCTGAAGAGTTATTACAGTTAAACTAGTAATTGTTTTGTCTGTTTCTGTGAGTACACACACATATATAAATATATCCTGTACACAGGTATATGAATATATACCATAAATGGCAACTGCTTTCTATGCAGAGACCAGAATTAGCAGCCTAATTTGTCAATTCCCAGATAACATCATGACATGAAGATGACAATCCAGTGCTTCACAGTGCTTTGCTATCTCTAAAAATGTGGATTCCTTCCGGGCATTAATTAACAGTGATTGCTGCCATTGTCAGACATTATGGAAGGGATGTTGCAATAGAAGGATCTGCGAGACTCTGGGATGTTTTGTTCTTCTTTCCTTGCCAGGGCACTGTCATTTATCTCGACTCAAAACAAGCTTAGTTCATTTCTGTAGGGATGTTTTTGGAAAGGTTGCTGGATTATCAATAGTTACTTTAGATGTACATGCCAAAGGGAAAGGAACACAGAGGAAACAGTAATAAAAAAGAGGTTTAAATTCCTTTGTGAATTTTGTTATGAATAGTAAAAGGGCACACCAGTCAAATCAAATTGATGCCTGACAATCATGGGAGATGGGAATTTTCCTGTGGGAAGTAATGAGAGCTGATTGGCAGAGCTTCAGTTACTAATGCACAGACCAGAAATATTGCTCTCTCTTTGGACTTGAGTTCTGTTCTCTTGGATAGCCTCTGTGAGTTTTATGCATAGACCTTGGGGAGGACTTGAAAGAGAGACAAGGGAAACAGTCCACTGAGGTTTAGCAGAACAAAAGCAATCCAAATGTTCTAAGATATGGAAATGCAATAATGAACCCCAGTTATCTATGTGTGCAATATATATACTGTTACAATTAATAATTTATTGTCCCAATGTCCTGGATTAGAAGATTTTTAAAGATTCATTAGGATTGACTTTCTTCTTTGGGATGCTCTTAGGTATTTTGAAGATTGAGCACTGTAATTTGGGACAAGACACATTGCCTTTTGCAGATGTAGAGGTTCAATTCATGCTTCAAGCACAAAATTGAACTCGGAATTAACTAGAGACTGAATAATCCCTTTTACAAATTTGTGAAATGCCTTTGCTAAAGTGCATCAGTACTTGTCCTTTCTACTTCAGTTTTTCATTCGCATTCTATGAGAAGCAATTTCTCCATCACAGTCTTGTGTTCCATTTCCAGTTGGAACTCACATCCAAATTATCTGTGGGCTGCAGCTTTTCTGGTGCCCTGGCACTCTATCCTGCAAAATGCTTTTGCACAGCAGGACACTGATCTTCTAGTCTAGCTTGAAGGTAGCTGAAATGTCAATATAGCTTCTAGCCATTTTCTTCTGTTCTTTTTTCCAATGATGTAAGAATTATAATACTGAAAATATATTCCCTAATCACTGGGTAAGGATTAGGGATTTGTACCATGGAAATTCTTTCCCCAAATTGAAGCCATATCTTAAATTGGGAAACACATCAAGACAACTAATACTGTCCTTTCTGGCCCTCTGTATTGCCTCCTGTATTTTCTAGAAACAATGAAGTTTATGACATTAAAAATTACAATATAATTAGCTGACTATACCCCAAGAGAGTAAAAAGGCTCGTGTACCCATGTGGTGCTTTACTAAGAACAACACTAAATGTTTGAAAATTAGTAAATCATGCAAAATAAAAAAAGTTTGGCAGGAACAATTGCAGTTTCTTTCCCATCTCTGTCCACGTTGGCAGTAGCAAGCACTGCCAGGTGACAGTGTCCTTCATCCGAGGCCAAATCTCCTCAGTGAGATATTGAGTCAAAGTTAAGAATACACAAGAGAGGGAGGGAGCGGATTTGCTTCCTTAGCTTTGAGTAAATGAAGTGTTTTAATGGCAGTAATGATGTGGCCCAGCCAGAACCAGGAACCAGGAATGCACCATTTCAGACACCTGATGATCCTGTTTATGTTTCTGCTGCTGCCCAGGAGGCAGCAGTGGCAGCAGCAAAAGGGAATAGATACAGAGATGAATACAGAGACCAGACACGTCAGGAGAGGTTCAGCCAGAACATTGCAACTTATTTGAAAAGAAGAAGTAAGGTTATCATGGATAAAATGGGAAAGAACAAACTTTTCATGAAACATTTTAAAAGAACCCCAAGAACATGTGAAATTTCTCTTGTGATGCTAAAGGGAAGGGCCAAAGAGGGGGTCAGAGTGGGTCAGGGAGGAACAAGTGTAGGACAGTGGACAGGAGTGGGCATGAAAGGATCTGGTTGAGAGTCAGGATGCTTGTATGGTGAGTTCTCTGTCTGATCACTACAGCCTGTCCCAGCTCTCTACTAAACTCAGTTCCACTTTCAGTAACAAGCAGCAAGTGCTAATAGTTTTAGCAAGCAGAAGAAAGTTCTATCTAAACCTCAGATCCTGCTTTCTGGAGCATCCAGCTTCCCACGTAATTTATGAAATCTGAGGACATCTGAAACTAGGGTGCTGGGAGTTGAAATCTGCTGTATTTTCAGCTCCTGGGTAGATAAGTCTACAGTGCTCTGCAAATGAAGCATTAAATGGTGCTGTATTTTTAAACTTGCAAAGACTTTTGAATACTGTGAGCAGTGATTTTTGCATTTTAACTGGTTTGACTCCTTGCTCTCCCTAGGGGAAATGGAAGAGTTAGAAACCCTGTGGCTGACTGGTATTTGTCACAACGAGAAGAACGAAGTCATGAGCAGCCAGCTGGACATCGACAACATGGCAGGAGTGTTTTATATGCTTGCAGCAGCCATGGCACTCAGCTTAATAACCTTTGTCTGGGAGCACTTATTTTACTGGAAACTTAGATTCTGCTTCACTGGAGTCTGCTCAGATAGGCCGGGATTGCTGTTCTCAATCAGCAGGGTCAGTACTACTTTCATTTTTCCTGTTTGGACAACAGACAGAACAAACACAGCCTCCCTAAAACATCATTGTTTCTTTTATTCCCACCTGGACATTTGGAATTAGTGTCAGAGCATCAGTGTGATGCTGTGGAGTAGTCTATGGGCTTAGGATGTATGTACACTCCACGGGAATTCTTTATCCATTGGATTCTTTAGGGTATGAATTATCATATGCCAGGATAATCAGTAATCAAATGCTGTAAACAAATACATGAAGAAGCAGTTTTGTTGAAGAAACGGTAGAGCTCAGATGCAGGAAATGATTAATTTCCACATTAAAAATCCAAACAAAATAAATACTAGTTTGATAAGAGACATTAGCTTTCAGCTTTGTGCATTTCTTAAATAAGATAATTTGAAGTTATAAAAATATAGAGGAATATTTTTATAAGCTTTTCTTGATAGCAAACTTGAATAAAGCATGAGAAAAGGTTGAACCCAAGTATCATTTATGTCTGGTTAGACACTAAGGCAAGTTTTAATGATAACCTTACCAGACCCAAAGGGGATTTACATATCCAAGAAACTGATACTTGTAAAAAAAAGGGAAATGTGTGCTTGTTCTTATATTTTTGACAAATTGGTTGGGTTTTTTCTTTATGTATTTTTAAAACAGATAGAACTTTCATTAGGTAATTGATTTTCCTGGATTTTTTATATAGCTGAGGAGAACTGAAAATGATACTAAAATGGCTAATTGCTTTAAAGTATGTTGCTATTACCCTGTTGAGTAGATTGGACCGTTTTGTATTAAAAATACTCTGCATTACCCTGTTGGGGATTGTCTAGAAACCATATGCCCCTTAACCTCCACATTTTATATTTGAACTTTATATTTTTGGCCTTTTCTATATGAAATTCTTCTAAGCAATGCAGGGGAAAAAAAAGTACTTATGTGAAAGGTAAATGTCTGAGAATTGGTAGTTCACAGGGTTGGAAATGTCAATTGAGCTCACAGGAGAGACCAAAGAGGTCGGAGTCAGAAGATGGGCTTCAGCCTTTTGCTCAAAATTAACTCAGATTCAGCTTTAGAGAGAGCTGTTTTTTTTAATATGTACTAGGATAGGAAACAGAAAAGCTAAAATATGACAACTTTTTCTTTCAGTGCTAGTGAAGAGTACCTTAACCTCCAATAAAATAGCCCCACTACAGGCTTGTTTAGAGGGCAAACTTAATCACTGGTTTAAAATAAAAGAGTTTCCATTATTGAAGGTTACTTTCATTTTGTGACAAGACTAGGGAACCCTTTGGGGTACCTCTTAATATTGTTTTCTGGAATAAGCTGGGGAGGCCAACACAGACCACTGGTTTGTGAAATACTGGCAATTTTTCTCCTTTGTAATTCCAACAGATAAAGCAGAAAATACTATTCCATATCAGTGTAAGGAAATGATAAAAGCATAGATATGTACTTTTAATATTTCCGGTAATTAGATAAGCAATGTTTAATTTTTCTTTATTGCTAATTAAAAGTAAAACAGAAGTTTAAAAAATTTATACCTAGTGATTTAATTTGTTTTATATTACTCATCTTACAGGGTATTTACAGTTGCATTCATGGAGTACACATTGAAGAGAAAAAGAAGTCTCCTGACTTTTCTTTGACCAATTCACAAACCAACATGTTAAAACTGCTGCGAACAGCGAAGAACATGACCAATATCAATCCTTCAAGAATTGACTCCCCCAAAAGAACAGCTGATTTTATTCAGAGGGGTTCTTTGATTATGGACATGGTCATGGATAAGGGAAACTTGATATTTGCCGATAACAGATCCTTTCAGACAAAGGACAACTTTTTTGGTGACAACGTAAGTGAACTGCAGACGCTTCCTGGCAATCGACACAAGGACAATCTGAACAACTATGTTTTCCAGGGGCAGCATCCTCTCACACTGAATGAATCCAATCCAAATACAGTAGAGGTTGCAGTAACAACAGAAGCAAAAGTGAACTCCAGACCCAGGCAGCTTTGGAGGAAATCTGTTGAATCTTTACGTCAAGACTCGGTACGTCAGGGCCAAGGCTCCCAGAGAGAAAACGGGTCAGAGGAAAACAGGCAGCTTTCACTGAAAAGCCAAAGATACCTCCCTGAAGAGATTGTCCATTCAGATGTATCAGAGACATCAAGCAGAGCTACTTGCCACATGGAAGCAGAAAACAACAACAAGCACCACAAAACCAAGGACAATTTTAAAAAAAGGACAGTAGCATCAAAATACCCAAAAGACTGTAGTGAAGTGGAACTGACATATCTGAAAACCAAACAGGGCTCTCCACGGGATAAAATCTACACGATTGATGCGGACAAGGAGCCAGGATTCCGCTTGGACACACCTCAGTACATCGAAAACATTGTCCTTCCAGAAACTGTAGAGCTTCCTGATGTTTACCAAGATCACAACGACAACTACAGGAAAGCCGAACATGCCAACAGGACTCCCTTGCATAACGAAGACAGTCTTCCAAACAATGACCAGTATAAACTTTATGGAAAGCACTACACTCTCAAAGAGAAAAATACTTCCCTAGGTGAAATGGCAGATAGGTACAGGCAGAATTCTACCCACTGCAGGAGCTGTCTTTCCAACATGCCCACTTACGCGGGACACTACTCGACCAGATCTCCCTATAAATGCGATGCGTGCTTGCGGATGGGGAACCTCTATGATATCGAGGAAGATCAGATGCTGCAGGATACAACGAACTTATCACTTCCTGAAGAAATATATGAGCGTACTTGGTCACAAAGTAGTGCTCTGCAATATCATAAAAAGAATAAACTGAGGATTAGCAGGCAACACTCTTTTGATAATATCGCCGATAAGTCCAGGGAAATTGATATTGGAAGACCTTCTCGTAGTATAAGCTTGAAAGAAAGAGAGAAATTTCTTCAGAGTAGTCCATATGCAAGCATGTTTAGTGTTCCCTCAAGCAAACTGTTGAGCAACAAGGCCTCACTTTTAACTCATGCTCTGGAGGACAGTAAGCGGAGCAAGTCCCTGTACGCTGTTCACTCGGATGATAACCCCTTCCTGCACTCCTATCGTGATGACCAGCATTTATCTCTTAGGCGAAGTCCAGCTGACCTTTATAAACATTCATTGCCAACAAGAGGAAGAAATGATAATTATTTAAGGTCATCCATACAGTCTACAGCATCATACTCTTCCAGGGATGGTCGGATCCATAATGACATGTACATTTCAGAGCATGTTTTGCCTTACGTTGCAAATAGGAATAGCTTGTACACAACTCCAAGGGTTTTAAATTCCTGTAGCAATACACGTGTGTATAAGAAAAGGCCTAGCATTGAATCAGATGTTTAAATTTTCCATGAACACTTTATCTATAGGGAAAGAATAGTTGCCACCATCTTAGAGGGAGAATTTATCCTTTAACAGTATCCTGCTCTGGTAAATGATACATAAACCTCTCCCTTTCCCAATGTACTTTTGTACATGAATAGGTAAACTGGTATGCTCTTAACTATCCTTTTAAAATATGTCTTGTTGAAAAGGATAAAAAATAGCCATTTATGTATGCTCTATATATAAATGGCAAGTTGTACTGAAATAGCCCCAATATATGTTGGCAACTATGCTGTTTTGTACCTAATTATTTTACTATTTCGGTTATTCTAATTTATGTTGCTAAGTATCATTCAATGTACTTTTGTCCTTAGAAATGTTTAATGATTTTCTAGTACTGGATAAGCAATATGGTATGCATGTAGTATGACACAGACAACAAGAAATAGGGATGCATTTGCACAGATTCGAAAGTAAGACTCTAAAAGAGAACAGAAAGCTGAGACTTCCAAAAATATATTTTAGCTTCATAATAATTTTCAAAGCCAAATAATAATTTTAAAAACCCCCAAACCCCAGGACCTTAATAAATAAAATACAGTGTGTTAGCACAAAATTAGTATGTTCCTTCTAGACTGACAGACAGTAGATGGGAAGGCAGTAGCCCCAAACATGTGAACTGCTGTGTACCAAAAGGAAGCCCCATGGATATTGGTTCATGTTCATGTACAAATGCTTTTCTTATATTGCACATGCACTTACCATTACAAAGTAGGTTCATTGAGAAGTTTGCAGTAATCTTGTCAGAAATTTCACAGCTGCCTAATCCAGAGTCTATATTTTTAGATATCACTATATGGCACTTACTATGGAGCTGTGGACTTTATTAGTAACCTTGAGGCCTAATGTGTACGTAAGTTTGCATTTGCCCCTTACTGGTGATTACTCAGGGCTGTATAGTATTTCTTTTATTCTTTCACTTCCCAAGCCAAATCCCAACCCACTGTAGTTCTTTGTTCATAGTGTATTAGTGACAACTAATTAATTGTATATTAATAGTATTAAAGCTGTTAATACAGTATCAAACACCGACAGCCATAAGTTCAGTGTGATCAGTGAGGAGCGTGGTACCATTTATTTGCATACACAGAGAAGGATTAACACCTTTGGAAGGACTCCTTCCTTCCAGAATATTGTGCATATTTGTGGAACATCAGACCATTTTTCTAACCTTACCAGTCAAGTCTGTTATATAAACTGAATATATGCACACATAACTAAGAAACAGTATCTTTATTATCACTTACTGATATACAAAGGTATTCACATAGCAGAGATGCATTGTTATATGACTTTTCCTTCTAGTAAATGTCAATCAGATTATTTCACAAATAAAATGTCTGCTACACACCGCTCCTTACCCTCACTGGAAGAAAAAAACCGCGCTAGATTTTAACCATAAGGGAGCGTGAAAGGGAAGAGAGGAAGCCTTTCTGGAGTAGAGTGTACAGCTGTAAATTTAATTTTAACTGAAGAAGTAAATATAATTGCTAATATATTTAACTACTGAAAGTGTTCCTCAGGTGGTGCTCTCCCATGCTTTAGGATTTTTGTGTAGATTGTTCAAGCGTTATTCCCTCCATTTCACTGGAGAACAGTGAGTGGGGAAACCATTACCACTGTGAATTGGAAAATGTGAATATTACCCTAACTTTTCTCTAAACTGAAACTCTTTTCAACAGAATCGTGCCTGTCAGCTGTGATTGAAGCATCTGCATGCCAGAGGTGCAGTATGCAGGGTGTTTAGTTTGGAACAGCATACTGCAGAGCAGAGTTGCAAATGGGAGATAATATAAATGATGTGTAGGGATAGTCACAAAAAAGCTTCTTGAATTTTGTTTACAGATTTTTTTTTTAATTAAACAGATTTAAGCTGACTTTGACTATCAAAGTCCAGAATGAGTTCTTGGTATTTGTAAAAGTATTTGTATCTTCACCATGATGGTGAAGGATGATATTTTTTAAGAAATGAAATGTAATGAGATTTGGGCTTCCAAGTCTCTTTCCAGCTTCCAAAGATCTCAGTATACTTTATTATAAGTATGATCAGAAAGCATATCTATGGATATCTCTACACTGTCCAGTTAAAAATATGTTTTGAGTATTCTTTATTCAACATTTGGTCATGATTATTGGCCCTGATTCACATGGGATGCTTTCTGGTTCCTCACTGGAGGGAGTTTTTATAAACAGAAGTTCCTTACCTGCCCTTAGAGAGATTCAGATTTCTTAGGAATAGTTGTGTGAGCTAAGCAGGATTAGGATGTCTGTGGGATGAACACGACTTGTCATGAACCCAAACCTTTTCCCAAAGACACAGGTGTGCTCTTGATCTTAACTCTGCAGGAAGGCAAATGCACTGAAGGCATAATGTTGTAATGAGTATAATAAAAATATTTCAGGCAAATTTTAATATCCAATACAGATCATAGTATATTAACTGAAATCTGAAATGTTTTGAACGCTCTGGTGTGTTTCAGCAGATATGATATTTGCTGATGTCATGCCAAAACCTGCCATGGAAGTTGCTGAGCATTTTAACAAGTAAATCATAAAACTCAGTGGTGGCTCTTGTCTTTCACATCATCATAAAACTCTCCAAGTATTTGTTGATCACTCCAAGTCTTCTGTATCATCATCTCTATCTAACCAGACACACATAATTCAATATATACAAGTACTGTATGTGAAGTTGTGGAAAAGAAAAATTCCCATTTACATTTTCTCTCTTAAGATTTGGTTGTAAACATCCTCAGCCCAGGTGGATTTATCTTTCTGTGAATTGTACAAGCAAATTAGCTATAAGGAAATATATTGCAGTGTTTGCTTTTTCTGATTTGAGCAGATTTCTGGTGACTGTAGAGATTTATTATTATTAGCTGCAATATGCAATACAACCACCTGCCCTAAACCAAAATAAAGAGACAGAGGGAAGACTTGATAATGTTGCACAGCAGTTGTTCACATGGAAATATAAGATGCTGCCTTAAAGGAAGAAAAAACCCCACCAGATACTTACTGAAAGTAGAGGGAGTAAGAGCCTGCATGCATTTGTTGTTTTGATGTTGGCATAAATACGAGTCAAAGAAGGGGGAAGGAGAGCTGAAGTCAGGGCTGTAGGCAGTAACTGGTTGCTGATGTGCTCGTGTAAAGAAGAAGCAGCTGAGAAGTTGAAGAAAAATCTTCAACGGAGCCACAAGCCACAGCTTGTGAGGCTCAGCCGTAGAGCGCGTGGAATTCTGAATTTTGCCTGAGCTTTGTTGATATATTTGCACTGACTTTCAATTAAACTGAGATCAAGACTTTCTGTATTTCCCTCTCTCTCACTCTAGCTGCTGCTATACTTGAAGAGGAGAAAAGAATCTTCCTGCATAAGTGGCCATCCTTTCTGTACCTTTCTGGATGGTGCTGGTGACTTGTTACATTTTCCTGATTACAGCTCTAGCAGTTTGTTGGTCATTCCTATCACCAAGATTTCCTGTGACTCCAGCTGGAACTGAATCAGGCTGTAAATGATATGGGCCATTCTTGGTAGCATGTCCTGTAGTGTTACACTGCTCCTGGACGACACCTTTTGTGGAGGCAGGATATTGAATTGCTGAGGAATGCAGTAGGTACATGGAGGTAAAAACAGCTACATAGACATACCTGCCTCTTGCTTTTTTTCTCTTTTAAAGATATTGTAGAATTTCTTCATGTTTTTGTCTTTCCCTTTTCACCACAGTAAATTTTCCTATCTTCTTTCAAATAGGTTTTGTGTTCTGCTTGTGTTTCTTAGAACAGTGTAGCCACCCACTAATTTAAACGCATGGAAATAAGATATTTTAATATATAAGATAAAATTAAGTAAAATTAAGAGATTTTGCATTTCTGGAAAATTTAGTTTAATGTTCTTGCAGCTTTTGCTCAGAATTCATTACTCTGCTATCTAAGAAGCTCGGTTAGGAGAAAAAGTGCTGTGGACAAACAGAAATGAAATCACCGCCAGCTCACCGTGTTTTGGCAGCATCTCATAAATACATGTCTCTTTATGGTCTTTCAGGAACACTTAAGAGGTGAAATAAGGCTCACAAGGGAAATCAGGTGTGCTTTATTTTTCCTGATGTAAACAAATCATTTTATACAGTTTTAAAGGAAGCAAAAGCTAGAGCTGTGTGTGTAGCCTTGGGTTTCTGTGCTGGAAGGCTAAGCTCTTTCTGTTACCAGTGGGAAGAGAGAGAGAGAGAGAGAGAGAGAGAAAGCAAGAGAAAGCAAGCTCCCTCTGAATGGGAGTTCAGAGGACTGAAGACTTGGGAGCTGTTATGTGTGGGATGTGTCCAGAAATATGTTACCTCTCTCTGTTGACTTTTTAGAAAGTATAGGCTCCAAAATCAGGCATCTCAGACAGGTGGGCTGAGAAAAGCAATGGTCTGTTTATCCCCAGCCTCAAAAATCTGCCAGTTAAATATGCAAGTGAGTAGCAGGTTCAGCCTTGGAGGTGTTATAGGTTCCTGTGCTCATGCAAGGAGTTACTAAGAGTTGTTTGTGGGGTTTGCAATAGCCCCTGCCTAACTGGGATCATCATTTGATTTATACCACGTGACTATCCAGCATGAGAGAACAGTGTCAGAATCTATCCCCTTGTGGAATAACTTGCTATTTTCACATGTCTGCAGTGGAGCACGTGCACCTTGGTGATGCGGAAGATTTTGGTACTGTTCCCTCTCTTGCTGGGTTTATCAAGGTAGAACAGAAATTGTGTCATGAATCTAAGGCTCTGAGAGTCACCCTGAATTTAAGAAGAATTTAAGAGATGAATCTTTTTGTTGTTTTACGTTGCATTTAAAATGTTTGGTATCTAAAACCTAGTGAAAACAGAACTTTTATGGCAAAATCCTCTTCTAGTTAATATAAAAGAGTATTTATCCTGTGGTTTGGCTAGATTGTGTCAAGTGTTGATCATCACATTGTGTGCTTCTTTCAAGATGAGTGTCATACATTCCCTTCCTAAACTTTTCCTTTCCCAGCTCTGGTCCCATCTTAGCTCGAAAGTCCTTTTAAAGCAGATACCTTTCCTGTGTAGGGCAGTCTGCTTTGCAACATAAACACAGTTTTTCCAGTGACACACTTAAATTATTTGCTTTACCAACGTTGGGTTTTGTTTTTTTTTTTTTTAATCGAAACTTCCTTCCTATTGAGAGCTGAGCCTTCCAAACACAGCAGCGCTGAAGGAACTTCTGAAAGAACATAAAGGCCTTTTAAAGTGTGACTTACAGTATGAGCCATTTCCCTGCCCAAACTCACCTGTACTGTCTTAAGTGTATCAGCATCCTGTGAGCGTTCGCTGTCCCCATGAGGAAGCCCAGTTTAATCACAGCGGAGCGTTTCCTTGTGATGTGGGTGTGAGCGCAGCCAGGAAGGTGCCGTGATGGAGCAAAGGCTCGGCGCGCTCCGGCTGGGGGCCCCCGCCAAGCTGTGGTTAAATGGGAGCAGCCTCACGCCCGTCCCGTCTCTCCCGTGGCCCTGGTCATGCAGAGCGTCTGTCTGATGTGCACATGCTGTACACGGTGTAAATCCTGTCCCACCCCTCGGTCCTTGTGGAGCTGCCCCGTGTCCGCCCCGCTGCCGTGCGGGAGGGCGGGGGTGGCTTCTGCTCTGCGGTGTCTCCGTCCCGCTCCAGGGAGCGGCGATCCCGCCCTGCTCCCCCCTGCTCTGCCGGGGAGGGGACTGCGCTCTCTGTAAATAAGCTCTTCATTTACTTCCCTCACTCAAGCTTGAACTTTTTTTTTTTTCCCCCCTGCTTCTCTCGACCTGTGTATAAAGTCTGCTCTCTAAAACATGTGCTCTTCCAAAGTCCTGCGGCTTTGGAAGCCGGGAATACAGGTGTGCATCGCCCTGCAGTGCAGTGAAAATGCACTTGGTTCTCCTCGCGGGTTCACGAGCTCTTTAGTTACATACTGCAGAACAGATCTGCTCTATCAACAGTTGAAACTGTTTTTTGTTTTTTTTTTTTTTAAATTACTGCCATTCTAACAGCTGTAAGAATCCACTGCTGATTTTGTGATGATTTTGTCATATCTATAATTTAAGAACCAGAAATAATATAAGTAAAAATAAGTTACCTCACTACTTACCAGGTTTTTGTTGTTTTGCGCTTAAATGACAACTTTTACTCCTTTTGCTTAATTCTTTACCTGTATTGAAAACAAGGCTAAATTAGTAGAGAATATAGCCATGCTGTAACATTGTCATGCAATACCTTTATTAATAGATAACCACACTAAATATAGTATTACATATTTAAAAGAGAGATGGTTTCGACTCTCCAACTCTCAAAAAGTAGTGGTGATAAGCAGTTATACTCCTAGATGTTTTGTCCTTTCCCTTTTGTATTAGTATTTGTTTTCACTAATATATTTCAAAAATTATATTTCTGTGCACGTTAGAAAACTGTGAAAATAAATACCAATAAATATTGTGATACTTTTTCAGTGCACTGTAAAGTTCCAAGTGAGATGCTACTTTGCTTGGGAATTGATGAAAGTTTCCTCACTTCTCAGAAATGGTACTAAGCTTTAATGTGGGAAAATGGTAATATTTACAGTGACATGAAATTTTAATGGAGAATGTCTTGTTTTGCACTTCTAGTACTATTAGAAGAAATGATATGTTTTTCTCAGCAAATGCATTATGAGATTACGTTTTTAAATTTGTTTTGTGCATTGCAGTACATAAGAATAACCGCTTTGAAGAGATTTGTGTTACATCATTACTACAGGATTCTTTTGTTTGATAATTTTTTTCCTGAGCCTGTTTAATAATGGTGTTTAATGGCAAAAACCTTTTGGGAATGTATTTTGGCTTCTGTTTCACTTTGCAAACCCTGAACTTGGACTCATAGTGATGCGGTCGAAGGCCCTCACGAGGCTGCTCTGCCTTTCCACGCTCCTGGGGAAGGAGAACCTTCCTTGTTCCCACTTGGGACAAGATTAGAGGAGTCGAGAACACTTTTGGAGGATGTGCTGTGCAACAGTAGAAGTGTAAATGATCTTCAGAAGTGAAAATAAAAAGAAATTGGAGGTTCACAGTTAGCCACACTAGCAGGGGGGTCTGTGACAGGGGTCTGCAGTTTCTAGAGGAGATGATAATTTTTAACTGAGGCAATTTGAATTCTACTTAAGTTTCTGAAAATAACTGAAAAAGCGGGAGTTTTCTTTTTCTTTTAAAGCCAAAGTCTTTATGTTTTCATACGAGGTTTCACAGGAAAATGGGCCAAAGAATACAATTAAATATGCAAATGGTTAATCCTATGGAAAAGGGTATCCTGTTATCTTGATATGCACGAGCATATTAATGGTAATAGGAACAACGTGTGTAATTTTCCTGTATATTGCTATGTAGGTTGCACTATTTTGAATGACACAAGCCTGATATTTTAATTACCAAATACCATAAGATGCTGTTTATTAATAGTTGAAACTTGTTAACCTAAATATATATACAGTATACACAGGCGTGCGTGCATACACCTTCCAACCCAGTCATGCGTGAGCAATCTCCCAAAGCCGGGGGACACATTTCAGCACTGCTTTATTTGAAGTAGTTTTCTTCTCTCCTTTCCAAACCTCCCACATCTAGAAATCCTCTAGCAGCATTTATTGTAGTGCTTGATACCTGTTACAGAAGGGGCTGAAGGACTGGCTGGGATCAGGACTGCTCTGTGCTAGGATATGTGAGAACATCAGAGGAGAGCTCCTGGCCGAAAGAGCTGGAATTGAAGCTTGCTGTAAATAACCAAGCCATAGGAAAAGGCTGTCATTTCGGACTGGTTTGAAAAATCTTGGCCAGAGAGGGTCTGTTGGCGTGGTGACTGACCTTAAAGCTCAGTGTCAGCTCCCGTGATCCGCATCTGGTCCTTAAATGTGTAACTTAGGGTGGCTGAGGAAGGATAACTCAGGAACAGAATTCCCGGGAAAGAGCAGTGGTGTGTGCACCAGTGCTGCCCATGTGCTCTCCCGTGCAGACTGGGCAGTGTCCAAAGTGGGTTTTGCACGCCAGGCAGGATTTGGCAGTGGTGGGTAAGGCAGAATCGCTTGTCTCCATGCACAGGCTTTTGGGCTTGCTATTACTGATGTGGAGATTTCCACCAAGGGATGATTGTGGTATTTGGCTTCTTTTCTAAATTTGTAGTGCTCTAACTAAAATTTATAGCAAAAAAATACCTTTGAATCATTTGTTGGAAGTAATTCCTGAGCTTTTGTTGAAAGGGAGAGTTGGATAATTATGAATTTTTCCATCTTAACAAAGAAACAATAAATTCTATAGGGTCAGATTTTGTCTACAGTTTATTGCAAGTGTGTCTTGGAGAAGAACTTGGTTTCAAGTTCTTGCTCTGCAAGAAGAAAATTTTTGCTTAGCTCATTTTTACCTGGTCTAGGTGTGGATTCCAAACTTAGGCAAAACACCTTTTGACTTAAATAGGGATGTGTTAGTGAGTGATGGGAGAGCAGATCCTTAGTGCGGTTCACGCTCAGATATTGAAAATCCCAAACCAAACCTCACGTTGCAGAGATACGGAAATTGCATTGTGTAAAATTGTGTGCAGCTGGACAGGAAGCCGGTGCAATTTCAATAGGAACTCTTTGCAGTTTATCCTCGATATCAGGTCTAATATTTTGGAACAGTCTCACTCATTTCAGAATGTCCATTTTGCACCGACGAGGAACAGCTCAATCTCTCTGTGTTCACACTCACACCCACGTGCACAGTGCATCCCGTGCCTTCCCTGCTGAAACCAGGAGGTACAAACAGAATTCATTAATGTCTTAGGCAAACTCCTACCTGATTCTTAACTAAGTACTCCATTTTTGTGCAAAATTTGCATCCATACATTTCAGAGTCTCAGAAGCACTTCACCTGTGAGTTAATAATGTTGATTTTAATTCATCAGGTTCAAATTTACACTAAAGGTGAAGGGCATTTTGTGCTTCCTTTCGTCCTGTTTAAGGATATTTGTAGGCTTAGATGAAACACTAATATTTCTGTGCTGCTAAACAAAACCCACCAGAAAGATTTTAAAATCTCAAGTTACACTTTAAAAAATATTTTTACCTGTTTACTTGAATAATGTCAATTTAATGTGTTGTCCTGATTAGTTTTGTACATATACATGTATATATATAAGCTATATATAAATATGTATATGTATAAAGTTTTTGGGGAGAATGAGGGGCAAGACAGAAATCCAGTGTTGTGACCAAGATTCTAAGTCATTTATTAACAGTTTCAAGTAATGTGTTGTTGTTTTGAGTTTGATTAGAAGTTATTTACAGTTGAACTACGAAAAATTAAATGCAACTGAGAAAATGAGAATTCACAATATTAACTTAGATTTTTGCTCACAAAGAAAATTAGTTATTAATACAGTTGGAAAAATATTCTTTTTTTGATTGGGGGAAAAGAACTCCAGGTGTAGTAATTTGTAGTGGTTACATGGAGCACTAACCTACATTGCAGTAGAAGAAATCTGCATTCCAAAAATAACATTTTAGCAGAAATCTTGGAACCATTCGATTCCATACACAGTAAACTAAACAGCCTATCACTTCTGTTATTTATTAGTGCAATTTACTGTAACACTCTCAAAAGTGTCATGTTTCAAACCAAAGGGTGTCACAAATTTCCAATTACTAGCAAAGAATAGTAGAGGTTTGAAGAGCTCTTAACACCTGGGGAAATAAATCAGGATGTTAGAGTAGAAATAAAAGAATATTGGTGAAATGGAATCAGGTATAAAATAATTAATTTTTTAAGAGAATCCAGAATTTCATTATAAAATTCACAGCCTAATGGATTCTCCAAAAGAAAGGGTTTGGGGAAAAAGCGAATATTTAAAATCTAGTTTTGACATTCCAATTACTGCCTGTTTTATTAGCTAGGTTTAGCAAAGTGAAATGAATTTTAACACGCGCGGTTCCGGCTGTCGTGTGGCGCAGACACGTGACCACCCAGCTCCCCCTGCACCCCCTGCCCCTGCCTTTGCGGCCCTGGGGGTGGCTGGAGCTGCCCCGGAGCAGCCAGTGCAGCGTGCAGGACCTGGGAGTCACACACTTCTCTCCTGTGTTCACATCCTGTCTCACTGCACTTCACCCCGACCATGTTTTAACCCAGTGCATGACTGAGTGCTAATACTGTATAAATATTTTGAAACATATCTAAAAAAAAAAAAATGTTTGCTTCAAACTTTTTATGATAGAGAAATATATAATTATTATTGTTGTCTTACAAATTGTATTGTGTTCATTTTTGTTAAATATGTAGAAAAACATTAAGGGAATGGGGGACTTGAATGTCTGTGTGTACTGAAATGTATATAACTATTTGGGAAGAACACATGTGCCAAGTATAACATGATGTACAAATTGTAAATATATGAAAAATTCATTTTTCTAATAAAGATAATTTCTGCCAATTAATATGAAAAGGAACAATGGTATCATTCTTGTCTGTCTTCCTTGTTAAATGGGACAAGATGAAGCGTCACTTATGAGGAAGGTTTACCTTTGTTTTTCCATTAGTGGTTGATTGGATTTGAAAGGTGTTCACAGCCATGGTTTGAGACATCCTGTGCTGTTAGAAATTATCTGAAGGTGAAGATGCCTGAAGCTAAAGCTGACACTATGGGCTTGGTGATCCCAGTTTAATTTAATTCACAAAGAGGATCGAGACAGGTACCTTGTGCAAAATTCATTTGTTGTGAGAGCGATGTTTGAAAGGTGCTCCCTCGGCACAGGGAGCAGTAGGAGCTCGGTTAAGGACGGTCCCTCCGCCTGTGGCACCATCCTCCTGTGTCCTGAGAGACGTCGGATACACGAAGCACCAGGAGGTGATGGGCCTGCATGAGGAGGTGATCTTGGCTGCAGAAATGCAGGAGCTCTCAGGGCCGTTGTGGAGGCAGCATCCAGCCTAAGGAGGAGGTGTCCTGCCGGGAATGATGCCATCCCTGAGAAGAGCTGGAGCTGTGGAGCGCTCCTGGCGTGGCAGCGTTCGGAGCTTGGTCAGGTGAGGATGTGGGAGAGTAAACCAGGGGGTGAGGAAACAGCAGTGATGTCTCACATCTTCTATGACTTTTGGTATCCACAAGATTGTTTGATGTTCTGGTTATCCAAGACATAAATCAAAATAGAGGTTTTAGTGGAGCAATTGAAATCCTTTCTAAGGTTTGACCATTTGCCTGGCCACAGGAGCTGAAGAAGCGAGGTTCACACAATGCTCTGAAGTGGTTCTGTAGGACCCCATTTTCCAGGATGTCTCATCAGCTAATTAAAATCTTTGATTCCACAAAATGGGCGTAAACAAACCCTTGGCAATTAGAATAATGTTCTTTGAGGCGGGGGATGAAAGTCGTTATAAAAATCCAAAGAATCATTTTGATAGATGGGCTTTATACTGAATGTGAAAATAATGATGGGGTGAAAGGTTGCTCACAGATGTCTCACAGCAGAACAGTCCCATCTATTTGTTCCCAAGATGAACACAACTGTATAAAATTGGACTTCTGTCCTTAATGAGGTTTTTAATGAGGAAAAACCTGCTGGGCTTATTGTCTTCTGCTAAAAGGCTCTTTTAAAGGGACCCTGCCCTCTTTCTATCTAAACATCTCCATTTCATGAAACAAAATGAGGTGTGCCCAAGTTATTGAATGTTTATCTGAACTCGAATCTTTGTTTTCTTGTGCCAGTGGTGTTTGTATCCAGGCTGGTGTTGGCATCGGGGCTGCTCCTCCCAGCTCCACCTGCCAGCAGAGCTGATTCCCTCTGTGTGTTTGTGAGTCATCTCAGCCTCAGCTTTGATTCCTTTTGGGATCTGGTTCAAAGATAGTCATATTCCCCCAGATCGTTCTTTTGAGTCTTTGCTGATGTGTCTATGGCAACTACCAGTCCTCTAAGACTTTGCTTGCTAAAAAAAATTAAGTGGTGACTGGGAAATGGAAGCTTTTTCAGTGTGACATATTGTGCATGGCAGTGCCAGCAGCGTTCCCAGCGAACTGAGCAGTACACCTGGTATGAACACAAGTTTCTCCCTGTAATTTGGATGCACAAACGCCTGTTTTAGGGCCAACTGCTGGAGTCTGCTCGGCTCTATGTACAGAAACACCATCCACCCTACTTGTGGTGAGTCTTCCCGCTGATCATTGTAGCTGCTTGTTTCTCTGCTTCTTCCAGCAGTTTACAAACAACATCAGCTTCCCCTTGCAGATTTGTTGCAGTACAAAATCCAAACCATGGCTTCCCCAAATTGCATTATTGATCCATCGTGTGATCCTCTGTCACGCTGTGCTTCTCCCACTTCAGCAGGCACTTCCCCATGTGCAGCACCATGGTCCTGCTTTCCCCTGAAGAAGGGAAGTTTCACAAGATGAAGGGTCTCTGCATTGATTTCTGTATTTTTTTCTCTAGAAGTTCCCAAAAAACCTTTCAGGGGGGAGGGAGAGTGGGGTTGTGTGTGTGTAGTTTATTGACTATTTATTTATTTGCCACTAGTTAGCATACGCAAGATGATCATTGCAGATATTGACTGCCTTCTGTTCAAATCAATATACTCAAATCTTGTTAAAAATAATGTGTGTTTATAATGTAAACAATGATCGTTCCTAAACTATGGCAATAATGATTTTAATGCACTGAGGTTTCTCAGCTTTGCAGTAGGCAACGGGGGATGGTAATACAGATTATAATCATGATTAACATTGTTTACACAAGGTTACTGCAGGGTCAAAAGCATTTTCCAGGGGTCTCCATGTGGCCCCAGGCGTAATTTAATAGCAATAATCCTTAAAAAACTCTTTGCACTGCAAAAGCACGAGGTGTTTTTAGAGTAGACCCCAGCCTGCTAGTTAGACATGACCCACCTCGTGAGACCACTGAACGCTTCAGTCAAAGACTGCAGAACATTTACACTGTCTGTAAAGAGCTATGAGAGATACAAAAAGCAGAAAATCTGAACACAAAACTCCAGAGACACAAAATACAATATTAACCAGGTTTGAAAGTCTCAGACCCTCTCGTTATAGAATTGTGTAGTTCCACTAATTTCTTTGGGGACTGAAGCTGTTTGGCATTTCAGAGGCTTGGTTATGAGCAGCTGTCTCCTTCCATCCTGCATGGGGAAAAGCAAAGTCAGCAGGAACCGCGTTTCTCTGTGCTCAAGGAAAAGCAGAGACCTTGGCCAGGTTTTACTCCCAGTTTCTGAGACTGGTGTAGTTTTACCAGTTGAGACGTTTGCCAAATGAAGGAAAAGCTTCTGCAGTGGGATCACAATAGCACGATGCTGATTCTACCCTTCTCTTTCCCAGCAAGAGAAATGTGGCAAATTGCATAATTCTCCTGGTAGCTGAAATGCCTCTAAGTCCCTTTTCTGCAGTTATAAAAGAAGAGCCATTTGTATACCTTGAAGAAGATAAAAGTAGTAGGAGTGAGGATGACTGGAATAACTGATTTTGCTCTAAGAACAAAACTGCTCTTGCATTGATTTGGCCACAGTGAGTGTTTCCCAATATGGGCTTTGAAAGCTGCAGCGCATGTTAATTCCTGTTACCCTTTTTATTTTATACGTAAATGTGTGTGAAGAGCTTATGTTTAAAAATAGGGGTGGGGATGATGCTGAGGGTTTTTGCTATGGGAGAAACTTTCAAATAGGACTAGACAACTCTAAGTATCCTGCAAAAGATGGTGCAAATCTCTTTGAATATGCCTCTCACCAGCAGGAACTTCTAGCAGTAGCTCTTAACCAACCCAGAAAATAATTTATTTTCAGTGAAACATTAAATCTCAAATTGTTAATCCATTTAGATTTTTACCTGAAGTAGAAATGCTGAAATGATTTTCAGGACCTCTTTTCTTCACCTTTAAACCCACTGCTGTTCCTTTTCATGGATACACCCTTATCTCAGCAAATGGGAGCAGCCAATGTGACCTTAATTATATTTGTACTTCTCCAAACTAAACAGCTGTGATCTTATCACCTTCCTCCTTATTTCCCATTCCCTCCATCCACTCCTAGCCCTTTTCTTTATTTCTGTCCCTGTTAGATCATGGAAGTGTGAGCTGCACCTTGAGCCAGACCTGCATGGTCAGCACATTTCCATGTGTTAGGAGCATTGTAATCTTCACGTTCTTTTCTATTCCTGTCTTTATAAAAACTAACATTTTGTTTATTTCTCAACTGCCACTCTGCATTGAGATGATTTCAGTATTCAGAGCATATAATGGCATCCATAACCTTCTTTTTCAGATGTTGGTTTTGCACTCAAAACATTTGGATAGGTTGAACTGTTTCTCCTTGCATGTGTTTATTTTTCTGACATTTCTAAACACTAACATACTTTTTTGCCTAAATATTTGAGTCTGACAGGCCATTTTAGGTGTCCTTCAAATTTGTTGAGCTTGGAATAGCAAAGAAATGGCAGGTCATCTACAGACCAGGGCTAGGGCTGTGAGCTGTGTGCTTTAAGGGATGCTGGACAGATTTACATACTTCTGTGGCCTGAATGCCTACATGTTGTGGTATTGCATCCTGTGTGCTGAGAACTTGCTGAAATAATGCTCAGCATTTAAAAAAGGTCGATTACGTAATGTGGTGTACTGGCTTAAACCACGAAATGCTTTGAAGTCAGAGAATGAGAAACCCACAGTTTAGGTTATCAGGAAAGGTATTAAATATTGATACCTTGAGAAAATGGCACGTGTCTTCAATTCTTTCACACTGCAATCTAAATAAATCTTGAATTTATTTCTTTGGGGAGCTGGATGCAGGTAGGAGAACTGGTCTTAAAGAGAGAAATTGAGACAATGGTGAAAATAGTCCTGTTCAATTGTGGTATTTTACATATTTCTCAGAGGAGTGGGTGGGTAGATTTGAGTGTATAAGAACCAGATTGCCAGCTCACTGCTCACATCAGTGTATTCCCCAGCCGGTTCTGCATATTTCTGTGGAAGCATTTCTTCTTCCTGAGGCTGGGAGGGAAAGTGGGATGTGAGGTGATGCTTGTAGCCTCTTGCTATCTGTGGGCTACAGCTTCACTTTGGCTTGACAGCTGGACTTGATGATCTTGGAGGTCTTTTTCGACTGTAATCATTTTATAATTCTATGATTGTAAAGCCTCAAAGCCGTTACAACAAAAGCCCGTGATTTTACACCAAAAGTTAAGAAATAGTTATTTACATCTAGGCAGCCCATGATGAATTAAACACAACTGAACTGCAGTGAGCTGCAGTCTCTTTCCCCGTGTGCCAGCAGAGTGGCTGTGGCTCAGCAGCCCGTGCCCAACAGCTGCGCTGATGTGCACAAACACCAATTATCATCCTCCTAATTGCAAAGTGTTCCCACTGGCTCCATTGGACTGGTGTAACCCAGGGAAAACTTGGTCCTGGATCCTTAGTCTTCACCAGGCACTGCAGGGCTTGAGCAGGCTGGGAATGTGGCAGTCACTGGGATTCAGCCAGGGCTGCCATTGTTTCGGTGCCGTGTGTTTGTGTGTGTCACACTTGTGCATGTGCGTGCATATTTTAAAGAAACAGCTCCTCACATCCTCTCTAATGTGACTGCAATGCTCTGAATACAGACCCTTATTTGCTGAATTTAGCAGCAATAATATGAATCATTTTCAGGGGGACAGATGAGTCAGTGGTTGGTAAGGCCAGAGAAACCCTGCCAGGGTGTGCCAAACAGCCCCTGACAGCGCCGTGTGCCAAGGACAGCCGGGGTGTGTGGGACTGCTGTGTCCTGGGGAAGAGACAAAACCTTGGGCCTGCTTGGAATCAGATTTTGTGAAAGTCCTGCTTCTTTCTTGGCTGGGATCAAAACAGATCACTGGACTATGAGTTTCAGGCTGATTTCTAATGCTGGCCTGGCATTACCATGTCACGGGATCTTGCCAGTCTTTGTTTCCCTCCAGCTCCTCTTTTGTAAGTAATGCCTTTGCTGGCATTAGTGTCTCTTGCCATTTTTTCATATGGAGCAGACACTAAAGTCCTGGCAGAGACCAACTGGCTTTGTAGCAATAAAACTGTTAGAAATACTAAATTACTAATGTTTCTCCTACCCTGAAGTCTATTGGCATAACTGCACCGTATCTGTCCCTTTGCCAGTGGAAACCTGAAGTACAGGAAGGGGTGAAGAAGCAGAGAATGTCTCCGGAGCCACCAGCATTTCGGATGAAATATAACAATGCAGGTAAGCCTCCAAGGTGGTCTGATTGCACAATTACCTGCAAGGCAAACTGTAAATCCTTGACAGGACTGACACCATGCTGCTCTTCATACTGTGTTTGCAGTGTGAGCACACAAAGTACTGCTTTTAAAGCTGTGGACATGAAACTGATAGCAACATAGGGAAAATGCTGGTCTTTTTGACCTTTCTGGGGTGGTTTGTCCTGAGCTTACACAGAAACTTCTTTTGCTCTTTACCTTATGTAAGTTATGTTGTAAGATAATTTTTTTAGAGACTTTTCCACATGATATTTTCAGTGGGCACACTTGTGACATTTGCTGTTCACATGACCCCTGTGAACTCGTTGAAGTGCCCTTAGGGAGTCATGAATATGAAAGTATTTCCTTTTTTGGCTTCATTTTCCACTGTTTTTGCTGGCTGGTTGGTTGTGTACTGTGCAGAGCAGCTGTGCTGAATGTTATTGTTCTGTCCTCCTTACAAGGGGCACAAATAAAAAGCCTTCTGGAGGAAGCAGCTTTGTTTCTCCTCAAGAACTTCAACATGAGAAAAGTGACCATAAAAAAGGACTTAATGAAAGAATTTGAACTATTACAAAAGGGACCCAAATATTTTTTAATGAGATAGGTTATAAAAAGAAAAGTCCTGTAATAATGGTGTAATAATTTTGGAGATTTAATCAGAAGAGTTGATTCATATTCCAGAAACGATCTTTGTGCCAGAGTTGCATCTTCATTAAGGCCAACGTTTTAATGGTCCACCAATCAAACTAAAGATCTCTTTGTGGATATAAGATGGTGACAGTCCTATTTTAATATTGTGATGTCTTTTAATTGCCTCCCCTGCACAGGCTGTGCCCAGAATCCCACCACGTCTTTCCGTGGAGCTCTTTGCTAAACTGGCAGGTGAGAGGGAGGAGCAGGAGGAACAGTGTCAGTGGGTGACACTGACAGGCACAAGTGTCCATCCACTGGCAAAAATAAAGTATCAAATGGCTGTTTCAAAGGGAAAAAACAAATCCCCAGCAGAGACTCTGATTCAGGAATAGTGAAACTGTGAGTAAGAAGCTGCATTGCTATTCAGACTTGTTTCCCAGTGCAGAAAGAGGCACAGTCAGAGTGTGACGGTGGTGGGGCTGGGAGGGAACAGCCACACAGCTGCTGCAAGTGTAGCACCTGGCAGTGCCCCACTCTGATTTCTCCATTAAATAAGGAAAATAGTCAGTGTTCAGCCCATAGAGCAAACAGGAGAAATCCCTCCTTACACTGATAAATGCTTCCAACTGCTGAACAAAAATGTTATATTTTGAATAAGTGATGCTGCAGAATATGCAGGACAGCAATTTTGATTTAGGGTCTGAGTACTGGGAGGTGCGGTGCTGTCCTGCTACGTGCCATCGAATTCAACCTTGTTGCCATCTGACTGAAATGAACCTCCTGAGTGTGAGCCAGTGTTCCATTCCCTGGTGTGCTGGTGTAAGTGTTACACTTCCCAAAAGTGATATAATGCCCCCAAATATTTGGTTGATTTATTTTACTTCTTGTATTTATTTACATTTTAATTGCTACAGATGGAATAAATTCTGTACTTTGAAGTTTTATTACATTAATGAAGCTGGCATAGTGCAGCCTAACTAATTTTGGGAACTCTCTTCAGCCTTTCCAGTTCTGTGGAAGATAATTTGAAGTAAAAGACAATGAGGCCTGAGTAAGTTCAGCACATGGCACCCTGATATTCTCAGAGGTATGGAGGGGAAGCAAAAGGTATACATCAAATTTCATGATCAGTAAGAACATTAGCCCTCAATAATAATTTAGTGTGGTGTTTTGGGTTTTATTTTAAGAAACAAGTTTTAGAATAAATTAAACTTATTTTTAATTTCACTTCTTTCTTTTTTTCATTTTCCCCAGTACCTTTTATCCTGTGACCTGCTCCTGGAAACACGCACTGAGTTGTATCCTGACAGGCAGAGAAGCAGCACACATTTTTAGGAACCGTACATAAGTACTGGACTCTGACCACGTTGTCTTCAGGTATGTCATGGCCCTATATGTTTGCACCCATTTTCCAAATGCATTTTTCCTTTGTGTTAAACCTCCAACAAGAACTAATGAAATGAAGACCTGGTGAAAACCAGCGGGTGAGGGTGGCAGGAGCCCGCTGGGGTTTGTGCACAGATGACCTGACACTGAATTTCAGCCTGTGGAGGGGACACAGCCCTCACCTGTGACTGGCCTGGTGGCAGCAGGGTGTCCTAGTTGCAGTGGAGTGTCAGAAGAGTCGGTTTCTATTCAGCCATCCTTGATGTTCTGTCCTTTCATACCTGTGAGAGAAACTGTCTACGCAGGTGCCAGTGCAGAAATACATCAGCTGAGCTGTGAACAATGAACTACATTCTTCCTTCTAACACTGAATTCAGATCTTGTTAAAAAAAAAAAAAAATAGGACAGGTTGCACAGGGAACAAGAAGTTTCAGTTCAGACAGTGCCAGGGTAGGTAGTAAGTGGTGGGTATGAAAGGCCTTGCCAGGTTCTGTGTTCAGCTGGTGTGTGCAGTGGAATGGGGAGCAGAAGGGCGTGTATTGCACAGGCAGGTACTGAGGATGCTGCTGACTCTTCTGAAAACTTTGAAAATCAGTGTTCCCCAGTGTGGATGTCTCATCTGTTGAGTGTACCATCTACGAGACGTTTTAAAATCCTTGTATTTTCCCACATGATTTCTTTTGGAGTAAAGTGCAGCTGCAAATGGATTTCCACTCTCTAATTTCCTTCCCTTGCAATGTGGCAACCTGAAGCTTGCCAAATGCAGTTTTTATAACCTACGAAAAATGTGCTCACAACCTTTTACTTTAACATCAGCTGCTCACTATACTTGCCTTAATCTGAAAAATTTGATAGTAAACATTCAGGCAGGAAAAACTATTGAGACTATTGACTGGCTGTTATAATAACTCTGATTCAGTACCTTGAAGGACTAAAATGAAATTGAACCTGATAACATCAGTTTTGTGCAACCTGTCTTTTTTACCAGCTTTTAATAATTTTTCATAGCAACACTGCATTAACATCCCATCCTGGAAACGCATTCCTCTGTTGTTCTGTGGGATTATAGACTCCTTTTTTGCTCTTCTAAGTAGTGTTTCTTGCACTCATTCATCTGTGCTCCTTACATATCACCAGGTAGATTTGATGGATTTCTCATACTGAAAACCATCTGCTCAGTTATGTTAGATAATACAGACCCATCCGCCAAAATGCGAGTTGATAGAAACTCCTGCTAAACCAAAGCCCTCGTTATGATCCTTCTTTCTAACACTTGCCCTCCAGCCAGGCTTTCTCAGCTGAAACCTTTCAGAAACAGTTCTGGGGCTCAAGATACGTCTTCGGAGTTGTGTAGTTGTGCATGGTAAGAACTCATGGAGCCAGCTTGGGAAGGCTGGCCTGAGTAAAGGGAAAGAGGTAGATGAAGTATCCTGAAAGGGAAGGAGTGACATATTCCTATAGGTGGTTATCATGTCCAAAACAGAAGATGGATGAAACTGGGAGGACAGAATTCAGAGAAAATTAAGAAAGTAGGGTAGACAATGTGTGGTTGGAGCCTCGGGATTGGATGACCCTGATGAAGAGCAGCAGCATAAGAGGCTCCTCTCTGATCCAGGGAAGTTCAGCTCCTTTTCTTCTGGCCCAAACACTCGTGCAGGCTGTCAGAGAACTGGGTATGAGGGTGAAGGGCTCCACAAAGAAAACGAAAACTAAATAAAACTGTTTATTTCTTTTAAGCAGGCTTTTGCCTGCCCTTTTTTGCCCTGCAGTTGCAAGGTGGAGAGCTGCTTGTGCACAGGGCCGTGCGTGGGGCTGTGGCCCATCATCTGGGCTGTTGGATGGAAAATGCATCTGCCATCAAGACCTCAAGCTGTGGTAAAAACCCAAAAGGATCCCGAGACATTCAATCAAGTTTGTAAGAGCAACACAGTGGGTCTGTCATACTCATGACTGAACAGTTGTGTTTCTACCGCGTTTCGACTGAAGAGATTTTCTGTCTGACCTGCCCACGTACAGAAGCACTCTGGCATGAGCCAGATGGGCCGTATGCAGGCTGAAAAAGAAGTATTTCTTCACATTAACTTTTTCCTCAGGAATTTCTTATGCCAGTCAGTTAGAGCTGCTGAGGTCACTGGACAGGAGTACAGGGGTGTGTGCCAGAGCAGCCCAAGCAGTGGGGCAGGCAAGAGAGGTTCTTGGTCAGGGTGGTGGGTGTCACCATCAGGTGGCCATGGGGCAGGCACTGCCATAAGCACCAGGTGCCCATTTTTTCTCAGCCTGAAAGGACACTGTGGTTTTACACAGAGCCCAAATGCTGGTGACTGCATCCAGCTGCAGGAAAGTGTCTACAGAATTTGTGGCTTCTAAAACATGCAAGTCGTGGTATGTGTAATTTTCACCACTTCCCACAATGGGAGAGGTGGGATTTCTCACTCAGAGGGATGCATGTTGTACTGACTGTGTAGATGGAATATGTGCCTCCAAGTGGAATTTCACAGCCTGGCCCTCCTCCCCAGAGCTAACAGGGCTTCTGGTTTCCTTTGGCAAGAGGTGTGCCATGGAAAAAGCTACTCCTGGAGGGATCAAATATTTCTCGGCTAATTACCTTGCACTGTTTGCAATCCTTGAAGCATCTAAGTTGATATGCTGAGTGCAAGGAGGGGAAAGTGGCTAGAACCTGTAATGTAGCTTAATGAAAACTAATGAAAGTTTAAATAAAAAGAAGCAAACAAGTCCCTAGTGAGATACCTGAGTCACAGTTCCACAAAATTTAATTAATCTTTCCTTTGTATTAAACATTGTGAAGCAGGGAAGAATCTGTGCTGAGGATAGCAGTGACTAATTTCACAGCAAGGAGTAAACTTTTGTGTGTGATTTTATCTCCCTACATGCCTGGAAGTAGGTACAAAGGAATAACAACTGAGGACCTCAGGTACAGAGACAGCTGCTTAATGGGGCAGGTCATGAGCTGACATCATCAGGTAAATATAGGCAGGAGGTGTTTGGTTTTTTTCAATCAAGAAGTAAGGGAAAGTATTTTTGGTCCATATTTGAAACACCTCTGCGTGCTACAGATGGTGTGTCATTGGTTTGGGCTGTGATCTAAGCCACTGGTAAAGCTTGGTTCTACACAGCACTGGCCACAGGCTTGCCACCCTTTGGCCAAATGTCCCTGGAACACCAGTCATAGAGTTAAAGCTTTATATCTCACACATTAACCACATAAACCCTTCCAGAGGTTTAACACAACCATTTGCAGGGCAAGAATACCTACAGTGTTCTCACAACAGTCAGAAGCTCCTCCTGAGTGGCCCCTACCCACAGCTGCTTGCTTCCAGGTTGCAGATATATGTAAACAATCACTAGAGAGGGAAATATTTGTTTGCTCAGGAGATCCATGTCTGGGAGCTGGCTGAAGAGCTGCATTTCCCTTAGCCAGGATCCTATTTACTGCCCCACTTTCAGCCCATCTGACATTGCCTTAGAGATAGCAAATATGCCTGGGATTCACTAAATTCTGCTTTTTATGTATCTCTGCCTCTGGACTCATCTTCCTGTGCTGGCAGAAGCATCTTCCCAGGAGGAGGCAGCTCCTCAGCCCTGAGGAGAGGGGCTTTGGTCTGAGAGCAGCTGGGGGATGCTGGCAGATGCACCAGCTGCTGCTGCTGCAGGTTTGCTCTGTAGGATTTCCTTCTGGCAGCTGTCAATGCCTCTTTTGTATACGAAAAAAGTCCTCTTCCCACTGCTGCATGAATACATTCCCTCTCCTGGAAAAAAAAAGTAGAGCAAGGCAATAAGAGTATTCTACCCCTAGTGCAGGCATTCCAGTGGGGGTTTGGAAGACTGGAGGGTGATGCCTCAGCCATGACCCCACCTTGCTCAGGTCACTGCCTGGTGTGGGGCAGCCCCAGCAAACAGGAGGGAGGGCTCCTGCCTCCCGGGGTTGCCTGCTTTGAAGGGCACCATCTCACACGCTTTGACAGTGCTGGGAGACAAGCAGTTGACCAAACCCAGACTCTTTCCACTGACTTTCCCTCTGATACCTCATTTTATCTGCCACTTATAACCTTAACTACTTTTGGTTGTACCAGTAGTGTTTCCCCCCCAAAGATGTTCCACAAATCACTGGAATCACTAAATGTCCAGCTGCTGGTGGAGACTGTGTCTCCAAAACCTGCTGGTCAGCCAGAAGAGCTGGATTTGCTCTGGGGAGCCAATATTTGTAGAGCTAAACACCTAAGAATGACGAAATGATGTGGCACATTCATGGGAGAAATGTCTGAACTTCTCTTGACGAGTTTACTTTGCCACTCTCTGATGAGGTAATAACCTGACAGAAAGCAGGGGGTTGATGAAGTGTCACAGTCAGCTCTGTGGCACTGGTGATCCCAGGGAGGACACTTTCACAGGGGGAATGAGCTGTGTTCCACCCGTGCATGCCTGGCATGTAATTTGTTGCACTTGCTGATGGCACCGTGGTTCATCACTCCTCGAGTCTCTCCCTTGCCTTTTCCATCAGACATTTGATGTACAGCCTGTATTCCTGACCGCTTCAATGCCAGGAAGTCTCCTGCTATAGAATTTCGTTTGAATTTATGTTTTTTGCGTGTTTTGTTGAAAATACAGTTTCACAAGAAATGCAGCATTGCTGCAGAGCTTTTGTTATCTGTTGGTGCATGAGAAGGCATTAGAATACTAACAGAAAAATCTGAAAATATTAACATAGGAAAATGAACACATATATTTGTGAATTAATCCATAGAGAAATATTTGTGGTGGTGTGGTTTTGGTTTTTTTTTTTAATGGGGATGGAAAAGCAGAAGAGCTGTCAATATTTTTGCCAAATAGGTAGTGATAACAGGGTCAGACTTTTGTTAATATAATTTCCCCTGTTTGACTTATACTTGACTCATTGAAGCCAAAGACCTGCATTATTTCATAAATGCATTGGGCACAAATGCATTGTAAATGCTCTGATGGGGGAGAAGTTAATTAGGATGAAGAGGGAAGCTGCGTTCCAGGTGCAGGAGCCATTAGTATTCTTCTGCTCCAGTTCCCTGAACCACTGCATTTATTAACCTTTAGCCAGATCAGAGCCCATTTCTCCTGTTTCTTACATAATGTTGGAATTATAATTGACAGCACTGATGAAAGCGAAAAGTCTCTCTGCAACTCAAATTTCTCTTGCTTTCATGTAGAGGGTTTTAGAACAAGAGTCCTATCAGCTGTGAATAACTGCATCTCGTTAGCTGTGTGCTGGAGTTGTGTGTATATGCAGATTGGAGCCGTGTATATCTTTGGCTGGGAAATGTTATGGCACACTTCAAGTGGCACTGGTGATGTGAAATTCAGTGTGCATGGCATGTTTATGGAACCAGAGTGACACTGCTGAAGAGGCAGGAGATGATGGTTGCACATTTGGGTGTTTGCAATGGTTTTCTCTGGTACCTCGATAGGTTTTGCTCTTCTAGGAAAATTTAGTTTTGTGCAGATCGTGTCAATCCGAATTCACAGCAGATTTTGGAGTCTCTAATAGACAGAGAAAGCTGCCAAAAAAGTAATTTTTATGAGAGTGGTTAGTTGTCTTAGCCCTCAAATTCCTTTAGAACATTAGGAAAATCAAATAATCCATTTACAGTCTTCTGATTTCACCCTTATTTTGATGGCTTTTTTTTTTCCATATGGCTAGAAAGATAAATAATCTTTCAAATAAAATTAGGTAGTTTATTTCCAAGAGGTCTCTTCTCCTTCAAGTGACTAAGCAGTTACCCAGAGACGATTTTCTGCCGTGCAGAAGCTGCGGCTGCCACGTGGCTCTGTGAGAGGGGCTCCCACCCCTGGGAATAACCTGGCTGCAGAGCAATCATTAATTGCTTTCTGGCACAAAGACTGTCTTGTTATTGCTTGTAGTTCAGAGACAATTCAACTCAAACACGCATATATTGGCATGAAGAAAATGCCAACTGCTCTTATTTCCAGCAAAACAGTGATATAATTGTCAAGCTGATGGAAAACAAAAGCTTCCTCCTAATTTATTTGTTATTAAACAAAGAAAGAAAATAATCTGCTGTTTAACTAAAGAACTCTTTCCACACTTTATTGGAAAAACAGCTAAAATTTAACACTGGGACAATTCATGATGAAGTTGTTGAAATATGGTGTCATATGAATCCTCATGAATCCTTTCTTTCCAAAACGCAAACTGCTGATTTCTTCTTGATCCTACTGGATTACAGACATTTAACCTAAGTGGGACTTTTATGTCGGGTTCATTTATCTCATTGTTTTGGCAAAATTGCCAAAAGCCATTTTATATACAGCATAACATCGTATTACAGGAATATTTCCTACTTTAGGTTACTTTATACTTTCTCTTAAAGAAAGTCATTTTTATATCGTCATTTTTTTTTCTTATGATAACATATGTTTGACAGCTTTATCTTTGATTTGACCTGAGGATTTCAGCACCTGATCAGAAATTTCTGGGAATCGAACTCACAGTGAGTGGAACAGCAAGTGCTGCCAGTGCAGTGCACAGCAAGGAGGTGAAGAGACCAGAAATCACATTTCCACTGGTTGTGTTGAGATGAACATTTGAAGGACAGGGCTGCTGCTGACTGCAAATAGTGGAGCCTGCAGGACTTTTTCCAGAAACAAATTGAAATATGTTCAGCAATATATTAATTACCAGCTGGGAAAGAATATTGGTGGGATTGTGGTAGTGATTAATTGTTTAGCTTATTAAATTATTTTCCTAGCATATGGTTTTTTTCCACAGAAATAAATTACTTTGAATATTATAGTTTGTGCTTATGTGAGGAAAGAATAAGGTGTTTTTCTAAGCTAGCAGAAGAATTTTCTCCTGTATTTCTAAGGAAAGTAATAGTGAGGATTCATCAACACTTGAGAATAGCCTGGAAGAAAATAGATAATTATAGACTTCATTATGCCTTCAAACAGGCATGAAAAATTTTAAACCAGACCCTTACAACCACAGGAGTGTGCAAATGTAGGGAAAAATTTAGCGAGGAGCACCAATTTTCTGGTCAATCAACAGTTGCAATAAAAAACCAGGATTATGTTGTCTTAGAGGCTTAGTGAATATTTTCCCATCAAACTCAGGATTTTATTAAAGCAGAGATGGAATTCCATGTATGAAACCTTCCAAACCATCAGTCACAACCAAACTCCAAGCTGGACATCAAGCTGACAAGTCACATAAAACTGAGGCACGAAGATAAATGAAGAAGTAAAACCAGACTGCATAAAACTGCAATTAATCAAAAAATTGGCTTCCAAACAATGCAAGCCCCTTTTCCCCGTGCTGTTTCTAGCATAGGGCAACCTCCCAAAGGAGTCAGTTCCTCAGCAGGTCGCAGCTATCACATGTGCAAGGGGATATTCTGCTACTTACAGCTTTCTTCTAATGTTTGTTACACACTTCATTACATATTAAAGTTTCCTTGCCTGTGAAAACCAATGCAATTAATGCTTTCTCAGTAATCAGGACATAAGACTCTTCTGGTGAAGAAGGTCATATTATGAGCATTTAGTTTTCATTAGGGACATTTCAATCTATTCTGTCCTTTATGACTTTATAATTTAGCAGAAGGAATAGACTGGGTGGAACAACTTGCCTCAGTTATCACCCCCAGTTGTTATCACCTTCAAACTTAAAAATACAGTCTTACCACGGAGGACATCCTGCAGCTTTGCAAAGCCCACAGTACTGATAATTGTTATCTTTCTGAGCTTGGCAATGTGGCCACAGTGACTTGGGGACCTGCCTCTCCGTCAGGTGCAAGGAAGGATCCTGGTCATGCAAGTTGACTCAGTCCTCTGGAGCTGTTTTCTCTTCATTCTGTGTTGAGGAATAATGACCCTCTTTTCAAGATGTGCTGACAAATGATCATAACTTGGCTGAAGAGCACTCTAAAAAGCAATAATTTTTGGGCTTGCTGAGCTGGGCAGAAGAGCTCACCATTGCTGCAGCTTCATTTCTGAGTCCAAGGCACCCAAAGGGATTCAGGGGGATGAGTCACTGCCCCTGCTGGGCTTAGAGCATTTGAGAGTGCTGTGTGAGTGACTCCTGCTGATATGGGGGACACAGGAAGCACAACTGAGTTCATTCAGTGTTAGCTACGACATACAACAGCTCTGTGGCAGGACACACTTTTTAAACTGCTTTTACCTATTTTATAATCCTGGTGAGGCATTGCATTGGAAATATTAGTCCATGCTTGCACTCTGTTACTGTCACTGTACTGAAGGGTGGAAAACTCCCTTTATGGTCCAATGAGGATAGCAAATTAAACTCTTATGCTGGGAACTCTCCATCTGCTCACCTGTCCGTGGGTGAAACACTAGACAAGCCTGTTCTTCCTCCAGTTATATTATTTACTGATTGGCAAGATAGGCCAAACAAAAAGCATCTAAAGTGTGTTCACACAGGTGGTGATATTGGTATAATTATACAGATTATTTTATATCTAGATTTGCCCATGTAGACAAACTTAGAAGAACAGGCCTTAACCAATGGTGAACTTAGAGGACAGTTTAAATGAGGAGATTCATGCCTTTTTAAAATATGTGTCTAAAACAGGTATGTTGTTTCTGTTTCAGTCCCCTTTAGTGCTGTCTATAATCATGCCCCTATTAAAATGATACTTTTAGGGACTATTTGTTTGATAGACTCTCAAGTATTCATTACCTTAATTACCGACTATAAATTACCCACGATACTCTATCCTTGTTTGGTTCAAAAATAATGACTTGTTATTATTCAGGTGCTAATCACCAAATCTTAATCCTTTGCCAGTTTATTATGGATTTTCAGAGGAAAAATTAAAAGAGAATCTTAATCTGTTCCCTAATTTGTCTTTTAACAGCAGCGCATCCATTCTGCCTCTGGAGAGCTCCAGCAGATTGTGTGAGGCTGCAGAGTCAGGGAAATGTCTGCCTGTGGTGCTGGGAGGGGGCAGGATGGGCGTCCCCCTTGCTGTGGGATGGGATGTGCTCCAGCTCTTTGAGAGCTGTGCATCCTCAGTGCTTGATGAGTTCTGATGGGATTTGTTGCTGGGCTGTTTGTTCAATTGTTTGTCATTCTCCAGGGGTGCCCAGCGCTCGCCACAGCAAATGAACCTGCTCCCGATGATGCCCTGGGAACAAGGAGCTCCTGCAAGCACAGTTCCAGCATGGGACAGCAGAGACTCTCTATTGCCAGTCTGCCTCCAGACAGAAGGTCACACTTTGTCCTGGCACAACAAACCCTGCCCACTGCCCTGCCCACGTGTCCCTCAAAAAGGCAATCTCTGAGCACTTCTTAGCCAGTCCATCTCAAAGTCATTTCTAACAGAGGTAGTATGAGAGTCCCCATTGTTGCAAACTGATCGCAAGGAATTTTCTTAAGGTCACCTCTCAAATGCATCAAAGAGCAGAAACATCACCATCATTCAAGTGCTGGTCCTGTGCTGCAGTCACCAGGCTTCACCTGTACACAAAGCCATACAATGAATCATATTCTAAAGATATGGTGAAGACTAATGCTGTAAAAATATGGAGAAACTCTAGCTTGTTAGAATAGTGGAGGTTGTAGTGTCTGTAGATGGTTCACTGCAATCTAACAGTTTGCCACGTGCCAGAAGAAGCCCACAGCACTTTATCTCAGTAGTGTTGTTACTGGAATTATTTATTAATGTTCCAGTCTTACTCTAGTGGAAGAGTGGTTTTTTTAATAAATCAGATTTAAGATCTTTTTATCAGTGCTATTTCCAGCTGATGAGATGTTTCATGGCAATTGGGTGAGCAAATAATGACACAGTATGATGTTAAGGGTTTGAAAAATTTCATACATGCCATGTTGTCTATAATGCTCAAAATAATCCTAATCAAAAGATGGTGTGAATTGTGTGGGAATTAATATTATCATACAAATGTATTTAAGTGTTAATTCTCTTTGATCTGACCATGTAGAAAAGCCTTAGGAATCAGTGAAGATTAGGGGAAAACTGACTATTTCTGGTCACACATTCTACTTGCTCATAATAATACAGACAAATTGGCTGTGCTAAACTGCTAAATCACTTTACCAGGCTTTTCAGTGTCTTTTCTTTTTTCCTTTTTCTTTTTCCAGACTTGATTTTTTTCATATTTTCCTATCGAGGTGTTGGGAGGAAGGAGGAAGAGAAAGAGTGTTGCCTTCAAGGGAAATATATTTTATTATTACTATGTGTAAAAAGCACCTGGTGTTGCACTCAGATTTGAATTTCCTTCTTCCAGAAATAGTAAAGAATTTTTAAAGTCCACAGGCAAAAGGAAAGCAAGCTCTACATTACAGTTCATTTGGTCTTTATACCTGTAAAAGTCTCAAACTATTGACTTTTACATGCCTGACACCTCCAAGGAGCCCCTGCATGTGTAGGCCTTTATTTTTCTTTTCAGAATATCCCACATCCTCTCAGAGCTTCTGGCATCCTGGGGTACCAATAGTAAAATGCGCAGTTTTCCAAGTGCACCACACTTCTAGCCTGCTTTTTTCTCCCTGCAACTAATTTGAATTTTCTCTTTGTTTCCAACTTCTAAAAACCTTCTGGTCAAAGCAGACAATTGCCCATATCATACCTGTCAGTAAGGCTGGCACTGAGCCTGTTGTAAACTAATATGTGTTTGGTTATGTGCCATATGCTTTAGAAGAAATTAGTTTGAAGTATTTCCAGTTCATCACTGAAAAAAATTGAAACTAATTTCAAGAGAAATCTGCAATATATGATGATAAAATGCTGATCATTCTAAATGCCAGTTGAACATCTGATTAACATGATAACCCGATTTTTATGGCATCTGGCCAAATACAAATGTAAATGATTATGGTACAGACAGGCTTTTGTCTGAATTTCATTGTTTGGCAAATGTGGCAGGACAAAGCTGAAAAATGAGTGAAAAAGAAAAGTAACTTGTTGCTCTCTTGCATATGTGTGCAAACACTCACTGATTAACTCTTTTGATTCAATGGGTTGTATCTGTTTGTTTGCTTCCCTTACGAACCTCACGTGCAATAGGGCTCTGCACTTCAAAGCCTGCCTACACTTTTTAATTGAAGCTCTTCTTTTTTATGCTATGAGAACACTTTCAAACCAGTGCACCTGTTCTTAATGCTACACTATTCACTTCCTTGCAGTAGTCAGTCCTTTTACTGATATTTGTTGCTATGTGCATTCAAAATTGGTACTGCTACTGGTTTAAATATGAATGCTACTAAAATTACATATTAACTAGCAAGCTGTTGGAATCTCTGTTACCAATAACTGCCAGGAAAAATAATTTCACACTATAAACTTAATTTGGAATTCACTATGGGCCAAGAATTAGTTGTATCTGTCAGGGTTTCCCAACAGAAGACTCAGCAATAAAACAGGTATTGTTCAAAGTTTAAACTTTCTTAGGATAAGTTTACAGACTGATGTTTGTTTGATGCCTGGCAAGAAATAAAATTTTAATGCATAAAACCACTGCAAAATGGAAATGCTAATGGTTACTCCATGGTGCATTGGACCACGATGGAAGATCTGGATAGCAAGGTCCTGCTGGATTTGGGTTCCATCCATATAATAAATTTCCTTTATTCTACGAGGAAAAACTCCTCATAAATAGTACTTGTTTCCTGCAAATTAAATTAAGTGGAGTGGGTTTCTTTGGCAGCAGCTCTTGCTGAGGCCTCCAGGAGGAGTAGGTCCCACCCCACACCTGAGCTGCACAGGAGCTCTTGGTGCTGGGCTCTCGTCCACTCGCCAAGAGCCGAGAGAGATTGAGCACGACTGACACTGATGGATGTGCTGCCAACTGCTGCACACTTGTGTTTTATAAAGCACCCCCCATTTTGTGGTCAGGCCCAGAAAATGGACTGAGTTCTTATAAACTGTCTGAAATGTTGTGGGTTTATTAAAATAAACACCAGACATGGTGAATGAAGCGCTGCAAGCTGCAAGTGCAGCGAGGTCTGTTTGTGGCCACTGCTGAAGGCTGGAGACTGAGTTAAATGGACTCTCAATCTGAAAAAGTGCAACATCCTTATGTGTTTCTTAATTTCCATCTGTGTATCTTGCTTAAATGACTTAGTGTTAACCAGGTAGAGGAACTTCTCAGGTGGAGCTGTTTGGTGCATTTCTGTGAGCCTGAAAGAGGCTTCACTGTGTGTGCAGCACATGCAGTGTTTGGCTGCTGATGGTATTGCCCCCTGGTTGTATAAATGATTAAAGGAGACCAGGAGAAAAACTGGAAAGCTCATTGATTTTGGTTATAGTCATTATGTAAAAATATGGCAGTGAATCACCGTGTGTGAGTAGACACAGCAGGTCCTGTTCACATTTGCAGTAATTTCTACAGTGCTTTTGTGTGTGCCCACTTGTATGGCCATACATTGTGTGGGGGTACTGTGTGCAGGGTCTTACATGAATCTTTTACTGGTAGCAAATGCTGAGACAGTATTTTACCAGGGAAAAAAGGGTTTTGCTTTCTCATTTTTCAGGTGGGTTTGGTTTTTTGCTTTTTTTCTTTTTCAAAATAAAAAGGAAAAGCAGTGAAACTCTCTGATTGTGCTCTCAGAGGAGGGAAAGAAAAATGACATTAAACATGCACAGATATTTTTTATCATTGTTCCCATATTAACTGAGCAACACACAAGTTAGCACCTAATTGTTTTGCAAATGTTATTGAGTTTAGGAGGGACTCAGAAACTAAAGCTTCTAAAAGGATTCTGCTAGTCCCAGATGCAAAGTCAGTGAGATGAGGGTACATTTGGGGCCACCCAGCTAAGATTGCAAGTTTAACTTGCTGAAGAAAGTGTTAGAAAATTAGAAGGTCAATCCTGAGGTTGCTTAGTTCCAGCTCCTGGCCCTGGTTCCCCGGGCTGCCGAAGTATTTTGTGTGAATCCATCACTGGATAATGTGCATTGTCACTAAACTTGCAGCTGTCAACATTTCTCTAGCTTCAGACATGAAGAAATTCCCTTAGATGACCTATTCATGTCTTCTAAGTTTCATTCCTTCAGGGCATACTTCCACGGGGTTATTAAAGATTTTTATTATCCTTTCATGAGTACATAACATTTGAGTTTTAAAATGTGGTCTGGAATGAAATTCTGCTGGAAAGAATAGTTTTTCCATTGTCCTTTAATTATGTTGTTGTAGCAAAGCAGAAAATGCTGCAGACAGTGCCATAAAATTTAAATAGTTAATGTAAAAACCTTTTCCCAATTGTGACAGGGCAATATCAGAATGTTCTGAATTGCTCATCTGCTTCCTAAGGAGAAATAAGGAGTATTCTAAATATTAAGAGATTCTCTAGGGCTAATATGTTTAAGGACCATGTACTGAAAGTATCTAATATTTAGTAAATATAAACTAGCAATGCAGAATGATTTCAAAGAGTTTTAAAAATATTTTGATTCATGAGTTTTGGTGGATTCCCCCCAGATTTTCCTTCAATAATGAACACAAATGCATTCCACCTTTGCAATTCATGTCTGTCCCTATATGAAATCCATGTTCACATGGAGAGGCCAGTTCCTATTTGGGAGAGGCCCTTGCTCACAGGCAGTGAGGTTCATGATCCCCTTGTGCCTGCAGAAAGCAAACAGGGAAACATCTGTGCTTATCTCGAGCTGGTTTGAATGGATTGGGTTCCAGTGTTGGCAGAAGGCACACGCTCCAAGAGCTGCCAAAAGATGGTTAATTGGCTGTGAGCTGTGGAGCCTGACCATGGGCTGGGAGACACAACACTGATTTGAGAGAGGCACTGCACTGATATCCAAGGAAAGCAGAAAGCTCTGTGTCCCTGTGGCTGGGAGCAATGGCAATGGAAAGGAACAGGGTAAGTGGCACTGAAATGTTGGTGTCTTCCTTGCCAAACACCTTAACGCTGTCAGCTACAGGCCTTATTTCTTCTCCTGCCAAAAATAAACAAAAAACCAAAACAAAACTTAAAGGAAAAAAGAAAACCCCCTATAATCATTTTTGTGAGGGAGTTTTCTTTTGAAGTTTTTAGCATGAGTCATTGCACTTCAGGAGTAGGGATTGTGTCAGGTTTCCTGAAATTGTGCTGCTAAGTGGCTAAATTATCAATTTATTACAGGTGTGTGTCTGCCTTAAAGGGGATTCAACTACACTTTAAAGGAAGTTAATAAATAATATTGGCAGCAGCTGGCTTTGCTGTGTCTTTAGAGTCCTGTCACACCTCTGCTCGGGAGAGGAGTTAATGCTCCCTCCTTTATTTTTCTTTTGTCCTTGACACAAAACTGACTGAGCATGGAATCTAATGCTTGCTGGGGTGAGTTATGAGTACAAGTTTGTCTTCTCAATGTGCTAGGACTTGGTTGTTTGGCAGTTCCTCCTTTCTTTAGGTGTGGTATTCTTGAGCTTCTGTAAAGTGTTTGTGCTGTGCCTTTGAATGCAGGAAAGCCTTGTAAAACACTGGTGTGGAATCTTCCAACTCCCATTGCCTCATGCTGGCACAATCATGGTTTTGACCCTGTTCCCAGTGCTGTGCTGGAGTTCTGTTCTTCCAGGGAAGGAGGTTCCAGGGCTCCTGCTCTGTCTGCCCAGTGGCCCCTTTTGTCAGTGAAAGTTCAAACCTAGGGTGGAGAGGGAAAAAACCCTATAGTTGCCTCCAAAGGCATTCAATTGTTAGCTCAATGCCTATTAAATTGAATAAAATCCACTTAGATGCTCATCTGTAAGAGCCAGTCTGATACTTTACATAAATCTTAATTTGTTTACCACAGTTGCTTTAAAAGCAAACAAACAACCAACCCCACCACACCAGAACAGACACAACCCCTGCTAATTAAACCCTAAAGTACATTGAGAGAACTTTGGACAGATGTGCCAGTGTTTTATTATGTCAATTTTTGGCCAACATATTTTTAAATATATCAACTGCAGTTCTTAGGCTTTTGCTTTTGTACTATTAGACAGTGGCAATAGGAGTCGGAAAGGCTGGAATGCAGTGTGCTTTTTTCCACAAGCAAGAAGCAATAAACTCCTGGGACCTGAAAAAAAAGAGTTCTTCCTTCAGTTTGACAGAATGATATCTGTACTAAACTGATACGTTAATTGAGTCTGGCAGCCTCCATTTAATTGTGACTCATTGCAAATGATCAAGTTAGTCAGCTCCTCAGTTGCAGTTCTGAGAATAAAATAGGTAGCATGCATAGTTTTACTTTTTTTTTCTTAAAAAGCTCTGCAATTTTAAATGTTTAAAGATTCGTGAGGTTCTTGATTTTACTTTTTTTTTGTCAGTTTATTTCACACATTTTTGACCATGATCATGTTAGAATCTACCTGTGAAATTCAGTCTCACAATTTATTAGCTGTTATCACAACCGTTCCAGATTTGAATGCAAACGGGGAAACAATTAAGCAGAACTAAACTTATTTGACATAGTTATGCTATAACAATAATGCCAGTACATTTCAATATTGCTTAGTAAAATGAACAATGTTTGTGACAATGAGTAGCCCCAACATCTGGAACCAGACTCATCCCACTGTGACTCACATGATGCTGTTGTGCAGTTAGAACAAAAACAAGTGCTACAACTTCTTCAACAAAGTAAAGACACCACTATAGATCAACCTCACGAGCAATATCCATCCTCTAAACCCTTTTAGTCTAAAGAATGGTGGTGAAAATAAGGAAATAATGAGGGAGATTACTTGCCTTTCCTGCCTGTAGAAAGGAATTGGCCACTTTTACCTTCTGATTTGTATTATGCTTGCTTTTAAGTACACTTAAGTTAGGCTGAAGTCTTATTTTCCTGGGAGTCAACACTTAGTTTAATTGTATCCATATCAAAAAGGCTTTTAGTCCAAAGTAACCAAGTTGAGAAGAGAGAGGGTGGAAAGGAAAAGAGACACAAATGAATAATGATGCCTGCAAGGTCTTTGCAGAAATAGAATGGTTCTAAATCTGTTTGGTTACTACCAATTACTTGCAGAACTAAAGAACTGTTTTGTAATGTGGTTTATAAATGTTAAACCACTGTAATGTGGTTTATAAATGTTAAGCCATACAACAGCTTCATTAAATACTCCAAAAGTATTTAACCATTAGAAGATTCTTCCTGACTTTTGTACACTGAAGTCCTAATGCACCTGTAAAATTCTGACCAGTGTGTAGAAACTCCTTTAATAACCCCGTAATGATACTTGATGCTTTTAAAATGCTTTCCAAGAAGAGGCTAGAATACATTTTTTAAAAACTTTAAAAAGGAATGTGGGAGAAATTGGTGTCAGATATGAGTTCACAGAAATCTGCATTGGTGCAGTTCTAAACTCTTGCATGGAAGGGCCTGTTAGGGCTTCTGCTGTAATGATCAGGGTGTGTGTCATTCCCAGAGCTCTTTTTGGTAAGCAGAATGTTTGGAATTGCTGTTTTGTGTGTGTGTTCATATATTAACATACTATACAAATACATAAATAATAATTCAGGATTCAGATAAAAATAACTTGATATCAGAACAGCTTAAAAAATTACAGTATAAATTGGTATTGATCTGCAATACTGGTTAATTAAAAGTCTGCTACTCCCACATAAATATGAGGGGGGGAAAAAAGTGAATTATCTCTATCTTTGTAATATCTCAGAAATATAGGCTAGTAGGACTGGTCCCTGACTGCTTATCTGAGATTAAGTTTAATTCTTACATTCTGACATCATATGGAGAGGCTACAGTTCCCTTTTTTCTGGCGTAAGATATTGCAGTGCCTTTATATGTGAAGGAGCTGTGTATGACTTGTGTGCTTCCAGAGATTAATGTTGTAGTCGTTTCTATTGTGCTAACTCATAAAGCTTCTTGCATTTGCTTTTGTGGGACAAACCCCCATCCATCAGTGGAGAGTTATCTTGCCAGTTTCTCTACTGTTTTTATTTAGCTAATTCAACCATTGCATTACTTAAAAGAATCTAATTAATCATTACGTTCCTAATCTTGGCTTTTATTGAGACCACAGTTAATTAAGTTTACAAATTGACATGGCAAAGTTTGATCCAGACAAATTACCACGGAAGAGGATTTGTATCAATAACAGTCTCTGGGCTGATACACTGTTGGCTTATCCAGCTGGTGATAAAGATCTGCCCGGGCCGTCCCGGGCCAGGGAGGGCTCCGCAGTGCAGCCGTGCAGTGGCTCTGACGTGCTGAAAATGCCTCTGCACATGAGAACTTGGAGATGCCACGAGCTCTTCAAAAACATTTTGCTGTGGAGAGAGGCTGATCTTGCAGGGTGTTCAATAACCACCTCATGCCTGAGCCAGTGAATTCTTCGAGTCTAGCATGGCACTGCTGAAACAACGGGAATGAGAAGAGGCTTTCTGTGCATTTTCCTGGGAACTGTCCGGGGTTGCCTGGGAGAGGCACCTCGATCCATGAGAGCCATGGCCTGTGGACTGTGGGGCTGTGCTGGGTGACAACCAGGAGCTGAGGGAGCAGGCAGAGGGGGAATGGAGACCAGCAGGATATGCATGGAGGCTCTGGGAGACAATTAGAGCTGGCCCTTGTGCAAGGCAGCCGCAGAACAGGCTCAGTGCCCCAGCGGCTGCTGAGGGCTAAAGTCTGTCTGTGGAGCCCTGGAGCTGTGCCCCAACACCCCCCGTGCAGGGAGGGCTGGTGGGGCAGAGTCCCCCCAGGGCCCCCACCTGCTCCCGTGGGTGTGGAGGTGCTTGTTGGGGGCCCAGGATGCTGCGGAGAGGCCGCTTGTCTGGCCCGGGGCTGTCACCCCATTGCTTGCCCTATTGAGTGTCGATGGCAGGGCTGGGGGGCCTGGCAGGAGCCCTGAGGGGTGTCCCCCTGATGGGAGCCACCTGGAGAAGGCTGGGCAAGAGCTCCTTTGCCAGCTGGGTGCCAGCCTGCTGGGGAGAGCTTGGAACTGGGAACACTGGGAGGGAGGTTACAGACCACAGGGAATCACAAAATCTATTAGGTTGGAAAAAGTCTCTGAGATCGAGTCCCATCTATGACCTAACACCACCTTGTCAGCCAGACCATGGCACTGAGTGCCACATCCAGTCTTTTCTTAAACACTTCCAAGGACTGTCACTCCACCACCCATCTGGGCAGCCCATTCCAATGTCTAATTACCCTTTCTGGGAAAAAATTCTTCCTAAAGTCCAACCTAAACTTCCCCTGGCACAGCTCAAGAATATGACAAGTCCTATCCCTGGGTGCCTGGGAGAAGAGGCTGATCCCCAAAATGAGGCAGTGGTGGACAGGACTGAACTGGTGTGGTGACAGGGACAGGGGAAAATTCAGGAATGACAAAACAGGGCCCGAAGATCCCCATTGTGTGTGCCTGCACAAACATAGCAGCATCCTTGGAGTAACGGAGACCTGGCTGGCCAGCTCAGGTGGCTGCAGCACTGCTGTGGAAAAGCAGGCAGGGAAGGTGAGGAGGAGGAGCAGCAGACATCAAGGAGCAGGTTGAATGCACATGGAGCTGAGGAGGTGTCTCTGGTGAGGGACTGTGGGGCAGGGCTGGAGGAGAGGGTTGGGGTTTGTTTCTCTGGTCCCTGACAGTTCAGTGCTGGCGTTTGCAGAGTCACAGATCAAAGGAATACTTTGGTGGTTTTGTGTGTGAGGTAATTGGGAACACATTAATAATGCAGTTAGAAACACATTAAAGATACTGAATATTTGTTATGGAAAAATAAGCCCATGTAGAAAAGTTGTAATTTACTGGATCTCTTATTTTTTTTTCCCAATATGATCAATGATGAATACATTCAGAACTGTTTTCCCTGCACTATCTGCAGGCTGTGCCAATTAGATACAACAACTCATTTAAAGTCTGTTGTCCTTTGCAGAGGCTGGATGAAGCACTGCAGGGGTTTTGTGTATTTACTATGATACTGTTTGTTTCATTCCCCTTTTTATCCTGGAGCATTTATTCGTATTCTTTCTCCACCTTGCTGTCTGCTGTTGTGGAGCTCAGCAGATGGCTCTAAGCACTCCTTTAACGGTACTCAGGGTCCTGAGGTAGTTTTAAACCCCACTGCTGTTCCTGTGGCTGTGGGATAAATGGATATGGGATAGAGAGATATCTCTGTTCGTGTTCAGCAGGGTGCTAAATGGTCTTGGATGCCATTAGCTGTAAAGGGAAGGATGTTTGATGTATTCCGAGCCAGAAATGCATCTTTTGGGCACGTTTGAATGTTTTAGTACAGAATGGCTGAAGGAAGGCCTGAGTAGTTTGCTGAATGACAGCTCAGTGGTTGTGAGGCAATCGATGAGGTGGTTCCTTTGAAAGGCAGACAAGTGGGTGAATGAAGAAGAAATTCATGCAATACCCACTGAAATGTCCTGCTGTTTTGATGATCTTTAGCAGTATTCGAGAAAGGGTGGGGGAAGAATAAGCAAACTGCAGTGTTTTGTTCTTTAAAGAATCTTAAAAGTAAGATTGCTATATTGATTTTCCTTTTAATGATAGAAGTCTCCTAAGTATTTTGATTTTTGGTTTTTATGTATTTTGGTCTCCATCCTTAATTAAATGTTGAAGGAACTTAATGGGAAGTAACTTACTGTTTTATTCTGTGTCAAGTGCCATTTGAGTCAGGTTGATCCAGAATAAATTGGTTTTGTGTTTTATTGTTTTCTAGCTGTCCAGCAAACTAGAATATTGCTGATTCACCCAGCTTTTCTTTTCCACTCTGTGCCAGGAATATTTATACATGTAGTTGTTTTAAAAAAAAAATCCTTAAAGATTAGATACTTTTTCCCTCACTATGAAAATAGTTTTGAAAAAAAAAATCTGAATTTAGATATATTGTCATCTTTTGCTAATTCTGAAAACAATAACAGGTGAAAATCAGCTTGCTTTTGTAACATTAGTTATTGTGATATTTCAATAAAGAAGACACCCCTGTGGTTATATTTTTCAGACTAATGTGGTATTACTGGAACTGAGCTATTCATATAAAAAGGATGATTGATCAAACACAAGCTACTATAATGTGAGAGCTAGAACAAGGTCAGACATTTTACAGGTATATGGAAACTCATAAATTCAGTAAATTGGACACGCAGACACATATTTGAATCCATGAATATAATTGTTTCATTATTATATGTTATTATATTGTTTCATTGTTATATTTTATAGCCTGTGTTTCTCTTCTGACTTTCTCATAGACTGCAATGTGCATTTATTTATCCTGGCACTTTACAAAATACTTTTTAATGGCAACATTAAACCCAGGCCCTCAGTTAGATATACACTTCTATATCATAGAAGAATTGATATAAACTCCTTGCAGCATCTTGACATGTCAAGTAAAGAATACCCTCGTTCAGTGATCTCTCTCCCAAGCACAAGCACTCTGTTCTCAGAGGTACATAATTCACAAAATAATTTAGAGCCAACAGAATAATAACCATGAGCAGTTTATTTAGTGATTTTCCCAATCAGTTGTGATATAAATAATTTATGCATGAATTTCAACATTGCATGCATTACCATTCCTAAGCAGTGATTATGTCTTGTTGGGGACTCTTTGGACTCCAACTCTTTAATAAAACAAGTACAATTTAGGCCAGGTCAGACAGAAGCTTTATTAACTATGATCACTGTGAGAGAACAGGAGAACAGCATCTCCCCCCTGGTGCCCCATTCTCTGCCAAGAGATTGTAGGCCCAACCTATAAACTGGGTTAGAGAAAGAGACGGGAAAATCAGTAAGCTCAGTGTTAACAAAAGCCAGATATCCACCCAGGAGGAGGGTCAAATGCTTAAATGTCTCCGTAACTGCCACCATTTTAGGAATCAAACAATACTGTAAATAATATGGACAATAAACCCAGTAAATGTTACAGTAAATCTTAGGGACACTATATAATATGGACAGTATAGAGAGATGGCTCTTGGTGGAGCCAAGGCTGGTATTAGCTGAGCAAGGAGTTGGAAACAACCACAGACCATTAACTTTTAGGTGAAGAGAATCTTCTTCTGGTAAAGACAACTTCTTAGCCAGAGCACTCAATCATAAATATTAGCAACTTCACCACCACAGTCTGAATCTCAATCACACAGAGCAGGAAAATAAACAGGTAAGTGCTGTAAAAAGTGGATTGAAATGATGTCATGCAACTTCCCTGACCAATCACAGACACAACACTGCTTGAGTAATTAGATGAAGAATTTAGTCATTTGCACTAAAATCAACAGCAAAGAAGAACAGATGTGAGAAATATGCTTGTACCTGACCCCTCCTGTGAGCTCAGCCTTGAAACCGGGGGCCAGTGCTGTGTATCGTTTACTGCTTACCTCTGCTTATTCCTGTGACCTTTGCAACACGTGGTTTATCCTTTGCTTGCAACTGCAAATCAATAATATTTTTCAGGCATGTAGAAGTTCTGGGATTTCTTCCTGTTGTCCAAACTCAGAAAAGTGGGGAAAAAGTAATCTGAGAAGCTGTTTAGAAGCAACCAACTGATTTATTTAGTTTTGTTGCTGTAATGTTCTATGAATTTTCCATGCCCAGAGCTCCTCTCTATTGTCTTTACACTGTTGACTCTTGCCAGTTCTCCTGGGCCCTGGGCAATCCTTTAGAGACAGGAGGTGTATTCCTGGCTTGGCTTGAGCTGGGCACAGCCACGTTTGGAGGTGCATTGGTTTGGGGTCCAGCAGCTGGCCCCAGGTTTGGCACGTGCAGACAGGACAGGGAATGGGTGCTCTGGAGCTTGTTCCTCACATTTAAACTGAGGGGGTTGTGTCTTCTGTATTTCGATATTTATTCCTTGATTATAGCTTGTTGTACTACTGCAGCTACAGCATGGGGCTTCGGTTTCAAACCGCTGAAAACTTGTCTCTAGTCAGCTGCTGCTACAGTTTAGATTTAACTAGGACTTTTTTAAAAAAATTGATTGCTGTAACAACTGTGTTGCAGGCTGTTTGTTGTCCATTATCTGAGACATTGTGGAGAATCTTAGTTATTTTACTTTTTTTTTGGCCAGTATTTTTATCTATCTCCCATTATTTTAGTTGCATAATAGGTTACCTGCATTATTAAGGATTTAAATTAATGTTTTAATTTTACATTTTAAGCTCTGCTTTTCTCATCTCCTTATTTTACTTATTTTTAGATCTTTTCATCAACATGCAGGGGGCTGATACAGTTTCTTATGCTTACTGTCAAATGATATGATTAAAAATTAAGTGAATTTGTAAAACAAATGAATTCATAACAGGATTATTGAACTAAATGAAGGGTAACAAATTAGGAAGATTTACAAAACTGAATTATGTTTTCTATTATGCATTTCTAAAAAAAAAAAAGAATTATTGTGACTTAAAATTACACCCTATTGAGTGTTCACTCTTTCTAGTGAAGCCTCATGGATATGATTAGTTTGTGACAGTCTCCAGTACTGGATGTTGGGGAAAGAATTCACATCCAAAAAATTAAGGTACAATAACCAGTGTTATGCCAACTGTGTTATTTCAAGATCTAAATTAGCTGTAAAAAAAAAGGAATATACCGCGCTAAAGTGGCTCCATTTGGGTGGCACTGAACCTCACAGTATGAAGTTTAACACACTCTTTTACCCCTGTTTTACTTGGGATAGCAGTTGGATATTCTGAACACCTCTGTGAGAGAAGTAATGACAGGAAAATTATTTTGTTTGCAACACAGGTACTTCCTCTGAGCAATCTCTCCTCCCAGCTCCAGAAAGCAATTTGGTCAGGATTGTTTCCTTGGAGTGAATAAGGCTCCTGTAGCCATGTTCAATATTTCATGATTTGAGACCCAGCTAAAATATACTTCATCACATAATTTCACTGCTCACATTTTTTATGTATTTAAATAGAACTGAACAGGATGTTTTAGAAGAACATACTTCATCTAGAAATGCCAATTTGTCAAAACCGGAATTGTGTGGGAAAGGGCTGATACGATCCTTTTTTTTTTTTTTTTTTGGGAAAAGCTTTAAGAAACAGATTTCAACTGCTGAGAGCATCTCATTTCAACATTTTCAACATGCAAGTGGCAGTTTTCTTGGCTTGGAAAAATATTTAAACTATAATTAAATGCAATAAGAATAAAAAATGCAGAGAATTTTAAAAGAATGAATTAATTCTAGTAAAGTAAATTAGACTTTAAGCACTTAAGACTTTAATTTGACTTTGTGGCTCTGCATCCACACTGTTTTCAGTACTCCAGTGCTTAGATGCAGCCAGCTCATGTTTCTTAATTTTGCATGATATACCCTTGGCCTGATGCTGCTTCCATTCAAAATGAAAGGAAAACTGCTCGGGGGTTGGGAGGGTTGAGCTCTGGAGAAGCCCATCTTTGTCCTCTGGCACTTTGCACCATCAGGGGATGGCTGCTGACTCGAGAGCTGCACTGCCCCATGTGCTGTCAATCCTATAACAACCCCAAAAATAAAACTGCTGCTGAAAACGTAATTTCACTGAGAACATTTGAATGCATTACAATATAATTTCCTATGATCTATTGGTGATGTTTGAGAATGTGTGAATTACCACATGATAAGTGCAAATTTTTGTGCACCATTACTTATGAGAAGAGTTGGTGAAAAAAACCCATTTAGCATCCTCTGGAATCACATCTCAAGGGTTAAACCCAAGAGGTTTCAGTAGAAATAACCCTGAAATCAGCAAGTTCTTAGGAATTACTTTGATTTTCAATTGACAGAGAGAATGTTCTGCACATTAAAAAAACACCCCAGAAACCAAACTAGCCTATGGAATTATTTGGTGGAGTTATATTCTTGTATATATTCTTATATACTCTCTTTTATGTGTATTATTAACAACAGTTAGATCAACCTATTGAAAAGTCACTGGTTTTTGTGAAATTGTACAGTCTTTAAAGGCATGAGAATATTCATTAAAGATTATTGATATAATATGGTTAAAAGAGAGCTCAGAGAGTATAGGATTTTATTTTTCCATGCTGTAATGGACTGCAATGATTTTCTTTTTGGCCAGTTGAGTATTGTTATAATTGATGTTGTCATGTAAAACACTCCTTTGCTGGACTTTAAAGGTTCCTCTGTGGACCTGTAGAGAAGATGGCTGTGGAAGGTTATTTGTTCTTGTATGCCATAATCAACCCTTTCCTTATTCCAGAGTAATTGTAGGAAGGAAAGGGTTATTTAAGACAATCAATGGCCCCATTGTCATTAACTGAATTACAAGAGTTATTATTATAATGTGAATCTCACAACACTGAGTTAGTGGTTATAAAACCTTGGGCTAAATGTATATGTAATGCACAGTAGAAAAATAATAATGTGTCAGTGCCCATATAATGATGAGGTGTACACACAGAGAAAGAGATTTTGACATATTGATAATTCTATGAATGTATAAATCCTGAGCTGCTTGGTAGCCAAAATGTAAATCCAGCCTTAGAAATCAGTACGTGGACTTGAACACAAGTTGCATTCTGTCTCTTTTTGAATCATTCACACAGACATAGATTTACATGTGGAATACAGCACATTATTCTGATTCTCATCACCTCACAAAACATAAGTAGAAAAGGGGGAGGTGTATCTGGGATGAAAGAGATGGAGTGGCTTCCATGTGTGGGTAAAATAAAGGTACCCTGAATAGAATAACTATTCTTTGAAAGGACTGTGTATATGTGTAAATTATAGTTGCATCTAAAACCAAGAATGGTGACTTGAACTGGATAACAAGACAGTACAAAGTTTAAAGCAAAAGAAGTATTTCTTCATGTAATGCAAAATAAAAATCATGGAACCACTTATTGTAAAGAGCTGTGAAGACAAATACACGTGGATTCCCAGTGGATTAGAGAAATCCATGGTTAAGTGTATCAGGGGTTGTTGAATAAGAGGTTTGGAAGAAAGTTCTGGGTTGCAATACCTAAGTCAATACAACCCAGGAAAGCCTGTCCTCTGGGCTCGTGAGAGGACAGAAACCATTGGAATTATGGAGAAGCTCTTAAGATTATACTGGGTGTAGCATTCATACCCGTGTGTGCACATGAACACGTGAAGTTAGCAGCTTCTCTTATTTGTGAGTGTGCACAGAGAGCTCTGTTTTTCGATGGGTAGAGCTGGGGCCACACATGCATATTTAGTTTCTTTCCTAGTCACATATTTCTGGGTATTATTTTCTGGGTGCTACAGTGTGTAGCACCGGTGTGTCTTATATTTGTTGGTTATTGTCACTGTAAAACTATGGGGTCTCTTTCTGCTGTGTATTAATTGGAAGATTTTCTCTCCTCTCATTTGGGCTGTCATCTGTTAGAACTTGGCTTTTTTTTTTTTGCTGTGGAGGGCAGGATCATAGAGCTTAGCTCCTCGCTCAGATGGGCAGCACAGTTTAGAAATAACATCTGTGCAGCTGCTGGGACATTCACAGCACTGCCAGGCCTGCCCTGTGATTACAGCTACGTGAGGATTGCATGGCCTCTGCTGGTTTCCTGCACTCAGATTTGAGAATGGAGATCCTGGATCCTCCCTGTAATAAAGATCCTTTCTTCTTTGATTTGACTTGAGCCTTTCAGGGATTAGGAGCATTAAAAGGGTTGAACATTCCCGTGGGGGAACAACTGCTGTGTGCTGGTAATCCCTGTGTGATGCAAAGCACTGATGTGCAGGTTGCAGAGAGCTGTGGCTTTTGTCTGAGGAACAGAGGGGTCACTGATGCCAGGCTTTTGATGGGGAGTTGATTACAAAATATTAACCAGTACAGGGAGCAGGAGTGATTACACTGCCCCAGAGCAAGCTGAAAAAGGTCTATTTAGCTCTAAATACAGGCTGTGGTTTCAGATTTGTGGTTCCTGGTGCTTAGCAGAATGTCATGTGTTTGGTTTTATGTGGCCAGCTGTAATTTATATCACAAAAATCTTGCAAGCGTAGAAAGGCTTTCATGTATGTGTAATATAACAAAATGCAGGAAGATACTCTTGGAATTTTATGGAGTTATCTCTTCATTAAAAAAGAAAAAAAGCTTTTTCACACAAGGGATGGTTGTTAAGATGTTTAGGATGTTCTCTCTGACCAGTTCACGGGGAGGGAAAATGCATTGGGACAGAAACTCAGATGAAGATAAAATGAAAGGGACTTTTCTGATATTTCAACAAAATCCACCTTTGTAAATTAGAAGTGGGAAGTCTTGCAATTAGATAAGTTTAAAACATATTTACTTGAAGGGCTTACATGCAAGGCATGAGGAGTGTCTGTACCACACCTGCAGGTATTGACTGTGGAGGCTCTGCCCTCCTTAACCTGAGAAGGTGAATATGGGGCAAAGAATTTGGAAAGGAGCACAGAATGCCACCAACAATGGTACCCTAAGGGAGAACCTGGGAAGTTCCCAAGTCACCACCACCTACTGCTCTGCACTGCTGGTGGGTCTGTGCCCTAACAGCAGCACCACAGACAGCCAGGGCTCTGAAAAATCACACTTGGGTTTGAATGGAAAGAGTCTAACTCAGTCTGCAGTCTGATCACAAACAGAAAGAAAGTGAATGTTGGAAAAACAAACTCTTAATCTGGTCTTGAATAGCAATTACGATGCATTTAGCATAAAATAATAGTTACGGGAAAAATAGGTTTTGTTTTCCATTCGCAGCAGTGTGGTTCCCTGTGAGATTTAATTAATGGCTCTCATTTATTCTTATTTCTCCCTATTCTGTGAGTGCTGAGTATAGAAGAGCACATTTAATTTGGCTTCTAGGCAGCAAACAAGTTCATTTAATGTTGATATAAGAGCATCTCTGGATTTTAGAGGGAAAAGAGAGGAAGGGCCGTGGAGGGGAAATGTGATTAGTACCAGTGATATCATAGGCAGTTTGAACAGCTTTAGCAATTGGGGAATTTTTCGGGAAACCAAGTTTATATTACTGTACAACAATTCAGAGAATGGGGAATTATCTCCCATAGCACATTAGATAAATGGAGCCTGGAAGTTATAACCCACTTAATCTGGATGCAGCATTCTGTCTTTTGGGGGATGTAGGAGATGTTAGAGACACACCTATGCTCTCTTTTATCTTTTTCAATTAAGATAATAAGATTTCCTTAGGATAATGTTGTCTTGAGGAATATATTTCAAGTTAAGCAAATCTTCCTGTTAGATAAGACAGGCTATGCTACACATTTCAGCTTGATATTGGAAAGGTCAGAGTGGCCAATCTGCAAAGTTCCTCCCAGAGGCGTAGAAAACAGGGAGTGAGGTGGTTATTGATTGATGGTCTGAGCAAGTCAGCCAGAGGACTGTGTTCCTTAAACTGATGGAAGCTTTGCTACCGACTTGCATTTATTTCAAGATCAAAACTTCAGGCTTCCATTTCTACCAAGCTCGGCTGCAGAGCCACTGGCATCTGGAACAGAAATCCAGTGCTATAAACTCACACCTGCTTCTTTCACATGAAAAACGCTGCCCTTTAAAGGCAGATTAACTTCTTTTGGGGAGTGCGTGGTTTGCAGGAGAGGCTGGAACTGAAAGCAGCAGCCTATTGTTACACCTGGCAATTATTTCATGCTTGTGTTTGGTTCATAGGGTCTAGAAAGAAGATCAGTGTGAAAAAGGTTTGTTCCTACCTTCTGATAGCAAAAGAGAATTAAAAGAATAATAAGGCCGTGGAAGCATAATTTAGGGGTAAAAATTGCTCAGGATCCAGTGCAAAGGGCATCAGAAGGCAGCAGCGAATGTTGAGGATCTCATAGTACCAGAAGCAGAAAGAGCAGTAATGTCTCAGGTTCCTGGCTGGACATAATGTGAAGTTTTGAATCCTGCTCAGTTGTGTCTAACATCATCTGCTCTTGCTGTAGATCAGCCAGGATGGAAGCACAGGTATCTCTGCTTTTGATGACATTCCTAATTTGTTAAAAAGATTTGGAATGGGAAATAGGGATTTATATTTCATCTGCTGTAGTTGTATCATTCATCAACGCCTTTTTTGCCTTTGGCAATGGACATACTGTCCTCTGGCACGGTGCTCATTTTAGTTCATTTGGACTTTCTTAGTTTAATAGGGTTTTTTTCATATTTGTTGCAAACTAAAGATATGGGACTTAGGCAATTTATGTATGCCATAGGCTTGGGCTGTTTGTCCCCTCCCCTCCCCTCCCTTTCCCCCTTTTTAAAATTCTTTTTTATTATATTTTTTGATAGAGTTTTAAAACTCAACAGAATTGGCAGGAGTGGCTGGCAGAGTTGAGTAGCTGAGGGCCATTTGGCCTTTGTGCAGATCTCTCTGCCCTGTAACGCTGTTCAATTTTCACCACTGATTCTTCTCACCAAATGTCCTCCCTGGTCTGTCTCCCAGCCCTGGGAAATGCACAGTAGCAGCACACTCCCTCACCAGATGTTCTTCTTTCTGCTCTTAAGAATCGCTTATAATATTTGACTCCTATATCACCAAGAATGTGTCACTTCCCACCGCCTTGGGTCTTGTGTGCTCTTCTGTACTGGTAGGAATAATCCTGAGTAGGAAAGAAATTAGAGGGTTTTTTCAGGTACAATTTTTGAATGAGTTTGAGACATGAAGAAGGACATGATTTGACCTGCACCCTGTGAGGTGAAAGGCAATGACTTCTGCTTTGAGTCCCGAGTGGACATGTAGCTTCACAAATAAAATGGTTAAAGAAAGCAAGATTCTGTGTCTAAATATTCAGTATGCCTATTTCTGTTATATGAAAAAAGTAAGAAAAAAAATGAGGGTGAGAATAAACAGCTCCTTGCATGCATTTATGTGCTGGATTCATGAGGCACCTCGCCTTGGAAGCAGTTTGGATAGAGGACTGCAGGTGTGCTTTATTCACTGTGTTTTATGAACTGCATTTGGAGAGTATTACTCAGGATCAGAGAAGTTATTTTTATTTTATTCCCTGACATAGTTCTCAATTCTATTCTCAATTGGTTGAGTTATCTTACCTGGTACCATTTTTTTTTTCCAAGAGGAAAAACCATGGAGTTGCTGTGATTTGCATTGGCTTTCAGATTCATTTGGCTTGGTAGAAAGTGCCTGATACAAAATCAAAGCAACAGCTGCTCTTTGCTGGGTTTCTCTGCGGCTCACACACCTGCAAGTGCTTGCCATAAATTCGCTATAGGGGCTGCTCTTGGCCATCCTGCTGCTTTTTGAATGTCACTGGCCTTTGGCAATACATAGATCTTAGTGAAACAAGATGTTGTTTTTTCTCTCCAAGCTGTATGCATTTTTTTTCCTCACTCTGCTGTGCATCTTAGGCAGGCTGTGAGCTAATGATAAGATTGCTGAGGTGAATTCCCACATCACCATGTTTTCTGCCAGAGATGAAAGGCCATGTAAATAGGCTTCTCTGGCTTCTTTCTCAGATATAATTTCCCTGTTCTCTCTTTTTCCCTCTGCACTCTGCTGCCAAGATGGAATTATAATACCTCTACATGACCTCCCGCACAGGATTACCAGGGTGCAATTATTAATTAATCATTACATATTTTTCCCAAAATTCCAATTTATTCTTAAAACTTTGCTCCAATTTGCATTTGTGTTTAAATTTGTGCAAAATACTTAAGAATGTCATTATAATATTAATTTCCAAAAGCGTTAAATAATGCCTCTTCCAGAAGAAAAATATCTGTTTTAAAGGGACTAAGTCAGGTGTTTTAGAATTTGCTATATCCTCTACCCAGCAAGGGCATCCTCACTAACCTTAAAAAGTAGTGGAAAGTACTGAGAGCTCTATTTTGAGCTGGCTCTTCCAAGACTGCCAAGGCTTCTGTTCTACAACTGGAAACCCAGAAACTTAGGGCAGAAACAATGATGCTGAACGTCTGCATGTCATGCTAGAGCTGCTCTGTGGGACCAGGTGCCCTTAGGGAATTTCTAATTATCTGTCCCATAAATGCCAGTTGTGTCGGGAATCTTGCCGCTCTACAGAGTACAAGTACCTGGCAAGTAAAGTATATCTTAGCCCACTTTGCTAACAAGAGAAGTCTTGAATTTAAACAATTTCCTTCTTGAATAGGAATACTTAATTCGGGTCCACATAGGCAGAAGAAGATGTTTGTTCATACACCAGTTTTAAGGAACAATAAAATTCCTTGACATTCAACTGTAAATGTAAGTTTATGCAAAATTTGCAACACACATCCAAAGGCAAAACTGAGGTCCATTTGAAAATTTGAATCTAATTAAAGTTTTTCTGCAAATTTTTTTTTGTTGGGGTCAAGTTGTGGAAAGAGCAATTTAACCCTTCTTGATCTGTATGCAGTCAATCAAGTTAATGATATTCCTATTATTTTGGCCAGTAGTCAGAATATGTGTGACATACATGAAACTATGGCATTCCCTCATGGTAAGTCCTCAGGCACTGAAAGAGCTGATGACATTTTATAAAACGCAGTTATGTAAAGCATTGCTGGAGGCAAGACTGTGAAGCTAAAGCTTTGCTGTTCCCAATGCAGAAAAAGGTTCTAATGTGTTTATCTTGTCTCAATTGCCATCAGAACTAGCCTAGGCTTATTAGTTACAGTTAACAGGACTCTTCAGTTCAGCTACAACTGAAGGTATTTCTTAATTAGTGGAACAGGGATGCAAAATTATTCTTTGTATGTAAAGTTGGTTATACTCATTCATAGCTTATTGAACTAATTAGAATCCCCAGACAACCTCTTATTTTTATCTAAAAGAATAATGTTCCACATCTCATCACTGATTTAATATTTCTTTTAAAGTGAACTGCCGTGGAATCTAAATTTAGAAAGGAACTCTGAGCAGGGACAGTTTTGGCATAGCTTACCCATGAATTGCTCATGAATCATCCCACGACAGATTCAGATGAGCAATGTATTTTTGTAATGAGCAGTACGTACATCTTTGTCAATCTCCAGCTTTAATTGGGAATACACTCAACTCTCTCTAGTGCTGTGTGTAATACAGTTTTGGGGTCCTGTGTCATTAAAATGGGAATTATAAATGTCAGTGACATTACACTGTGATCAACACTAGCAGTTGGAAAAGTGGCATGTGTGAGCAAGGAAGGAAAGTATCTCCTTGCAATGACACCTGTCTAAAGGTGTGCTAAATTTCTGCAGCTTGCATTGTTCCTGTTTAAATTTGGTAAAGCTACTTGAGCTTGATCAATGGAGGATAGAAGCAGGTTTTCTTTTCATTGGTCTTACTGATAACTTTTAAAAAGTCTTCTGCTCCTGATGCTTCTGTTGGTAACTTTGTTAGTGATGGTCAGGAAACTCCCATGAGTGCAGTGAGGTTGCAAGTGCATTCACTTGTTCAAGAATTAGATCTCTAATGGCTGGCCTGCTAATTTTTGTTTGCTTATTTTTTTTAGGGGAAGATTCTCAGTGGCAGGCTTCAGGAAGCCTGGGATTAGGTTTTATTCCCTTGCACTGATCTATGGTAAAGTTGATTTGTGTTGGCCACATGGTTTGCAGTGTCTGTGTACCTCAAGATGTGCAAGCTCCAGTAGATTCATACTTGGAAATTGTTATAGCAGTTAATGAGTGAATAAGACAGAGCAGAGAAGAAAATTATGAGTCAAACAAATGGATTGTGACAAGCAGTCTTTGTGTAAATTACTGTACATAACTGCACAGTATTTCCTGCAAATTGTGCTCTACAAGTTGAAGATTTAATTAATGAAGTACTGTAAGAGATTAGTATTTGAGTCATTTTTCTTATTAGTAATCCCTAATGCCAGCTATGAGAGTTTTATTACCTTGCCTGGGTTTGGAGGTTTATTTATGGAAGCTGTGGTCACAGACTATTAGAGGTTTTTTGTGGGTTGGGTTTTTTGGTTTTTTTTCACGCTTCAGTCCAAAGTTAGGCTTGCTGTGAAATATCAACTTCTTTTATCTAGGTCATTCTAGTACTTGGAGATTTCTAGGCTTGAAACAACATCTGCACACAACCCCCCCCGCCCTCCATCTGACATTTTATTTCCAGGATAAACCCCTTGGAAAACCAAACAGGGAGATGGTTATGAGCTGTTACATATGCACAACCATGTTTCACACTGGGTACAGAAACCTGGTATTGATCTGGATGAAGAAGCCAGAGACACAGATCAATGGCACAGTGCCTGGGAAGCTTTCACCACACGTGTCTGCTTGTAGCCATGAACTGCCTCACACAGCTGAATGTGATTTTCCAAGCCAAGGAATAGATACATAAATGTTTGTGAATATAACCTTTGGCTTCAGCTTCAGGTCAAACCTTCTACAGATTTCATAAACTCAAGAGCCAGTGAGGGTCTCAAAGTTGCCCATTCCATCTAAGGGCTGCCTGCTTTTCCTGGAGCAATCCAAGGCCTTAGTCCCAGGAGTTCTTCCTTAAAAATATGAACAAATAAAGTGAAGTCTTGATCTCTTTAATCCAAGCCCTTAATTTAAATACCATTCCAGGACTCACGAAATGGAGCACTCTGGTGCAGTGTGAATTTTGAGCTGGATCTCTTCGACATCATACAAACCAGTGGGGTACAATAGCAGTGCTGCAGCTGAGCATGGATTGATTTTAACAGGACTCAGTGATTTATTGCATCAGGTGGAACGGCTTGGTACAAGGTACCACGCTATGATTAGATTTAAGCAACATAACTCAATGTGATGGCTGAAATGTCAAGAGGGGAAGGCATTCATTTTTCTGGTCAGCCAGTATTAATTCCCCTACCTGATGTCCAGCATAATTTTTTCAAAGAATCAGAACAGTGGGGGAAAGTTTACAAGGAGAGATAGATGTAGTTTTTCTGAACAAGGAACATCATGAGCAGAATGATTTATAATAGATGGATAACAATCTAAGTTTATATCTGGCTGTTTTAGCTGTAACTAGCAGTTAGATGGAATCCTTCAAGACCAAATCATCCTTAATCCCAGTTCAGAGCTTCTGTTCTTACAGCCCATCTGTTCACATGACAAATTTGTCAAATTTCAGAAGACTGTTGCTCTGTAATTTTACCATACCCCAAAGTGCTGCTGCATAAATAAATCAAAGTGAAAACTGAAGAAGTTTGGCTTGGGATAAAATATTTTGCCTATTGTATCTTCAGAATATTTTTTTTAATTCTCAGTTATTTCATGATAATTTATCAGATATATTTGTCTCTGGAAAGGAAAATTCATCAATTTAGTAAAACTGCTTCTCACCAAATCTTTGTGTTCCAAACCATTTGTATGAGATTTTGCCAGCCTGTACCTCCAACCCTAAAAGGTGAGACACCTGATTCAAGTCAGAAAAAAATCAAGGAATTCCTCAGGTAAGAGATTGTGCCCACTAAGCGAGTTAAATAGAGCAGCAAGGACTTTTTGTGTAGTAGACAGGCAAGGCTGGTCTGTGCATCCACAGCATCACCATGGGACTTGCAGCCCCAGGCTGAAGTGGGAGCATGTGGATGTATTCCATGGCTCCTGCACCTTGTGTAGCTCTTCTCTGCAGGGCTGCTGGTGGAAATAAGATAGAACTGTAATGCTTCTGTGTCTTAAAAGCATCTCTGCATTTCTACATGGCATCTTCCTGTGGCCCTTGGCACAGCCTCAAAGCCACCAATAGCTACACATTGAAGTGACTTCGTGCTGAAACCTCTTTGTTTTCAACCTGCCACAGAAATCCTTGGAGAAGGATTACAAGAGGCTTCGTCTTTCAATGGCAGGGGTAGCATTTCCCTCCCTGCAGAGACATGTGCATATCCCGTGTCCTTAAATTCAATCCATGGTTAAAGAATGATCCAGGTTCAGCAATTCCTCACTCAGAGTAATGAGCTTTGTCCCAGCTTCCTGGCTGTAAATTTCTTCCACGTGGGAGTTCGGGGGAAGAACCTCTTCCCATCTTCTTGAGGCACAAGAGAGCTTCCACCATGTGGAAATGTGTAAAGGCTCATGCAAAACTTCTCTTCTTAATGAGAATCTGCAGGAAGAACTTGCACAGCATGGCAAAGATGAAGCTTATTTACTGAAGAAACAAAATATCTCTTTAATGATTCTTTTCTTAATGTTCTCCCTTGAGTAGCTTCTGAATTATTTCTATGGTTTTGTTTATGGTTTTTTTTTTTTTTCCCCTGGCCAAATAAGGGCCAAGAAGAGTAAGAGCCCTTTAAGAAATACTGATAACAAAGAAAGTTGTTTTGTGGCTGAATAAAGTTCTGCATTATCCTGAAACTTGTGGAGCTCTCAATATCTTAGAAGGTATTTTAGGAATTAGCAGTTTAAGCACTTGGAGTTTTTTTCCCAGGAAGGAATATTGATAACAAAGAGAACAAGTTGGCTGGGGAAGTCGGTGTGACGTAGCTGCAAACCTCTGAAGGGTTATTTTGATGGGTCTCTTGAGAACCATCTCAATTTTGTTCTTTGCCACAGTGTTTGTTCTGCCATTCTGTGAGTGTGTGCAAGGAAGGCTTTAAAGGGGAAGGAAGCCTAATCACTGGGATAAGTCATGTTTTGGTCTCCACCAGTGTAGGAATTTAATATGCAAGGAAGATTAGTAACGTGTTAGTAATTTAGAATAGGCTTTTCTCAGCTAATCTTTGCAGGATACTTGTTCTACTGAGGAAAAGTTCTCCACTGAAAGAGAAGCAGGCTGCCTCTGAAAAGAGGTGATGAGATGGTACCTGGAAGGGCATTCCTAAGGTGTCCATCATGCACACTGACACCTGCACGCGTTTTCTAGGTGCTGTCTTGATAAACTGAGCTTGTGAAAATTCCCTGCACTGTTTCAAAAGTAAATGACTGCGTGTGGGTTATTTGTCCATGCCACTGGAATTGTATTCCCAGTAATGGATTAGTGTGTCAGGGTGCATCACACAGAAGTGATTTTCAGAGTGAGCAGCCTTCATTTAGAGTGTATCAAGTGCCAGAGTATGTGGGGAGTATCAGAACAGGTTGTTCTATGGTCACAGAAGATTCAGTTCTTGAGTACAGGGAGTACAGAGTTCAGGGAAAGAATTTCATCACTGTGATTCTGGGTATCTGCTGCTTTTCATGAGAAGGTGCTCTCTGTTTTAAAAATCTTGCCCAGAACCCTCCTGTCAGCCAGCTCTGGGTCTGTGGTTCCCATTTAGCACTGGTCCCTTGAAATGCACAGTTCACTCAAGCACTTTTTGGCTTACTTTGTTGGCATTGGTCTGTAATCTGAAGTGACTTCTTGCTTTGTGTGCTAAAAATACCCCTGGCCTCAGGGTGTGCAGGGGTTCCACGTCCTGTTTTCAGTGTCCCTCTCTGCTGGCTGGTGGGATGCTGAGGCAGCAAGTGGCTTTTGCTATAACCCACACCTTGTGTTCCACCTGTCCAGAGGGCTGAGGTGACTCTGGCATTGCCAGCAAGCAGCTGGGCTTTCCTCTAGCAAAACTTGATCTTCACATGCTAATGCAGCAGCATCACCTTAATTCCTGCACCATGACTGAATTTGTAAAAAATTTTGAATCTGTTCCTCTTATGCCCCTCTCTTCCCCTCCTGCTGATATCTGTTTCTATTTCTATTTTCCTGCTCCCTTAAAAAAAGTTCTGATGCATACCGTTCACAAGAAGGAAACATCCAAGAGCTATTTCTCTGACAAACAGTGAAAAGTAAAAGCAATGTATGTTAACTGGTTATTGTTTGTCAGAAAAAAGCTCCAATTAACTTCTAGAAGTTTGGCTTCAAGAGAGATTTGGCTTTTGTGTTTTAGGATGACTGCAGCAGCTAAACCTTGTCACAAATTTTAGTAATGGTTTAATTTCTACTATTACCGGGGTGGGATACAATTTCTAGAGAGCAAAATGGGGCACAGTGTTTGCCACAGATATTTTTCTGACTCTGCACCTGAACTGTCTGTTGATAAGCTTTGGCATATTAATTAATGACACTGCTTTGATGGTAAGCAAATATTAAGCCATTCTTATTTGGGTATTTTCTTCTTCAGATCTTGATTGGCTACCAGAATCAGTGAAAATATTTAATGCTTTTTCACTTACTATTTAAATAAAGCACAGACCTGCAGCAGCATTTAGATAGCAAAGTGATATGGTTCAGGGGTGTCATGTCAAGTTCTTAAAAAGGACACAATTGCAGTGGCAGAAATATGTTCTTATAACTAAATTCTTCTGTTTGTGTGAAGTTCACTGGAACACCAGCATGAAACTGAACTCTGATAACACAATTATCTATCAATATTTCATTGTTACAGCAAATAGTTGGAGCAAATAATCGGGGGGTTTTTTTGTGGGTTTTTTTTTTTGGTTTGGTTTCCTTTTTTTTTTCCCTCTAGAAGCAGTGGCTAAATCATTTTGAATGGATTTATGACTCATTTTTCTTCTGTGGGCATTCTTATGGCAGCAATATGGTCTCAGCACAGTGTTAAAATGCCCATATTGAAAGAAGGAGAAATAAAAACACCACTTGCCAAAGCAGATTCATGGGAAAGAAGTGAAGAATAATCCTGACTTCCAGGGGGGGTTGAAGCTCAAAACTTCACAACTTTTTTTTTTTTTTTTTAATATAAAAGCAAACCTCCCACTGCTTTTCCCTCTTATTTCCTTATTCTTCAGCTTCTTTTTCAGGGACTAATCTAGGCCAAGGAAAAGAGAGATATTAAGTGAATAAGCCACATGCTTCTAAATGATCCATCTTTTTTATAATCTCTTTAATTACAATGACTGTTTATACATTTTACCTGAAAATTGCATTAAGTAATCTGGCTTTTTCATCACGCTGGCCAATATTGATTGTTCGTGCAGTAGCTTGAAGAAGTTTATGGCAAAGGACAGTCATTAACTTGTCAATGAGGAATGGCCTAGTACAACACATCTTCAGCTCCACTTTCAAATGTTCCACTGGAATATCATCTGAAAAACTAACAAAACTGTTTGGCCATGAATAAATTCTGATGTATGGATCTTCTATCAGCCTGCCTGCCCCTTGCTGAAATGAAGCAATTATGTAAAAAAATGGTACTATGTGCACAGATTCTTTTATTTAGGGATTTCTTATTGATTTTGCTAAGACTTGGTCGTCTGGAAGAGACTGAGGCTCTTCATTTGGCAAATATGAACCCATTATTAAAGAAAGAGAAACCACTCCTCTAATGTGGGTGCACTTCCAGTCATCTGCCAACAATGACAAATTGAGCCAATATTATCAAAATACCACCTTTTTTTTTCTTCCAGATGCTCCAAAGCAATTACTGTGAAAGCTCTTCTTGGTAATGAGCACTATCCCTGTTTCAGAGATGGAGAAATTAAAGTTACAGTAAAATCTAACAAAGAGCGCAAATTAAATATCAAAAATTAGAGGAAAAAAAAGGTGATTATTGATGATTTTTGGTTGCCTCACCAGAACAGTGCTTGCTCTTTTATCATGTGGTCTGGATGCCCTTGAATAAAGTCAAATAAGTCTTTAATGAATGCTATAGTAGTGTCAGCCTCTTCATTTGATTAGAAACTATACTGGTCTTGCACTCTGAACAGTCTGGGGCTGTGAGAGATCTGTGTCCCCTCTGCCAGTGTTAAATTAGGGTTTCATTGGAAGATATACACAACATTTCTTAGGGAAGAATGCACATTTTCGAGTGCCACAGAGATTAGTGTTGAAGGGTTAAGCTGTTGGTGTCTTGATTGCTACCTTTGTCTTCTGCCTTGAGAACTTTGTTTTCAATGTGAGAGTCTTGAGAGGATTTCTTCAGGGGTATGGATTCATGTTTGGATTGTTCTTCCCCACCAGGGTGACAGTTTTCAGACAGAAGCCTATCCAGGTGTTACTTCTGCAAAGCAGGCATAAACCAGTCATTAAGAGATTGTAAATCAACGTGGTGACTTAATTAAATACAAGAGATGGTTTCTGTATCTCTTGAAACTGTTGAAAGTGCTGCTTCAGCTGAGCTACCAGCAGCTGTTGGATACTACACATTTTAGGAGTTTCTCCTTATATTTAAGCATATCCCAGATCTTCATAAATGAAGCAACCTGGCATTCATCTGAGTCAGTGAATGGGAAATGTGTCTGGCATGGGCCAATTGCTCATCTTTTTTACTTCACAAAGTTTCTTAGTACACCTGTGCTGTACCTCACAGAAGAGATGAGATACCCTGGTGTGCTCTGTCCCAAACACAGAATAAACAGACAGACTCTGCTCCCAGGAGACTGTATTCTGTGTAGGAATCAAGAGCAAATAGGGAAGGAAGCACAGGGAAGCAAAGGAGTTAACACTGGTCAAGCTGGCAGGGAGTGGTATTGGCACTGGCTGAACAGTTGTTGTCTTCGCTGTGTATTAAGCTTAAAATGAAAAAACGTTTTGGAAAAGAAAGAGGGATTATTAATGCTGTCTGGCCTTTGTTTTTCCTTATCTCTATGAAAATATTTGCAGAAATATTTTTAGTAAACAGAAAAACCCTTTGGAGCAGATTGCTGCAGATGGTTTTGCTTAACAAGCTGCATCTGCCTAAAGATTACCAGTACTATTAAGTTGCCCTTTATTCAGCTGATCTTTTGAGATGGAAGCCCATGTGTGATAATATTGACATATGTTGATATTAATAAGTTATTATCAATATAAATAGTAAGAATTGTGTCCATGTCCAAGAAAAGAAGACCCACATTTCAGTAGCTTGCATGAGGCAAGGTCCACTGCGGGCAGTGCACTAGGTCAGTGTGTGGTGTCTCGCCCCAGGAGCTGTCTGATCCACAGCCACAGTGGCCTGAGCAAATGTCAGTCCAGCAGAGTGGACAGCTCCTGTGTGGCCGACAGCCAGGCCTTGCTTAGCTCAGGGCATGGCCCTTCCCTGCTTCCAGCAGAGCTGCTGAGGAAATTCCTGAGCCACTTTGCCCTCTGCCTGCTCGTCTCTGTGTTCGGTGGTGGGCTGCCCTGTGGAGGTGTTGAGTCCCCTTTTTTGCTTTGTTTTCTTGTTCCCTACATTGCTCTGAGTTTCACAACATAGTTGGTTGATATAGAGCTATTATTTCTGTCAATATAGCACAGTGTTTTTAGAACAGCTTTTAGTGACTAAGACACCAAGAATCTGAAAGAATCAAAGTTCTCTTTGTTTTCCCATCAGTAAACTTCTTTATAGATTTTAGTAAACATCTAAGTAGGTGTCTGGAATTCAAACTTAAATGACAGAGGTTTATTCATAGGTCAACATCATTATTTTGAATGTGGCTTGCCTTCTCAAGACTGTGTTTCATATGTAGTTAAACACAGGGAAAAGGTTCAATGATAGCCACAAAAGGCTGAACATTATAGAAGATATTTTAATATTTATTAGGGAGGGAAATTCACCGTTGAACCAATTCATTTAAGGATAGGATGGATTTGATCACGTGTTGCTTGTAAATTAGTACCGTAAGGTGACAAAAGGAAAAGCCGTAAGGTTGATGCAGAAGTTACTGGTTGAAGTTTTACAGTCTGTTCCTTGTAAGTGGTCAGAATAGATTCTGATGTTAATCATTCCTGACTTTAAAATTAGTGATTTTAAGCATGCATCACAGTGGTAAACTCTTGCAAATTTAGTTCAAAAGGTGGATTGTTGAGAGTTCTTGAAGACTCTTGATAATCTGTATGCCTTCTGGCGTTACTCTGCTGGGCAGATCTATTTCATAAAATATCTTTAGCCTGTTGATCTACTTTAAAAGCAGAGGCATAGAAAGGGTCAAGAGAAATAGAAGAAACAGTCCCTTAACTAAGTCAGTTGGGTTTATATAATAATGTGAAACCAAAAAGCCTTTCCAGGCAATTTGAGTCAACAGAGAGATTCCCAAGGGATCTAAACCACCTGCAGGCTGCAGGTCTGCTGGCAGTGTCTGCAGCCCAGGCAGTTCCTGTCACTGTAGCACAAACTAAACAGCCACTCTCCTGCCAAGGTAGCCTGGAGGCCCAATCTTTCTGATGTTGCTACAGCTTTTCACAGGGGATGACTCCGAGGATTTGAGTAATCCATGCTTTTATTCCACTTACAGACCAAGGGGCATAATCAGATGTACAAACCAGTTCTCTTGGAGTGAATTAAAGTCCTGCATTAGAAGAAATGACTGGTACATGCTCACCTCCTTGGTTATAGACATGTGTTGTAAGTAATAGAATCACAGCTCTTGGCTGGTAGTGCTGTGTGCAGGAACAGCCTGTTAAGAGAGACAAAACACTCCTTGAGCAATACATTTCCTTGAGTCACCCTGCCCTGCAGGAATGTTCAGAGTTCTCCTGAACAGAGTTGTCTGGAGGCAATAAAAGGTGCAAGTAGTAGAGCTGCAATGTCAGAGGTCTGTCATGGATCCTTGTGGGACTTGGCCAGTGAGGTGTCCTCGGTCTCAGCCCACCCCTCTGCAAAGAACTATTTGTTCTCCACTGTAAACTTCCATGAGATCATCACACAAAAGAAAGAAAAGCCAAATCTTTGTTTCTAACTTTCCTTCTCACTTTGAGCTCATGTAAGAGGGAATATATTGCTTATTTCATAATGGACATATCTGGAATTTAGAGTATTGGGTGATACTGAATTGGACAGGATTAGTTAATTTTTTCAGCACTCACCTCAGCTTTGCAAAATGGTTCTTTAATGTGAATATTTTAAAGCAGTGAAAAAAATAAGAATTTGATGTATGCAATATATTTTATATATTTATTTTATTTAAGTATATACCCCCACAAAGGATGTGGAGCTTTGCTGGCAGCAGTGAATCCCTCTGCTACTTGGAGCTCGCTAATTAAGTACTGCTTGGTAGCAAAGCAATTCTCCCCCAGAAGGGTGAGCAGTACCTTCAGAGTCTGTGAAGAGAGGCTATGACAGGGAGTGATAACAGAAATACCTGCTGCTCAGCCTTGACTGTGTTGTGGGCATATTTCCAGGCTAAAGACCTTTAATTCACGGAGGCTTAAGGGGAAATCCTGACCACATTGCAATCAATGTTTTTCAGATTAGGATGGTTTTCAAATTTTGAAACAAACGAAACTCCACCAAGCAGTTCAAATTAAATTATTCCCAGTTAGGACTGCTACTACTGAGGTTTCTTTTCATCATCTGTCTTCAGATAGTGGCTGATTGTTCATGCAAGGAATGTGTAACATTTTGAAAAGGGTGAGTGCCTTTGCAGATGATATCACTCTAGATGGTTTTTGAGATGCTGCATATCCTGCATAGTTCTTGGGCAGATTTCAGCAGACATGGCTCCTTTTTGTGGTGTATGAATGTTGGTATTCTTTATATTCAGGAAACAAGTAGCTGAGAGAGAATCTTTGTCCACTCTACAATTGGTCCTTATCATCTGTTCTCATGCTGAACATTGCAGCATCAATCAAATGAAAAATGAAACTTGCTTTTCCCCAAGCAGTTAACAAGTGCCATGAAGATGGATGTACGATACAGATTTGAACATGACTGGCATGGAAATCTTCAGGGGGAAGCACCATGGGTGAGAGGACTGGCAATGCCAGTAGTAGCCTCAGTTCAGAAATGAGGAAGACCTATATTCTGCTTTTAAAAAGGAAAAAAATCCATAGTGGGAGAGAGTAATGACAGAATTGTGGAAGCCTTCTGTGTGGTGTAGGGTGAACAGCAGCAAAAATCTGTCTGTGACTATGTGAGAGCTGCTCAGAAAGGGTCCTGCTGGGACAGTGACTGCAAGAGGGGCTCGAGTTGTTGTGCCATGCTGAACTGGCTCATTGATTAGCAGCTAGATATTTCTATTGATGAGGAATCTGTAAAAGGAAATACTCAGCTTTGTTTCACTAGCAGGCTGCGTGTGAGAGGGTACCTGGACCTCGCTGTTGGTCAGCAGAGTGCCAGCAGCAGGTATTAATGTGCCCAAGTTACTGGTGGGACAGGGCAGGGTGGCAGAGACAGAGTAATGACTGCACCTCAGGAGCCCCAGGATACACTTTTATGTTTTGTTGCTACCCAGAAACATCCAAGGTCAAATTATTTAGGTGACTAAGTGGAGCAAAAAGATGCTGAAGTTGGTGTCGAGCCAGGCTGTTCATAAGCAAGAGGGAATTAAGGTATTATTATAATCAGCATGGGATACCAGGTAACGCTACCAGATTTATTTGTTTGGGTTTTTTTTTTCTTTAATTGCAAACTCCCTGTTCCTCTTTGTAGTGGTCACTGCAAAACCTCAAAGCAGTGCTGAGAACAGTTGATGACTTTACTCTTTCTGCCAGGTGAGTATTTATTATTTGTGTAAGAGAAATATGCTGGGCATAAACCAGAGCTGTCTAAGAAGAATTTAGACTGGACTTCTAACTGGTGCTCTATGCAAAATTTGTAACTAAAGAAACATCTATGATGTCACATACTGTCTGGGTACTGAAGCATGCTATAATTTTAAGTCAATACTAAAAATTTTTTTCCCACTTCTACTAAGCAAATATTTGTGGTGTATCTAGCACTGCGGAGATAGCATATTTTAAGGAGAATGTTTTCTCATTTATCCTGACTCTTACATTATTCTGTAAGACTAAGAAAGCAGATAAGTCCTATTGAAAGGTGTGTTTGGGCCTGAACTGAACGAGAATAAATCACATCCACGTAGCTCTAGCTTGACTATTCAGTGTTTGACTCACTGAAAAGATTTGTATCAACTTTGATGGAGTATGTTCCATAAAGTACATAGATTGAACGGTTGTCAGCTTCTTCATGGCAATTTGATGTCAGTACTTATCAACTGTATTGCCAAAAATGGACTTTAATTTCAATATCACCGTAATGAAGGTGGGGAAGATGTTAATGTGTCATAGTAATTAAGGCTTGGCATCATTTATCTGTAGACAAGAGCTGAATTGTTTATCTATGGAAATAGTTTTCTAGTGCCATCACTCATCCTTTGCTGGCAGATTCCTGTGGTTCCAGTGCAGTGAATGTGCAGCCTCAGACCTGCACCCAAGGCTGTCTGACAAGGAAAGACAAGGAATCTGGACTGATAGTCCACATGGTCAAAGGCTTCCTTAGTGTTTGGAGAAAATCTGACCACAGCAGTCTGGGGTTTGCCAGTGGTGGGATCTTTGGTTCAAGAGTTTGTGTGAAGCGCATGACACAATTCACACAGGTGAATTTTAGAACTTATGTTTGTTGGAGGAATTATCTTAAATAAGGATTGTTTGGCTTATCCTCATGAGATTTTTCTTATTGTGGACTCTATAAAAGAAAACCTGGTGTAGCTGATATAGTTTCCAGCACCTAATGTTATATTTATCATTTCAGAGCTAAAGTTTCTGAAAGGACCCTGAAACTTAGCTTGGCTTCAGATTTGGCATCATGTGATGTTTCGTAGCTAAAAATGTACACTTTTTTCTAAAAAAAAAACCAAAAAACCCTTTTGCTTTTTTTCCTTTTTTCCTTTAGCAATTACAGCCACTCTGCTCTCCTCTTGGATGTAGTTGTCTGTACACGATATAAGGACAAGTTTTCAGTACTGAGAAGATTATTTCTAGAGTTACTTCGTATTCACCTCAAAGTAACTGAGGTTTGGTTTGTGAAAATCAGGGGATGAAAAAGGACCAAGGGGCCAATCAGAAGGTTCAGATTCTATTCAGAAGCCTATTCACAACTAATCTATATACAGTAATTACCATCACAACACTTTAACCAATCACAATTCTAAGAAATTTGTTTGTAGAATGACCCTATAATTAAGGAAGTTATTTTCATGTAAACCTAAAATTAAATTGAGTATTAGAGCAGACAGGTCACTGTTCCTTGCAGACATCAAAATCTCTAATTTGAACTGAATTCAAAAGGCTCTTGATCAAGATCATGCACGAAGTCTGTAGGGGGGGTAGATAAATTCCAGTTCCAATTCCTGCAGTGCCCATATTCAAGTGCCTCTAGTGAATGGGATATTTCTGAATACTGTTTCAAATGCGTATGCAAATTGAAATGAAATAGAATCCACTTTTAGAATCTGAAATTCTTAAGTTGAATGGTTAGAAAAACACATGTATTCATCTGATCTTAGAAATTGCTTGTAAAATTAAGGTTATTGAATAATCTTATATCATCTTTGACCCTTGGTGATAATGAGGTTGTGGCAATTCTTAATTATTTCAAGGATAATTCTGAACTTGCATTTATTCTGAGTCTTTTCAGCTCATGGCCACTTTCTGTAGAGCCACGTCTCCTTAAAAGACACCTTTTCAAGGTGACCAGTGCAAGCTTTGCAGCAGAGTATTTTGATCAGGTGATCTTTCTTGTTTGCTTGTATTTTTTTCCCCCTTACTTTTCTTCACACAATTCCTCTTGTGATTGTTGTGGCCAGTACTTATCTTGTCATTTTCAGCACAACCACTTTTTGCTTTCTGGACATTTTTGTTCAGCTCTGCCCCACTCTCCTGTGCCTGTAAATTGATACATCATAAATAAATCAGGCTGTGATGTGAGTATGAATAAGATTTAACTTGAATATAGAGTCAATGTCACTGCAAATGATAAAAGAAATGACCTTTAATCATATTCTGAATATGGATTCTTAAAGAATTGGTAAATGTTAATAAAGACAAAGACAACTTCTATTACATACTTTTGTTATTGATATATACACCCATATTACTAAAATATTTATAGAATGAAATGGGAAAATATATTTGCTACTCATCTTCCATCAAGAAGAAACTATCAATAAAATAAAAGACAAAGATATGAAGAAAGTGCATAAAAATAAAACAGCTTGGAGACATTTTGTCCCTGCTAGATAATTTATCAGGCAGGCAGGGAAGAGTTTTGTCCCAAGTTTGAATCATTCCAAATGTGCCTATTCAGTGCGAGGGAGTTTCTCAGTGTGTGTCTGATCTGCTCGTGTTCATATATAAGAGAATCAGGGCAGACTGGGGAGGGTTGCAAAGCCTTGAGCTGAGTGCCCCAGGGGTCTGTGCCAGGGCTGTGCCAGCTGGGCACACTCCGGCAGCACTGCTCACTCCTGCCCTAGTCTGGGAGTTCAGGGGAACTTCTTCCTAAAGTCAGCTTCTCTTCCTGCCCCACGGCCACATTTAACTGATGAATTCTACTGCACAACGTGGAGAAACCTGCTGCTCATCCTTCTGACTTGGGCTGCGTGATCGGCACTGAGGCACTTCCCCGTGGGAGGCTCCTCGAATTGAAAGGGTTGAGATGGTTCAGTGCTGGACTCCTGCTGCTCACCAAAGCTGCCTCACGTCACTGGAAACCTCCTGTGGTGGCAGGAAGAATGAAATAGGCTGGAAGCAGGGAGGTTGCTTGGCATTGTGTAAGGGCAGGTGGGCGAAGGGAATGTTGTGGTGAGTGGACGGGAAAAGGTTGAGGTTTCTGTGTGAAATGCGGTGACAGAACCACAGTTAACACAAAGAAACTGTTGCAGTAGTTTGAAGACCATATATTGCTTTTAAGTCTTTGAAATAGGTTATGTGAGGCAGCCAACAGGCAGCTTGGTGTCTTTTTCAAGGCAAGGCCCGTAAGAAGGGAGTTGGTGTCTTACCAAACCTAAACCAAAGTGAAGAAAGAATTAGTCTGGAAGGTGGCACATGTAGCGTTGGACTTGGCTGTTTCTAAGTCGATGTCTAGCATGGAAATTCAGTTTCCAAATTTTGTTTGAGGCATTTCACTCATGTACTCTGTCAATTGAGGGGAAGGATGAAGATGATGTGCACAGTATGTGCCACATATTCCTGTCCTGGAGTTCAGTGTGTTCTAGCCAAGTGGGTAAGGCAATGTGCAAAAACATATTACAGGGAGAAGGCACTTTACAGAGAGAAGTCAATGCTGGAATAAAACGTCTGCAAGTCCAGGGAGATTGAGCAGAAATCACCAGCTGAACCAAGTACACATTATCTAAGCAGATTGTCTGTGACAAGACACCACAGAGTTGACACAGCAAGCTCTGGTTTTGTGTCTTTCACTGATAAAAAGAACTAAAATTTTTCCTCTGCTCCTTGTTGGTTACTGCTTCTCAATAGACCATGGTGGAGCTATTTGATTTCTAGTAATTTGTTCCTTCGTGGGATGTAAATAGAAACTCAAATTCTAATAACGTGGACCATGTTATCACTGCAATAATGAGATTCCTTGTCTCAACTTGTGAGTTTTTGTTTATCACTAAGAATTCCATTGTTACACAGATAAAAGCAGGTGAATTTGCCCATAGAGCTAAAGACAAAATGAGGGCTGCTTTTTATATAATCCACTACAGATGTTATTTGGAATGTGCTTCAGAATACATTAATATGGCATTTGTAAGCAGTCTTATAATTGGCAATATGTTTCTAATGCCTTGGATGTTTAACTTGGGCGGGAGAGGAAAAGCAACAGCACCATTTGCAGGAGTTGTTTGAGGAACTCAGTCTGCAGTGCAACTTGGCATGCCCATGACTTTCAGGAAAAATAAATATAAAAGTGCAGTCCATCACTTTTCTGTGAAGGGCCAAATGAGGGGAAGTGAATAGGAAGAATGGATAGGATATGAGGCAGTTCAGGTAAATATCACTGCACTGGATGCAGCAGGGTTTGAGAGCAAGAGAGAAGGATAGAGGGGGTAAGAGAGAGGTGGCTTTGGTGCTTCAGGGAAATCTTGTTTTCTGCCAAGCCCTTTTGAATAAAGGGATATTTGCAGGAGCTGATGGGTGATGTTGGGTGTGATGAGTCAAGTTGTCTTCAAGCTGGACAGAGTTTGTTACAAATGGGAGAGGGTGATAAAGTCACGATGAGTTGAGATGAATGACACAATGCACCCCCATGGTCACTCCTGACACCCTGTACTGCTCATGGTGGAACCCCACCTGGTAATTCATGCTGAGATTAGTGTCTCTTCTAGAAAGATGCTCAGTATTGAGTGAAAAACTTTAAGAAATGGGCCATTCACAACCAATAAGTAGCTGACAGCATGTGTCTCTCCTCAAGTCTTTTTTCCAGTTTTGATTTCCAGCCATGGAATGGTGTTTTCATCCCATCCTTCCATATCAACAATACTGGCCATGAGTCTATCTCTTGGTACCTGGAGGCTGTGGCCACATCCTGCTTCTCACCTGTTTGATTGCTGGAACTGATGGTGCAAGTACTTTAACAGGTAGGGTAAGAGTAGCATAGCAGAAAAAGGTAGAATAGTCCTGAATTGAACTATTGTGTTTAGGAATCAAAATAGTTCTGAACAGGAAAACTAAAGGAAAACAACCCCAAACAACAAAAACCAAAAAGCATTTAGCTGTGAAAATTATTTTTTTTTCAAAACCCAGTGTTTACTATCAGTATCCTGTGTATCTGAATTTGATATATTAAGTCCCAAGAGATGAAATTCTGAGACTGTGATTGTTGGTAGTGTTGCATGGCCAACAGAATTAAGCTCTGCTCCAGGGAGAATCCACTATTTGAAGAAGGAACTAACACAAATGGTGTTAGAAGGAAGCAGTGATCATCTTTGTGAGGGATAATCTGTCAAAAAATATCCATGAAATTATAAAATTAATCATGAAATCTCCAATGACAGTTGATAATAGCATTACTTTCATTGAACGGATTATGAAGATCTGCAAAAAGGAGATTTAATATATATTATAGAATTTCTAGCAGGTTAAAGGCTGCATGAAAACCTTTTAATTATTAGAAATAATCTAGGCAAGCAACACCTCCTCCTCCCCATTTCTAGCACCGCTCAAGTGCCTACACAGTCCTATTCTTTTCTAGCCATTATGGACGTATTAGGTAAAGGTACACTTCAGAAATAGGAAGCTATATTTAAGGAATCATGTCTCATTTCCCAGCTCTCTGTAGGTTTTCAAAGACAGCATTGCTTATATTTAGTAGCAGTTTTACTGAGAGAAGAGAGATACTTCTTGGAAGAGAGGTTGCCTTTTTAAAATGTTTTTCAAAATAATTTTCAATCTTCAGATAATATAAAACCATGCTAAGAATCCATAGCAGGAAGTGCTCTTGCAAAGGAGTAAATGATGGCTGGAAAGGGCCAAGGGCTAAGGCAGGTCGGGGAGTTAATTTGTTATTAAGTTCACTTCTGTATTTCAAGTGGAGGTGACCTGATTGAAGTGATTGCACCAACTCCTTTGCTGGTATGAATTTGTGGTGCTGTACTGAGCATCAGGAGCTGCTGGTGTCTGTGTACAGGCTGCCAGTGTTTCTCTGGGGACACCCCCTAGGGAGGCAGCCCAAATATTACATAAGCTGCCTGTGTCTCTCCAACAGCGAGAACGGCAGGCAGACAGCAGGAGATGATGGGCTAATTGTTCGGCTCCGAGTTGAATCCTGTGATGAGCTAACAAGAGGGTCCACGTGGTTCCCACAGCTGAAGCCCTGGCTGATGAGAGCACAGACCTTGGAGTCCTGCCCCGACAAGGGGAAAGAAGGGTGGTGGAGATGCTCAGGGATTAGAGGACTTGGATTTGCAATGAGCTGAGGGCCCAAATATGAAGGGGAAAGAAAATCAAGTACAAATGCCAAGAGCAGCTGATGGAGACCCAGGCACAAGCTCATTGCTGCTTGTTTTTTGGTTACATACAAACAGCACAGTGATATGGAACTGTGGGCAGATCTGCATTTAAGAAAGACACAGAAATCAGTTTTCTAGCTGTTATTTGGGGTTTTATTTCATGTTGCTCAATTTATTTATTTCCCAACTTGAGCAATCCACCAAAGGCCATTTTACAAATACTATTTTAAGAAGTTCTTTCTGAGAATTGCCTATTACAACTGTTTGCTTTTCGCTAATAAAAAACGAGGAAGGACAGGACTTGGAGCAGTTAATTCCTTAGCATAATCAATAATGAAACTTTGGATATACAGTGTATATATTTATATAATGAGCCTGTAATACATAAACACACACCACCACGGACAAAATATTCTGTCTGTGAAACTTGTATTTGAAGCCTACATATAAGTTGTACTTAAGAATTCATAGCCTTATTATTATGAAATAAAATATTGAAAGGCCCTCATATGTGACCCTCATTTGATCAGAAATTCACATTTTTGAGCAAATATAAACTGTAGATATCCACAGCTGGATGTTAGTTGGGTTTGTTCCATTAGTCCAGGCAAGGAGCTATTTGTTGGTAGATACATTGAAGTGTACTTGGGATTCAGTGACACAACCTTAAAGTAGCAGAATGGCAGCATTTCAGATTCTCTGTAATGGCTGAGACATCTGGATGGGGCAGGGCCAGATGACACAAGAATTAAGGAGACCCACATTCCATCAGGGAAGCCAGTGGTGTGCCATGAGTACTACAGAGCACTGACCACAGCTGAGTCACAGCCACTGTGTTTGCTATCACGTCATCTGAAACAGCCCAGATTCAATTCCAGCTACTTTGAGAAATGCTGATATAAGAACACTTCTTAACATTTTTATTAATTGTCCTGTTTTTGTCAGAGTTGGAGATAGCTGCACATGATGGGATTTGTGTTCTAGGGTACTTCTTCTTCTCCCTGGTTGGTGAACTCTAAGAAATGGGATTCTTCCTATCCCAGCCAGGTAGGTGTTTTTCAATAGGAGGGTGGGTTAGAGATCTCTAAAGATTCCTTCAAACTTTTTTTGTTTCTGTGATTTTGAAGTGATGCTATGCTTGCATCACTTGACGTTTCATTATGTGAAGCTACTAAATGATGTCTACCTGGGCACATTCTTACAGTAAAGCCAGTCATGTAGATCACCGTTTGATGGCTGCTCAAGTGTTCTAATGTCATATTAAAGTTAACTAAAAGGATTCCCTGTTAGAGGCCAAGAGAATTGCCTAAGCTAACACAAGGTCAGGAAAGTCCTGGTATGAAGAACAGTAATACACATAGGGATTTTATAAAAAAGTGCTTTGTGATGTTTACCTCGTCATCACAGTTAAGTACGTTAGAGTTATTTTGGCTATAACAACTCTCCCTTCGTTATTTTTTATGTGAGAAGAGTCCAGGCTTTGGCACAAGGCAAAGAATATTACTATAAAATAATATTATATTCCAGTAATAAAAGTAATGGAATTAACTTGCAACATTATAACTTGGGATTGTAGTTCCTTCCTGAGGCTGCCAATGAAGTGGTCTTTTTATTATTTCTGCTAGAGAGAAACATTAGCAGATTTACATAGAATAGTTAACACCTGGTGTGGAGGAATGCACAAATACTGAATTCTGATCGTGTGAGAAAGTGATGATATCGGTATTCAGGAATATTCTCTGGAGTGGGTTTTTGTTACAGGCTGATTCTCATGTCGCAGTATTTCATCATGTATAGTATATGATTTCTTACACCATTGTTCTTTTCTTTTTAAGCTATGAAATATAATTGTATCTCAAAGAAGGGACTTATCTCTCTTTATCTAGTCGTCTTTACTCTTCAAGCAAAATTATAATGTGGATTTCTGATGGCTGGTTTCAGGCAATAGATTATTTGAAATCCTAAGTAGAGAAAGAGATTTTAATTTCATTGCAAGAGCAGTCAGGATAAATTAGTTGGGAGGGGAAAACCTCGATAAATGACTTTTTTTTTCCCAAGGGTAATTACCTTTGAGAATATCCAGCATAAGCAAAGACTGAGCAGAATGTTATTGCTTTGGGGAATTTTTTTAAACTTTTTTTTGTATAAAAATATTTCTAAATTGGATATCTGTGAACATCTTTAAGAAAGACATCTATTCCTGTTAACACAGTAATAATCTAAACTGTCTTTCACTCTGCCCTAAAATTGCCCCTGAAGTAGCTCCAGCTTTCATGGGATACAATCCCAAGCAGCCCCCTCCGTGCCGCCTGGCTGGGGGAAGCTGTGCAAGCTGACAGGAAGCGCCCACCACTGCGCCCTGCAACTCCTCACCGCTCCACAAACCCCCACGTAACAGAAGAGAGGCAGAGAATCCTGAAATGACAGCATGGACACTTGTCTGGGTGCCATAGAAACTGCCACTGCAAGGAAGAGCTTTCCCTTCCTTGGCTTCACCATTCAAATACTGACAATGCAGAGACTTTATAGAGAAAATAAAGGTGTTGTTTTCATGTCAGGTGATTGCCCATTTGCTGTAGTTTTCATGTACTTCATGGCATTAACTGTAATGTCCAAAACTTGTGCCTCTCATCTTTTTTTTGTGTGATGAAATTTCATCCTGGAACCTTTCACAGGGTGTTCCCTCCCATGGCTGGGTTGCAGGCAAGGACTGGACCTTCATGGATTTCTGGTCCTGGGAGGTGAGGAGAGCTGCTTCACTGGGAGCCTGTGGTGCCCATGAGCTCTGTGCCTGCCCCCTCTCTGCTGGCTCCTGGTGGTTCCTGGGTTAGCAGGGCTGGGAAGGTGTGAGAGGATGTGACAGCCAGCCCTGGGTCCTGCCCCAGACAGGGCCTTTAACAAAAATGTCTGTGTGCAGTGGGGTGAGCAGCAAAGCCCCTCAGCAGCTTGGGAGCTGCATCCCTTAGCAAAAATCTCTCAGTAGGGATGCAGGGAAGACAGGAGTGACTCCAGACTGCTGAAAAAGTTGTGCGCAGTGAGTGTGTTCATTATGGGAAGGATTCCCAGGCCAGACAGCTATCCACAGTGTGCTCCCACACCTGCCCTGAAAAGGACATGTTAGAATCCAGGACACATTTCAACATGACAAATAGCTTCTCAAAAAAGAAACCACAGGCCTTTGCTGCAGGTCAGCAAGCTCATGGTTGGGTGGGGAAATCTTTAATTTGCCCAAGAACTGCCATATAAATTACAGTCTTGCTGTACTTTGCATTGCCTTTGCCTGATTGCCTCGGACTATTTGAATTAGCCTGGTCAGTATAGGATGAGAGGTCGCCCAGGAATTGCTGCAGTTGGTGGCTTTCCAGCTAAAAACCTTCGGCAGTGGAGTTAATATGCAGTTGCTATATCAGGATGGTGGGGGGAGATGGACTGATCAACTCGTGAAACATCTCAGATCTTGTTCTTTCAACGACTTGTTGTAATTTTCACAATGTGCGGAATTTTTTTAACTGAATATCCTAAGCTGATTTTGAAAGGAAAGTTCTGCCTTTCTAGATTTCCTCCCACATTTCATTTAAATAAGTTATTCTTCACCTTTTGTTCCAGGCTGCTGTGCTCTGTTAAATGCTACTTCAGAAATGACTGCCTTTTACTGATGGGTGAAATAATCTCTGTGCAAAGTCTGGAAATTATTTTCAGTCAGGGAGGTATTTTAAGCTGCTTTGAAGTGAGAAGTGCAGGATAAGGGGGATAGGCAGTGTGTGGGACTATGAAGTATGTATTATGAGTTCTTTATTGGCTTCTGATATTTTGTGCTTCATGGGGTATTGAGAGTGTCACTTACTTTCTTATTATCGCCTGTTTTTTCGGAAAAGATGTCACATTGTTTTGCCACAAAACCTGAAAGGGATTGAATGGAACAAATATGGTCATGGAATCACAAACCTATTTTTTATTAGCTCAGTGGGACAGGCATGGGCTGTTCCCTGTGTGATCTTCCTTTGAACACTTCTCCTCAGATAAATCTAACAAGTTAAATTGGAGTAAACAGCAGACTATATTAACATCCCTCTACACTCCAAGATGTCTTGGTGTTGTGCTGAACGCTGCTTTTTTGCTTCGAGTCCCTCGCCACACAGACGCGAGGATGCTGTCCTCGCAGGTTGCTGTCCATGGTGCTCAGGCAGTTACACGTCTGTGGAGATGACTGATGCAAACATCTGATTCACCAAATGATAACTGCGGGTGCTGCCATTTCCATACTAATCAGCTGCACTCTGGGCCTTACTTTGCGTGTGATTAATTTTGGTTTCTCCCCTGTGTGACACCTGTGGCTGTGGAGGGACGTGGTGCCTCTGCCCAGGGAGGGTTGGTGCCCCACGGGTCAGAGATGCTCTGACTCCTGCATTCCCGCTCAGGCTGGGAGTGAGGGCTGCCATCTGCTTTCCTCTGCTGTTTAGAGGACCATGTAGTTTCAGGACTTACATTAGGAGTGACAGAAACACTGATTTCCTGGCGCTGCTGGTTCTGCTGTGTCTGTTTTGTGACAGTCCTGCCTTGAGGGCTGCTCGCAGGGGAACGAGGGAAGGGAGAGCCGCAATCTGTGAGAAGTCACCGGGGTCTCAGCGGGTCTCACGCAGCAGGGGCACAGGGCTGGGTGTTCTGGGCTTGGGAACTGCTGTCTGAGCTCCAGTGGCTGTTTCAGGCTGGGCATGGTTTTCAGAGATGGCAATCATGTCCCAGAGATTTATATATCCATGCTCATGAAAAGTAATTTTGCAGTGTGTTTCATTTGCCGTTCTTGTGTTCTTAACGCTGATGCTGAGTGAAGCACAGTGCAATTCCCATGTTCCTGTAAAATCTACGCTGTACTTGCTCTGATCACGGTGTTTGTTTCCCTATCTGGTCCAGACACATGCTGAAAGAAATGCACAAAATTGGTCCCCTTGAAAAAGCTGGTGTTCATAACATCTTAATAAAATTAAAATGTAATCTCAATTTCTCCTTAATGCTCCTGTAACCTGTATGCCTTTAATCATCTGTGCTGTTTACTGCCAGTTCAGTTATCAGGTATAATAAGTGAGTCTGATGCTTTAATGTTTGTTACTGGCCTACTTTCAAAATCCCTTACACATGCAAGTTGTATGTAATTTAAATAAGAAATGCTGCATGTAGTCATCACCACTGTTATCTGGAGGAAGGGAGTGCCATTTGCTTTATTTAACTTACCAGCCTGTAGGGTACAATTCTTGGAGTTAAAACCAATAGTGATCCAGTTTGTAGGTGCTATTGCTCATTAGCTCTGCAAGTGTGTCATTCTGCAGGGTCTCCAGTCTTGCTCAAAGTAGTTTTACTGCTGGGGTTAGTCTTAGCCAGAATGTACATAAAAAACATTGGAGATTGGAATGCTCTGCCAGTGTCATTTCTGCAGCACGATGGACCAGAAGAATAATAGAATAATAGCCAGGCCTTTCTTTTTCTGTCCTTTTTTTGTCTTCCTTTGAGTATTGTTACATATCTGTGTTGAAACAGTCACCTTCTCTTTGGTTCTGCTGCAAGTATCTTGCATCTTTTCTTACTCTCCTATCATTTCTGTGTCTGTTTTGTTTTGGGGCCTTGAATTCTGTGTTTTGAGGTTTGACAACTTCTCACCACGCAGCGTGTTGTAATAGCCTGTAGATAGAGCCTTTTTGATTTGTGTGTATCAAAGTGCATGACTAAACCCTCACTGTATATTTTGCTGGTGTCTGGTATTAAACTCCTTTATGCTTTAGTCACACATTAAGAAGTGATGCATTTATTTTCATAACTGAATCCAGCGTTCTGGCTCTGCACTTTGTAGAAGGAAAGATAACGGCAGAAAACAAACATTTCTATTGACTCGCTGTGATGTGTGATCTGCCAGTCAAAAGAATTTAGAGGTTTTTGTTTAGAAGAGGAATGTTTAGAGGGAGGGAAAGAGGACTGCTAAAAGCAAAAATTGCAGCTATTTGCTACTCATTTCAAATCTTTGTCCTGCCTGGTATGAAGCTCAGAGAGAAGATATTTTGCTCTGCATGCATTAAGTTGATTTAATGTGTGGATACATTATATTCTTGTCCTAGTTGTAAGCATCTTAATGTAATTTAAAGGGTGTTATTTTGGTAGAACTCTTGGATGGGTATCTGTTTCCCTGGGTTTTATGATTTCTTGGCTTTTATATTTTTTATTTCCTACTGTATCACCAAACATTCAGTTTAGCTTTTGGCAGTGAAAATACAGTAATGGTGAAAACTGTTCCCTTCATCCAGGGCTCTTGGAAATATCCTTTAGAAGTGTAGACACAGCATTTTTTTCTGTTTTGAAGTCAGCGAATCATCATTAGTAGCTTACATGTTGATTAATATCTACTTGTAAACCTTTTAAATACCGATTTTGTTTCAATATGTAATTTGTTTGACAGGAGTTCCAGGAGGTTCTGAACCTACATGCAAAGCTGAAGGGATGGGACAGTGCCCTTTGCTCAGTTTGCCAGGTTTTCTGGACATTCTCTAGCATTATCTGAGTGCATTTGAAAGCTTTTTAGTCTCGATGGATTTGCTTTGTGTAGCTCCTGAAGCTCCTCACTGGTGTTTGATCAGCCCTGGGTACCAGGAACAGTTGTGAGGAAGAGAGGGCTCTGTGTGACATTTGAACTGGGTCCTTTGGCAGAGGTGCCTGGCCATGTGATGGGCACATGCCTGCTGATGCTTCCTGCACAGCTTTGCAGTTTAGTTTGCACATCCCTGGGCACTGGGGCATGGCAAAGGGCAAACGGGACCAGCAAAACTCAGGATCGTCCCTACTTTGGGGAAGCAGCTGGGTCAGCCGAGGTTGGGTTGGAATTCAGTTGCCTTCTTTTCCTGGCGGTGGTTTTGTCTTTTGATCTTTTTGCCACTCTTGCTTGGAAATCATTATTTCCTTTCCTTTCTATGTAATAATTGCCCAGAGTGGCATTATCCTTCCTGATTTGTGACAGGTCTTTTCTGTCTGAACTGGTGTAACTGGTTGATGTGGGGTCTTCAGCTGCTATTTGACACTGTGGAATAGAAAGCAGCATGCTGCTCCTGCAGTACAACCTTCTGTCTGGGCCCAGGAGCAGGTAGGAAACTGGACAGTTTTATTATTATTTTCCATGCCATTATTCAGAGTTCAGCCTACTCAGTCCACTCCCTGACACTTGACAGACCCCTGCAGGAAACATGTCCCAACATCAGGCTCAGAAGGGGTGATGGATCCCAGGCCTCCAGCTTTAGCTAAACCTCCTCAGGCTCTTCTAGAGAAGAGCTCTGACTTTTGAGGAGCGAATGGTAACTCTGGAGCATCCCAGCTTTGGGGTCAGATGGAATCGTTTCTGTAGCAGTGGGTTCTACTGTCGGATGCACAAAAAAAGTGCCAGCATGGAAACCAGGAACATGTGAATTACCATGGAGATGAACACAAACTCAGCAAAGGCACTTTCAGCAGAACTGTCTCCTTGGCAAATTCATCAGAATGAAAACTTTTTGTGGAAACATATCAGTTGACAGGAGGAAGATCTTGGAACAGATGCTAGCTTAGAGCCCAGGATATTCAAACTGAGCCATGGGGGAACCAGATTCATATCTTTACCCTGAATAGCATCTCCAAATCCTGCTCTTTTTGTCTTTGGCTTCCTTTTCTTCTAAGTAAAAAATGTTGAAAGCTTTGGAAATTGCGACATTTTGGGTGGAGTTCATGTTTCCTGATCCAGGTCATCACCTTGGGAATACTGACATAAAAAACCCCTAATTTTATCAGTCTTTATGTAAAGCAAGGAACAAATGTAACAGCAGGTAAGCAATTTAATGCAGCTTCTTTGATTTGCATTATTGCTACCAATAGTTGTTTTGGTCAGGCTTTTGTGGAGGTGGCTGAAAAATCAAATTCTGTCTACTCAGAGGTTTTACCAACACTGCTTCCCTCCGAGGCAGAGCACATGAAATGATATTAAACACAAGCAGCAGAGTATCAAATTTCCTTCTGGAAGTGAATATGAAACATAGGAATGGAGGAAGCTGTAGATATGTCTCTGCTGCATAGCTCAGATGAAAGAAAACACATGAGGTGGAAAGGGAAAGGGAGTCCTGTTGGAGAAAAATTCTTGAAGACTGAGGAGAAAAAGCTAAACCCCATGGTTCGGGATAATCCTCAAAAAGTTTCCAGTCTTTTGGGTGAGTAGTTGAAATGAACTGATTTTTCAGAGGCTTTTCAGATTCAACTCAAGCTATTGAAATGTCAGAGGAAGACAAGGAGATCTGTTTTCACCCAGGAGGATAACTTTGAAAAGTAGTAGAAAGCTCTTGCATTCATCCATTCTCAGACAGCAACGAGCTGAGCAATTCTGACAGGAATGAACATGATAAGGAGCTGCTGTAGAAATCCAGGGGTAAAAATATTTACAGTTTTGTGGAGCTGAAGAAGGCTGCAACCTTAAAGAGCTCTGAATGTCCCAGCATCAAGTCCCTTCACAGCTCCTAGGGGTGCAGGAGTCCTGTCCTCTTGCTGGGCTCCAGGAAGGCACAGGCTGTGAAAAAGAGGAAAAAAACCTCCGTGGCAGCTGATAACTTGCATTTAGTGTGGGATATAGCAGTGAGATAACAGTGCTGGATACCAGATACAGACCCCTTTGGGATGGCAAATGGCTTTCCTGTGTCATTCCTGAGAGGTGATGTCTTTATGGAAGAAGTGGGCAGATGTCCTGCCAAGAGAGCCAGGGCAGTGAAGCTCAAGACAAAGGCAAAAGGAACCAAACAGCAGCATTGTATTCTTCATCCTTGAGTGCTTATTGAGTATAGGCAGGGCAGAGAGAGGAGATATTAACTGAAAATTGAATCTCCTAAGAAAATTTCTTCAATTTGTTCAGCTACATTACTGCACTGTTGGCTTGTTCCACAGACTGCTAAAGAGATGGTTTTGTTCCAATTTTTTTTTTTTTTTTTGAGGGAGAGAAAATGTAGCAATCTGCAGGGCTCTGGATGGAGTGCTCTTGGTTCACCTGGCCAGGATTAGGTGAATGAAAGCGAGCCTTTCCCCTTCTGCACACATGAAAATTAAACGTTTTGTTTCAAGAAAGCTGAAATCATCCTCTAGGAAGAAAATCTTTATTTTCATACCTTTTAAACCTGGGTTTTGACTATCACTCTGGAAATGGCATTTTTCAGTAAAATATGAATAAATAATGAAAAAGAAATTGGAAACTTTCTGTCCCATCCTTCTTCACAACACACACACACAACCAGAAATACTTAATTTTGAAGCCGAACAAACATTTTTAGTTTAGAGCCAAATAAATATTTTTCTTTTTTTTTTTCAAATGAATACTACGGAAAATATTGCTGTATTTTCAACCTTTTCTAGGTTTGTTTTCTTTCTTTTCCTTTCTATTTTTTTTTTAAGATGAAGTGCCATATAAAATAAATCACAGCTCAATCAGATCTCATTCCAAGTTTTAAGGTTAGCTGGGAGACATTTTATTGCCAAGTGAGTCTGTGCTCACTAAGTTCTTTGGAAATAGGCATTGACGTTCTCATTGGGCTGTGTTACTTCAGATAGGCAGCACTGTTTGAAATAAATAATCCTGGATAACTGAAAGGCAGAATTCATTGTGTACAAGGAAATAAAAAAGAATCTATAAGATAAAGCAAGGCAGAGTGTCCAGATTTGATGTGAGGTTTGATTTTTATTTCTTCTCTTTGTGGAGGAAATGTCGAGCTCTGTGTTGTTTGCCGTGGGTTTCTCAACAGCAAAAAACAACCCCTGGCTTCTTATGGGTTTTCTTTGGAGGTGGAGTTTGTGTGTGGATCCCCAGTGTCCTGAAAGGCTGCTGCTCATGGCTCAGCATGTGGTGCAGTAGGGGCTCTCTCCTCCACCCAGCCTTGTGTTTTGGCAATATTTGTAGAAATTCAGTGCCTGGAGACATCTGCCAGATTTGGTGACACAAACAACTGGTTTCATATCAAGGGAAGCACACAGCTTGTTTAGGAAAACAGGCAGAGGCCTCCAAATTGAGGAATATTGATTTTGGAAAGTGGTAAATATATGTTGAATAACGTGGGAGGTGAAAACGGTGCAGTTAAAAGGAAAAGAGCTCTGGGGCTGACCACCTTCAGGTAGGAATGTAAGTCACTGTTTTACTTGTTTTTTCAACAACCCTCTTTCTTCCTCTCTGCAAGATTCCCAGGAAGACTAGTTCCCAGCTTGGAGACTTACTGTTAAATGCATTAAATTAAGCAGTGTAAATCCACACGTGAAAATTTACTGTTTGTCTAGATTTGTGCAGCAGGTGGAATTTCACTGGGCAGAATTCATGACGGTTTTTCTTCCAGGCCCATTTTGAAGTGTGTCTTTTCTGTCACCAGTCTTCCTATTTTCCCCTTGGAGAGGAATATGTCTCAATAAGGAGCCTGTTTGGTGGTTGTTGGTTTAGACAGTTCTTTGCTTTTAGGTTTTGGGTTTTTTTTGTATACTTACCTGTCCTTTTTCAAAAAGCCACAGAAATTCTGGGCTAAAGTCTCCACTTTACTTCCCTGGCATCCCCGTCTAGGAGGGAATGAGCCTTTCTGGGAGGTGATCATTGCAGAAGTGATCTAAGCACTGTCAGGACTGCAGTGTGTTTCTCTGGCTGGTCTTTGCCTAGATAAGCCTACAGCAGCATCTCTATATTTATGCCCATGTGTGCATATGTTTGAGTGAGTGGTAGGAGGAAAAAATTCCCTGAGATTGCTCACATCCCTTTCCCTGGAAAGGGATGATGGCAGATGTTCCTTATTTGTCCTACTGGAAGGGCTGAGCTAACTGTGGGTACAGAATTTTCTCATTGCCATGGTAATGAATATCATCTAGAAAATTTGATTTATATCCTGTAGTTGGAGAGTGCCTTTTATTTAGATTTCCTGGAAAGGTTTTACTAAGCAGATTATTTTGACACTTGCTTTTGCTGCTGTGTTACCATATCAAAGAGGCACTCACCACACTGTCCCCAAGGAAACCACAGTACCTTTCATGGTCATGCAGAGTTTGTATTAATTGTTTGCCATGGCTGGTGTTCTAACTTAATTTCAGGGCCACTTTCTTCAGGATAAGATATTGCTGAAAAAGTGCTGAATAATTTACAAGATTCACATCTAATTAATGTGAGAAAACAGCAGGAATCTAAACCCATGGTACTTGCTATTCTTTTGTGTTGCATATTAGTCTGACAAGCACTTGCAGAGATTCCTCTGCAAACCTCTCCACTGTTCAATGTTGAAAAGATAATCTCAGCAACATTCCTCAACTTCAAATGTATTTTTTCATGAAAAGAGACTTCAGTTTATATGATGAAATTTGCAAGCTATCACTAACTGAAGATGGTTTTGATTTTTTTTTTAATTTTTGTGGTATTTTTGACAGCTCAGATTATGAATGACATTACTGGTTGCATTAGCATCAGCTTGGAAATATCTCCAGCTATTCACGTAATGATCACATAGAGCAATGTCAGGGGCCAATGCTGCCTCTTGCAGTATATGAAATATGGTAATTTCTTTTTTTTCCATTCTCAATCCTGCCTGTTTTGGGAAATACAGTTTAGATCCAAGGTGTAAGAATGGCTTTTTGGCATCAGATTGAGATCAAAAGTCACTTCTTTCTTTTGCCAAAGTTTCCTTTATGTGACGTGGATCAATCATTTAATCTTAGTGGGCTAACTCTCCATTTGCAGATAACACTGTATAATTTATCTTTTATGTTTTTTCAGCTAAGAAATTGTAAAGCAGTGACTGCCTCATAAATATTTTTAAAAAGTTGAACCCCATGGAAATGCAGACTGTGACTTTTTTTGTCACTATCAATATCAAAGCTGCTCTTCTTTCACCTGTGTATACACACACATTGCTGGGATGTAATATGTGCTGAACTGTACAGTGCCCTGTAAAATGTAGCTGAAATATGGGTGCATTGGGTGTGTTGGATCAGGCTTTGGTGCAAGTTGTCTTGGTGATAGTGGAAGTGCTCTTCCTCTGCTCACTTCTCATGGCACACCCAGAGATGACAGATTTTTTTCTGATTGCTGTCTCAGTTTAATAATGGAGAAAGATAATAAGGGATTAAAAAATTACAAAAACCCGTGGCACTGTTATTGCTGGTGTTCACAGGGTACTGGAGAGAATTCAAAAATAATATTGGTGCTATATAAATAATTGATGTTGTAATCTTCAGACCAGTCGTCCTTCCATGAAGTAGCAGTTCAGGGAGCGTTGTCACTTCGTGTCTTTGTGAACACAGGTTTTTGCAAGATGTGTCAAGAGAAACAGAATCACTCTGTGTGTTTGCATGTGGGGTTTTTAAAGTACCACTGAAGCCACTGCTGGCACAAAGATACTTCATAGCAGGTACAAAGAATTACTGCAGTATTGTTCAGTTTTCAGGGATGGTAGAGTAATGACTGTGAGGTGTTGCCTAAGGGGAATAAGAGCAAAAGTCTCTGCAATGCTACTGTGATCTTCATGCCCATCATCTGTCTGAAATTCCACTGAAGATCACAATGACCAATGGGACAGCACAGGATATATTGTCTTTCCACAGCTGCACTCCCAAGCGGGCCATGGCTGAGTATCCTTTGCTTTAAATTCTGCCTTTAAATGCCTGGAAACACATTTTGCTTTAATGATACATAATTGAGAGCGTAAAAAAATGTAGTAGTGGTAGTAGTGATGTGTCTAACCGGGCTCTGCTGAATTTGAGAATGCTCCATTATCCTTGACTCCAGAGAGCTCTTCAAATTCTCAGTTTTAAACTGTGCTGCATCCATGACACAAAAACCATCAGAACCAGACAATGCAAGTAAAATGTTCTGTGAAAAAGCAAGTGCTGGATTTCCTGAGATAAACAAGTAACAGAAAACCAAGTTGTAGGAATACAAGCAAATGGCTTGAAACTGAAATTGCCCTGATGTTGCCTATTTCACGTGCAGCTGTGTTATTTAGGTTCAGTTAGCTTAAAAGACAAGAATTTCCTTGAACACAGAGTTCTGCAAACATTAGAGTACTGTAATAAATAAATAAATAAACAAGCCCAGCCAGGGAGCACAGATGCCACTTAATGTGGCAGTGTATTAAAGCTTACAGTTCCCTCTTTTAGACCCTTCCCTGGGGTGCCATGTGTCAGCCTCCTGGAGAAGGAACCGCAAAGTCTGATGCGCTGACGTATGAGATGACATCTGTGCTTGCTGGCTTGGATTAGGGATAGTGAATCAAAAAGAGGTTGATCTGCCTTACCAGCACTAAGCTGACACGAGGTTAGACAGCTTTAGCTCGTTTATCTGTTTGTGTTGGATGCCGTGAGTCAGCACTCGTTGGCTTTTTTTGCCTGGGGATTGCCACTTTCCCGGGCAGGGTGAGAGGTGTGAAATGGGTTTGGCCGCATCTGTCACCTGCAGGGGGAGAGCTCTGCATTTCACATGTCCAGCTGAAGGACAAATAGGGGGACAACTCACAGGTGGGGAAAGGTGGCAGCTTGTCAGGGCCCCAGCTGCTTCATGTGAGGTTGGTGTGGGTACAACGTGTAACAGGAAGCTCGCTCTTAAGAGATCCTGCTGACCTAAGTCCCTCTGGATCATTTTCTCCTCCAGCAGAGCCTGTATATTAATCAGGAGCCTCTGTGTCTGTCCAGCCCTGCTGCCAGGCTGTCATCACGTGGGGTAGCCCTGGCACAGGAGCTGGCCAGGAGCTGCTGATGGGAACAAGCAGTCCAAAGGTTGGTGTCCTCTGCTGCAGGAAAAGGCGTTTGACAAAGTAATTCACAGTGCAAGAGTACTGGGGACAGGGGCTTGCTGTGGGTTAGTGCCATACTATGGCTTCATGTCCCATTCTAGAATGTAACCAGCCCCCCCCTTTTATCTATATGTTCATTTCAATAATCCTATGAAACGTGCACTGAGCTTCCCAAATAAGTGGATTCGTATTCCTGGGTCCTTGATGGTCTTGACTTCTGCTTGAACTTTCAGACAGGAGTAGGAGTACTGGAGGAAAAATTTAAATTATATCAGATCTTTCATTTCAATTTATTTTAGTGTAAATAATTTCTCAGGCTAGGAAAGATCTTAAAGAGGGAAGAGTGCTATTTTTGTTATTTTTGAAAATTAGCTTCCAACTGACATTGCTTTCTTCTCCCAAATCACTTAAAATCTCACTCAGAAACAGAAAATACAATTTCCAGCCATCATAAATAGTGAAAGGGTATCCACTTTAATAAAGTACTTTGGTTTTCATTATTTTTATTCTAAATTTTAAATATTTTTTTCTGTGTACCTCAACATAATGCTTTCTACAATGGAGACATTGGGAACCAACAGGCAGCAGCCTTGCTCTGGATAACAGGTGCACTGAGATTGAATGAAGGCAAAATGCAAATGTAAGCTAAATGAGTTTTTTGCTTTTGGTTTTGATTTGTTTTGCTTTTTTTTTAATTGATCACCTTCATAACTAATGGATCATGATAAACCTTTGGCATAGAGCTATAACAAGGAGCAAGAGGCTGCCATTACCATATGAACATGGTGATAAATTACAGGAAGAGTCACTACTCTTCCATCATCAGAGCACTTTAATAGGGAAAATAGCCTCATCTCAAGGCTTCAGTGTAACATTTTATGTTTTTCTGTAGATCTTCTAAACAGAAACTTCCAGCCTTCATGGTAGCTACTCCTCTGTGAAAAGCTTTAAGAGCCTTTTATAACAAAAAACTGTTTCCTTTGGCCTAATTTGGCTTTTGAGAAATTCGACAGTAATTGTAGCCTATTCACATGTGCTTCTGGAATTCATTTACTGGATTAATGTCTTAAATTAAACAGATTAAAAAAATACCTTAAGTTAACCTGCCCCCAACTCAACACACAGAAAGAGCCAACCTGAGATACTCTCATCACATAGAATAGCCCCAGTCCTGTCCAGTCATTCTGGTTTAATGGCTCACTTTCTGTGCCTACTTTATAGTCCAGAAAACTGTTTATGGGCTGGTTCAATCATTACAAAAATCTGGTATTTCTGCTTTTGAAAGAAAGTTTGAGATCTAGGGATAAATGGTAACTGATGTTTCTGTCAGCCGGACACAGGAGGAGCAAGCTGCCAGACATCCACATTTTTGGCTGAGAGTATTCCACTGATGTGGTAGCTATCAAGATACAATCTGCTGCCCATCCTGACAGATACACAGCATTTGTGTGACATAGGGAAATGTCAGCTTGGGGTTCACAGCCAAAACACATTTAGCTCACAAGAGCAGAAAGCTTAGTACTCGAACCCTTTGTTCTTCAGCTGGGAAGTGCACTGGAAATGCACTGGGCTGAGAGAAGAATGAACAAATACACAGATATTGCTGCCACTGCATGTGTGCACCCTGCTCTGCTGGGCCCCTCCAAAGGGCACTTGTGCACCTCAGCTAAAGCAAACAGAGAACATGCTCCTGGTGATTTTGAAGACAGGATTCAACATCATAGGCTTAATGTTCACCTGCAATGAAAATGGAAATGGATTATGTGAAAAGAGAGTTTTGCTGTAGCCAATGAACTGGTGGACACTAGGGTACTGTGCTACCAGCCAGAAAAAGCCTTACATTTATTTACATAAGAAAATCAACCAAGGTGCTTAAGGGACTTTCACATCATTCGTGTGACTCCTCACTATTGCATTCTTCCAGTCTTGTGGGTTTTGCCTCCTCTTTTAGAAGATTAGGAAGCATAAGAAAAAGCAGAAGCCTCCAAATTAGAAATTTTGGGTTACTACGACATGTCCTCGGAACACAGATCTGCCCTTGAGGACTTCATTGGATGCTGAGTGTGTGGAAAAAGGGTTTGAATCATTGAAATTCTGTGGGAGTAAATGCAGACATAGCTATTGCCTTTTTTTTTTAAGAAAGAAAGTCTAATTACACCGCTGTGTCCTATTAAATTGACTATTATTTTAGAAGAATGATAGCCCTTCATTTTTTTTTGACAAACAAATCAAATGAAAACAACAGTAAATGGGTATTTAACTCCATGACAGCATCAACAAATCAAGCGTGATACATCTCAGTGCAGTTTTCTCCTGCACGAAACCTTGTCTGGTTTTCTGCCTACAAAAGATGAGAAGCACAAAAGCAAAAGCTGTGGGAGCCTTCCCTAAAAGAAATGTTCCAGAGGAGAAAGGGAAATGCAGTAATGCACCAGTCCCCAGTTTGTGTGTGCTTCCCATCTTCGTAATTACCCATATGGAGTGCTCTGGCTTGTCTTGGCTGATTTTAGACCTCTAAACTCACCTGACAGGGTAAATCCTAACACACAGCAAGGGCAGCAGCTCCTCTGGCTGGGAGCCATCAGTAAGGTATCTTAGCTATGTATCAGGTACTTCTTGACACATTTTTAAGGTTCCTAAATTAAAAACAATTGAGATTTTGAAGGGTAAATCTAGAACTAATGCAAATATTCATTTAAACTGCTTGAATAGGATATTCTAGGGCTTTGTATTTTTTCAAACTGTTTTACACTTGGCATCATGGACAGAAACATTTGTTCCTCTTAGCAACAGAGCCTGAGACTAAAAGCTCTGCATTACCCTTCACAGGCAAGGCCTGTCTCATTTCCTCTTTGCTTTCAGGAAGCTCTTGTTCAAAACATCCAGAGCAGCTGGTATCTCTCAGCACAGAGGACTTGCTTCCTTGACTGTAGATGACAGAGGCATAATCAGCTTTTTGTTTTCCTATTTTTTCTTCCTACAGAATGCAAAAGCATGATTCAAAGAACTTGCCATTGCACGGGGAATGTAGACTCTCGTAGTGTGCCATATGTCTTTAAAAAAAAAGGCGGTTTTTTTTAGTGTTTTGTTTTTCTCTGATAATCCCCTGTGGTGTCAGGAGCTGTGGTAAGAGCTGTTTTTGATAATTCTGTTCCTACATTTGATTCAGTCCTATAACTATCTATGCAAGCATTTGGGATGGGTCTCAAACTGCCCTGGAAGTGCACAAGCACTTTATCATAGCCCACAGTGAGCTTGAGTCCTGCAAGACCAAGGAACACAGAGAGCATTTTGAAAAGGTGTATGTTGGTCCCTTAGCATGCAGTTTACATTACACAAAATTATATAAAAGCATAAGTAATATATCTTGCATCTGTTAAAGCAGTTCTGTCCTAGCATTCAGTTGCTGGATTTGAAGTTCAAAAGCTTGGTTTTAGGACTTGAATCTTAAGCTTGAAATATGAGGCCATCATATTGAAGCCATGGGGGTTACTAATAGACTGTAGCCAGTGTGAACAATAACTGTAGAGTGCCACCCAGTCAGGAAATTTGTCTTGAAAGAATAATGGACCCACATTCTCTCTCACATCATTAGAAATCAGGAGTGACTTCAGTTAAGGAACAAGAACTACGTCTGTGAAAATTACCATGAGAGGAGAATGAGATCTGCTTTATTTACTTTTGGAACAACTCAATGTTTGAAATGGGCATTTATAGCTATATGTGCTCTAATAGGATTTTGAATTGTCAGAATTAGTTAAAATCACTGCTTTTATTATGCATAGGATGTTTTTAACGATGCACTCATTTTCTTAGAGCCTTATGTTCCTCCTTATAGAAAACCAAAAAATATGTTAAGATCATCTATTGAGTTACTATAAAATATGGCTGCTCCTTATACTGCTTTGTTTATAAACATACATTGTGCAAGGCAGAGAACAATAACAAACCCTGGTAATCAGCCTAATATGAAAGTGGTTATTAATATACCATGAAAATTAGTGTCTCTGTCTCTCTCTTTTAGAATAGAAAGACAGATATTACAAAATCTCTGGGAAGCAAAGACATATCACTGAAACCATCAAACTGAACTTTACCAGGTCCTCTCATCTTCTGCTTCACCTCCATCAGGCATCCTGCAGGAGGTGAAAGGAGAATGTTTTGTCAGAACCCACTTAGTGTTTCTCAAATGTCACTGACAGGAGGATGCATTTTGGGCACCTGGTGGAAGGATGAAGCAGCCAGAGGATTTCAGTCAGTATTCCCTGTATTTTTCCAGCTGGAGAAATTGAGTTTCTCAGCTCAAACAGCAAGAGGTGTCTGTGATGAAGGTGTTAGAATTGGGCTGAATTATACTCTGGTTCTATGAGAAACATTTACCTACACTACCTCTACTACCACTGCGAGGAAACTGCTGCTCGGTCTGGGGTAAATGTGTTGGTATAAATTCTTCCTGTACTTGTTTAAAATTTTCTGTGCTTTGTACTTGTGAACCAGAGTACCCTGAAGGGGCTGGCAGGTTTCAGCAGAGAGGCTCTTGGAGAACCTGTGGGATCCCTGGGGCCCCACTGCCCCTCCGTGGGGCAAACCTGGGGTGCAGAGTTCATGAGCAAGAGCAGCCATGTGAGGCACCTGGGACCTGCTCTCCACAGGGGAGTTCATAGAGACTGTAAGGAAAAAGTAGGGCTGTATTCATGGAGAGTCTCTACTCTGTCAGGCAAATCCCAGTGAAGTCAGCAGAAGTTCTAAGGTGCTTTTTGAGGATGTTATTTTATCTGCCTTTTGCATTCCATAGCACTGGAACAGATTTCACTTGGATCCAGTCAGCCTTTTTATCAAGGTGTGCTCAGATAAAAGTAGGGTGTTAACTTTGGCTGCCCTAGGCCAAGTGGTGCTTTAGATACTGGGACACTGATAAGAAATATAAATCTCCCTGGGAATGAGGAATATATTACCAACCTGTGAGAAATTTTTCACGGCATTCTCATGTCTGTTTTTTATGTCTATGTTTCTGAACTCTGCCCATGTTTTTAGTGACCCAGGTCTATTGTGATCTGTCATGTGTCACATCTCCAGAGGTGGATATGCTGTCACAGGCATGAGGAACTGAGGGAGTTGCTGTGGAGACACACATTTTTGTCCCATTTTTCTGAACAATATGCCTCTCAGTCTTCCTGTGTCATGTCCTAAATCTTTATAGCCTATAGTAGATGCCTAATAGAGATATAGTCTGGGTTGATATAGGATGTACTTTCCCCCCCTGTTCTTCCATTAATAATGATAATAACCTGTCAGCACAAGGCATTTCAGAGTTTTTGTCTTATTTCCTTTAGATTTTCCAAGTCTGTAGTTTCTTCTTTGAAATAAATTTTTTTCAGCTATGAGCTACCCAAATTGACATGATGAGCAACATCTGTGCTAGAAAGCAAAAAGAAAGACTGAATCTGAAGGGATGAATCTCCATTTCATCAGTGACTCTAGCACTGATCCTTTAAATTTATGGTGTACTACCTGTATGAGGATATAATGGATCTAGTACGGCCAGATGGTGTTCATGGCAAATCTATGAGCAAAGATGGTTTTCATTCATTTCTAGTTGTAAAAAAACTGCAAACAACAAAACAAAAAATGCAGCATGAAGGGCAGAAAGGCTCTCTGCCCATCACTTGCCCAGTTTTGATTCTCATAGTTCACCAAAGATTGTCTCTGGTCTCATTCAGTAGGAATTGATTTGGCTGGTTTGGATTCTGCTGGTCCATGCCAGTAGTTATGTCACTGGAGGGTTTTGAGCAGGGGTAGCAAAGTCCAACTGTATAAATAGATAAAGAGATAGATACAGACTTGAAATCTGTCTTTCAGCTCTTTGACATCTGGAGTTACTCTCCTCCATACACAAGTTGTGATCTATTTTGTTTTGTTAGGTAGACATAGTTTTCCTTCTTTTTGCTGTGTGGTGGTTTCCTCCAACAACCACTTCATGCCAACTCAGGAAAATAAATCACTTCCTGGAAAGCAGGGTGTTCAGAGACCTGTGTGATGCTGCTGAAACAGACACTGCAAACTGTACAGGGCAGGCTCCTTTCAAAAGAGGTGCATGAGAGAGGAAAAAAAGTGACATTTACACTAGTTTGTATTTTTCATTATTAAGCACTTTCCTGGCCTTGTCAGGGCTGCAAACAGAAAGCAAAAAGAACAACAAAAAAGTGATCTCTATAGTTATGTCTGGTGAACCCAAGGGTGCTAGCTTAGTGGGGGAAGAATAAATTGTTTTATTTCCTACTGTTTAAAATCCAGAGCTGTACAGGTGACATAGTACCTTTCTTCATTTCACTTGGCTGTTTTCATTCAATATTGCTGTTAAAATTAATATTGACCTTTAGTGGCTGTGGGAACAGCTATCAGTATGCAGAAGATTAAGCAGAGAAACAAAAAGAGTTCACAGTAAATAAGTAATCAAGATATAACTGACAGATTAAGTACAACGTCCCAGTGAATAAAACTCAGAGCAGTATTTCCTGCTGGGGACTGTTCCTCAGCACTCTGACCTTGCTGCTGGATACAGCAGGTGTAGCTTAGTCTGTGTTATCCATCATTCCCATGTGCACTCAGGAAAACTTGTCTCAAAAAAGAGACACTTTAAAATTACGGGGTTTTTTTAAATGTTTCCACTGAGACTTAAGTTATCCAGTGTATGAGCGTACAGCAGATAAAACTGAGTGGCTGGGTAATAAAATGGCAGATGAAATTCTGTTTGAGCAAATGTGGACATGGGAAAGGACCATTCCCTCTGCTGTGAGTCCCTGGCTGTCCTCTTGCCTTCAGGATGCATCTGCTGAGACCCCTTCTATCTGATCCAAAACTGACTGACCCTGGTGGAGTATTTGCCATCAACGGAAAGAGGTTTGCACATTCACAGAAAAAAGGAGGGTACAGTGTTTCAGCCTGATTTCGAAGACTAATTCCAATGGTTAGAAGAAAAAAATGTCTTGGATAGCTGAGGAGACACGAGCAGCATTTTTACATCTGCTGTGTCTTCCGTCTATGGGTATTGCACAGTAGTTGAACTGCAACTCAATGATTCCTAAAGCTAAACTTCCAAAAAGGAAATTGCAGCAGTTCTCAGTAGTATAATAGAAGAATTTTCAAATGTATGCATTTATGGATAAAAATCCTGGATTCTGGAGGAAATGCCATTGGCATTATGTGGGTAAAATTATACTCCACCAAGTCTTCATGAACTGTGCTACAATACTGTTTTCTCCTTCTGGTACCTTATGGCAGCTTTCAGTTTCACCATTGGATTAGAGGGAAATATCCTTAATAATATCAGTCTTGGCTCTTAAATGAAATATAGAGGGTTATACAGAAAACTTGGGCATCTGAATTGTGAATTGAAGCAGGACTGAAAAAAGAAAACTGTAGAGAACCTTTTTCCAGGAGAATGTGTTTTCAGACTTCCAAAGAACAGAAATTTGAGTCTTAGAAATTCCTGAATGCCTGTGTTCACTGCTGGATCTCAACTTACTTTTGTACTCACTACAGCAAAATTGCAGGTATAAAACGTATTTTGAATTGCTCTGTGGAAATAATGAGTGTTTCCCACCTTCCCATGAGTCCTCAACCCAACATTCACATGAAGAGGGTTCAGAGTGTGTGCAGAGACCCAGCATGGCTTGGCCAGCTCCAAGGGGGAGCCCATGGAGATGCTTTTTGGAAAAGCTCAAAAGCTGCCCAAAAGTGCAACATCTTTGGATTCAGCTTGACAGGTGCTCAGATAACCAAGAGCGTAGGTAGGACAAATGCAGAGCTGTGAAGAAAAATTGCACAGGCACATTTTAAAGTTAATCCATGTTCAAATCCAGGTGGATTTTATTTGATTTGTTTAAAACTCTTTTGTTTGGGGGATAGAGATTGGATGCAGCTATTACCTGAGAAGTATCTTTTTTCAAGCTAGCACATCAAGGCAGATTAGGAATAAGGATAAAAGAAGATGATTCTCAGATGAAGAACTCTGTACCATAGAATGTACGGTCTGGTGGCTCTGCCTGTGATTTGAACCATGCCCTGAAACCTATCCCTGCTTTTTGCTGCATATCAGGCCCCAATCTATTATAAAGTAGCACATTCCCACGGCTTCTTTTCCAGCACTTGCTGACAGCTACAGGAATAGTTCAGAGCTGCTCTGAGCAAGGGATGCTTTTCCGAAGGAGTCTCTTTCTGTGGGAAGTTTGGGCAGGAACTGGAGGCAGAATGTCCTTGTGTAGTTGCCCAGGATAAAGGCAGGGATGCTGCTCTGCCAAACACGCACAGTAATTCATGCACAAAACCCATCGCAGGGGTATTTTTGAAAATGTATGAAAAATATATGTGCAATATGTCTCTCTTCCAGGCGTGGTGCCAGCGTGCTGAGTTCTTCTGGGCTTTTGTCTTCTGCAGAACACCATAAATTAGAACAGCAAAGGCAAAACAACAAAAAAAGGAAAGAGGGAAAACAAGGGGAGAAGGCTGTATTTTTTGGCATCTTAATCTTAGACATCTCTTCGTCAAACTAAGGGTCTGCTTCTCTTTTCTCAAGACTGCATGGTGCTCTTCCTTGGTGTGGAATATGTGATCAGGCACTTTGCTAAGGATTCAGCTATATGCAGCTGAATTAAGTTTCCCTTCATGTTGATTTTAATCTAATTACAGTCATGGTACATGTTAATTGCAACCTGATTACTGTGCCAGGTCTTGGCATGCTCTGGTTGTGGGGACATCCAGCTGGAGATGGTTTTCATGGAGCGGATTTTCAGTCTGGACTTTTTTGTTCCTCTGCAAGAGCACAGAACAGTTGGTGTGGAATGTGGAATCTTGCTCAGAAATTCTTGGAGTGACGTTAAAACATGCAGAAAAAATCCTGCTGACAGAGGTTACCCAGCCCTTTTCCAGTAGACAAGACCCTTTACAATTTTTATAAACTGTGTCAAATGTCTTTGACTTTCATGGAAGGTGTTTGATATTTAACTGGAAGCCCCTGGGTTTACAGAAAAGCCACAGTTCTTTCTCCTGTGTATTCCAGTTAACTGGGTTATAAGCTCTTACAAGTTGCTGTTTCTCTTATATTTCCCAAGACAATTTTCCCCAATACATTTCTTGTATTCCCCAAGAAAATTATGGTATCTACCCTAATTAATATATGAATATGAAACTCTCTGAAGAGCTCAAACTTAATTTAGCCTAAGTAGCAGCAGTCACACTGCAATGCTACATAAAACACCCAGTGCAGAGCAGCAATCCCAGTTTGAGGGGTCCTATTAGGCTCCCATCCCACCCACTCCCTTCCTGCCACGTGCACGTGCCCCCACCATTCCAACCTCTGAGAGATCCCCCAGTGGCAGTGGGGACAGCTGAACTGCAGGAAATAGCTGAGGAAATAAAATTTTAATAGTGGGGTCTGATTGTTTATTAATTTCTCACAGTATTCCAAACTGAGAGCCAATGGATCTGCCATCATGCCCTAAAAAATTAGAAATTGCGAGATTTAAGGTTGCCCACTGAACCTTAATGCTTCCCCCAGCATTTCTGGTCCAGTTTCTGGTTCCTCAGTGGTACCCTGGGTTTGTGGTGCTGCTTTCAGCAGAGAAGTTGCCCACAGAAATGACAGAGGGAAGATTTCTCAGGCCTCTCTAATTCTGGCATGTGCTAACTTTCAATTGGGTGACTTTGCTGCGTCCTTTAATGCAGCTATTTTTGTGTGTGTGTATAAATTAAAAATAGCTCTATAGAAATAACTTTAAAACCCTGGAGTATTTAATAGCAAGCAATTCCTTTTTATAAAAAATTTATAACAACTTATAAAATGTAATCAACAGAGAATTGTGCCCCCGCTTTTGAATTCTTTAGGTGGTTTTAAAAATAATACTTTAAGGATGTTGGAAATGGCAGCATGAAGTGTTTCTTTCCTGTTGAATAGCTACTAAAATAAATTATTCCAACTGTATTAAAAATATGAAAAGCCTACCACTGTTACATATACTTGAGCTGTGTGAAAGCACCTCCGTTGATGGGATAATTGCTCTGGCATATAATAAACATAATTTATTTTACTGAGATTTAAATATTAAACACCAAAGTTCTTCAAAATGAGATCCTAATGATGTACTGCTTCACTATGCCTGCAGTCAGAGGTGTTCATCTCAAGTCACTTTATGAGAAATGTTAAATATTAGAGTTTTATTTCACCTTTATTTGATGTTCCTTCTTATTTTCAGTAAGCAGCAAACACTATAGTAGAGGCCCAATGCAAAGAAGCTGTGAGGAAATATTTATAAAAGTCAACATTTAAAAGTCTATAAATTTTAAAAGGATGATGAATTGTGGAATGCAGTTTAAAATGCTGCTTAGGGAGTAGACAAAATACCAAGTCTGTTGTGTCCAGATAAAACTTGGCTTGAAGAACTTTACATAATCACTGGAGATGGTAAAAATGTCAACCTCGTTCAGTAATTTTAGGGAAATTAGGTTATATTTCCCCAACCAATATTTTTCTAGGAAAATCGTGGATGAGGAGTTTTTATTGAGATGTCAAAAGGTAAAAGATACTATCCAGTTTTAATTTATTCATAAGGAAGCCTGCAATTGGTGGCCAGAATGAAAATAATTGTTAAAATTATTTGAGCCCCTAAGCCAGGTTTCAATCCAAGGCAAAACAAATAGATAAAGATATAATCTCTTTGCTAAAATTTCTCTGTTGAGCTCCCTTGTCACACAAGCCTCATCCTTGTCAGACGGAGCAGTCGGGTAGAACGAATCCTGGCATGACACTCCCGAGCCTTCGTGGAGAGCCACAGGGTGAACGTGGAGCAACGGAACAGCTTCCCACAGCTGGCATGGCTGATTATGGGATGTGCTGCAAGAATCACAGCCACCCCGTGCTTCCACACGGCAGCGGGGTACAGCTGTAAGGGACGGGCAAACGTGGAGAACCAGTACAAATACCCTGCCATAACGAAACATTCGATTTCCCTTTACGCGCAGAAATGTCTTGCTTTTATAACACGCATATTTGTTAATAAGCAATTTTAATGATGAATGCTAATTAGTGTAGATCAAAACAAGACTCTGAAAGTTTAGAACTATATTTTATGTAGACCATGTTGGCTTTAATGTAAGGCATATTTTAGATAATATTCCTTGCGCAGCTAAACTTTGGTTTATTACTGGCCTTCTGGTCCTACCATCAATTGTCTCCTTAGTTCTATGAGCTCTAGGGATGATTTACATGCCGTGTGTATCTGAGATGGGTTAGAAAAATACGTTTTGCAGTCTTGACCTGTGTAGGGTTCTGAGGAAATGCCTTATTTGGGGGCATAAAGGAATTGTTGAGCACTGAGGTTTAACAAACTGCTACTTTCTCCTCTTGCACTTCTCTCTGGGAATTCCAGACACAGTCTTTCCAAAGCCCTCTCCTCAAACTTGCTTTCTAGCCATTAAAAAAACTCCAATAAAAAAATCACAAAGCCCCACCAAAGGTTAAAGAATAATCATGTTTGTCTAACACTGCTGTCACCTCGGCTATGCAGAGCACAAATTCCCCTTAAAAACAGTTTCATGTTCCTTTTACAGGCTATTCCAACATGAATATGTTGTGAATGGAGCCCTGCCAACCCTTTGTGGCTGCAGCAGGTCACAGCGTGTCAGTGTGAACATTCTGCAGCCCGGTCCTGCTCCCGGGGGCAGGAACGAGAGTCTGCCACAACTCTTAGAAGGAAATTCTTAAGAATTCTGTATTTTTTTTAAATCGTTACATGGTAATATCCATATCTGTTTACACTGCTCCTGCCAACTCCCTGGCCCCAAAATATGATAGCAGGGGCTTTTCTGTTCTTTTTCACTTTCTGCTGTTTGCTCATGGGTATCTCCTTCCATCTCATTTTCTGGCAGACTGGTATCAGCAAGATCAGGAATTGTTCTACAGCTGTCCTTGGCCTTTGCTACCAGGCCAAATATAACACCAGCACAATCTAGCGGTGCCAAGATCGTAGTAAGCTATAATGACATGTGTTTTGTTGAGAAATTGGTGCTGTGACTCTGAATAATAATAATAATAATAATAATAGTTTGGCTGGTGCTGGTGGTGATTGCACAGGAGAGAAGTGCTGCTCTCTGTCCTTCAGAACTCCCTGGGTGTAGAACGAGCTCGTCACTGTTGGGATCTTGGTTTGCATTTAGAAATCTCCTTGTGAAATGCAAAACTGGTATCAATGTTTGTAAATACAATCTAGGCCAGTTCCCACTGGGCATCATCACCAAGCCCAACCACACTGGGAGAGCTGGAGTAGATCATAGCCTTTGTCCAGAGTAGGGTTTCCACGTACAGTAGTGGAGACTGAAACCTGTGTGTTACTTAACAATAACATATAAATATTAAAAAATCATTGCAAATGCTCCATTGCCCTGAAAAGACCCAGGCAGAGAGAATGTGTCCAAGAGCCTGCACTGATTTAACACTCAGTGGGGGCTGCCTGTCACTTAATAATAATAATAAGGAATGTTGTGTGTCTCAGGAATGTTATGTGTCTGGGCTGCTCCTCCTGTACAGTCCAGGGTTCATTCTGTGCAGCTCTCCAGTATGACAAGCAGGGTTTTTATTCTGACTTGAGGTAAATTTTGACCTCTGTGTTCTGCTCTAGAACACTTGGAAAACCAGGAAAGTGCTCACTGGAGTGGGTTGCTCACTGGACATGTTTACTGCTTGTCTCCTTACTGCACAGAGCAGAGATTTTGGTATTGCTCACCAAGCAATTACAGCAGCCAGCACCTCTCCAAGAGTGCAGGAGTGTGTAGTTTGCTCATAAGCCACTTGCCGTCCTGCATGCTAAAAGAGAAAAAGGAAAAAAGTGTAAGGTGTTGACATCAGAGGGTATTTGTAATAATGAGTAACATGGCACAGAACTACTGTATCTTGGCTACCATCCCCCTGCTGCATTATTTCAGTGGCTGTGTCTAGCTGTCTACTAGCTGTGACACATCTTTATGGTTTATCATAAAAATAAAAGTGTGTCTATTACCTCTAGCTGGAATTTGGATGATACATAAAAACTGAAGCAAGTGAGGTCATGCTAGGAACGATATAAAAGCCATCTTTAGTGTGTCATGACAAGTATTCCTCCTTCCTTGTCATGACAAGGGCCTCCTGCAAGCTGGGGCTTCCCATTTACACAGCCCCAGAGCTGAGCCACCTCTGAGCTTCCCCAGGGAAGAGCAAGCTCTGGGTTGGCTAATGCAGCAAATTATTTGCAGATTGAGTGTAGCAAAAAGTGTGAGTCACTTCTGGAAGGAACACTCCCATACCATGTTGGGTATCCAAACAGGCTGTGAACTTGTATTCTTTCTTCACTTTGCTGCATTCTTTAGTTCTTCCTACTTCCAGAGTCCATTATAAAGCCGTTGAGAAGAAGAAGGAAAAATTTTCTTTCTGGCCAAGTATTATGAATTCCAGCACAATCACTTGTATTTTACAATGAACAAACTTTCTGAGGAATTTTAAAAGATTATTTTAAAAAAAAATCTTCTCAGTTGCTTCTCTTCAAGCGGTTATTAGCTGAAATAGGCTCTTCATACACTGAGTCTTAGGAGAATATTAAAAAGAGGGGGAAGAGGCTGGATAAAGGAGGTCAACTAGATTAGAAAGAATCTTTTTGGGTTTCATTTGTTACCTCTGTGTAACTCTTGTGGGAAGTGTATTAATGAAAACCAGGAACTTTCTGGCGTAGCAGAGATGTGATATAGAGAAATAAATATCAAGGAGACCCTCTGGGACTCTATCCTCAGCTGTGGTAAATTGGAATAGCTCTCTCAAAGTAGTTCTAAATTATAACACCTGAGGCTCTGCTCCTTAGACCTTGCTTACCTGGTGAGCTAAGTTTTGTCTTTGTTAAGTAATAAGTAAGAAACTTGTTAGTAAAATGAAGGAAGTTTTTTATGTGTACATTTCTCCCCTCTGTAGTCAATGGACTAAAAAAAATTATGTCTGAAGTCACAAAATAGAACATGCAAGACATTTTTAGACTCAGAGAAAAGAGAAACTTTCTTGTTAGCAGTTGTTCGCCTTTCCCCTTACTGTACAAAGGGAAACATTACAGATATGATGCAGGTGGGGGCCATAAAATTCCCCAACCAGGATGCTGACCTGAGATGCATCAGGCTTAGTGCTGCATAAATCCTGAAAGAATGCTTGTGAGAAATGGCCCATCTAGACATAACGCTTAAATTAAAAAAAAATATTGATACAGGAAGAAGTGAACTCGAGGATATTGCACCAGGATCACTATGTCCACAGTTCTATTTCTAAAGCTGCCAGATTTTTATTTGGAGCATGTCTGAAACACAAGGTACAGAGTTGTTAGGCACAAATTCGTGGCTTGCTTCCAAGGCAGATAACTTCTCCCAACGTTTGTATCTTTCTTCTCATATAATGTAACAACAAAGCATTAATCATGCAAATATCAATATTTAATGATTATGTGGTTAATGCCTGCAAAGCACTTTAGAGATAAAAAGTGCTCTGTAAATCCAAATGTAGGATATTTACTCCTTGCCTTATCTTAGTTGGATACAGAAGGGCTGAGAACCAGTTCGCGTTATCTGGAAAGGCAGGTGCCTGATGCTTCTGGTATCAGGAGTAAAATATTCGTTCTAAACTTACTGAGCTCCAAGACAGGCTTTTCATTCTCTTCAACCTGCTTTTGGAGTTTGCACTATTAGAAACATTTGTATGGTAATGAGGATACTGCTCAAACCCCAAAATGTACTAATTAGGTAAAAACCAGGATTGGGAACATTTGGCCAGCTAATTGAAATGTCATAATTGCAGATACCATTGTCACTTCACAGAATTATATAAATGAAGATCTACTGCCTAATGAGGGACTGAGGAAAGAGGATTGTTGTAGAAAAGTAAGAAGTAAGTGCAAGTTTTCCCTGCACATCTGCATTGCTAAAAAACCACTCAATATGGCCCTTTTGAAGTGATGGATGACTCACAGTCACCTTTCCTAAAACACTTCCTTTTTATTGAAGAGTTTCTTGTGGACAGCTTAGCGAAAGTTAAATGGCAGCTCATGAAAGCACCTCTGGATGCTGCAGAGGCTCGTGTACGTGAGCGTTCTGCTGAGCCCGGCCATGAGCAAAACTGGGCGAGGTGAGCTCCTCAACACAAAGATGTTTGTTTCTCCCACTCTCACTTGCTCCTTTTACTTTCTCTGTCTGTCTAATGGGAACTGTTCAGATTTAAGTAGAAGATGAAACACAGCGAAAGTTGTTTCCTTAAGTGTGATTTTTGCTGATATAATTCTCAGCTGTCTGCTGGCACATAGCAACTTTCTCAGCCGTTGGAAAATTTGAGGAGAAACTATCTCATTCATATATTCTTGGAGAAGGTTTATTTAGTAGGATCCTAGATTTTACAATGTAGAAGAGGTCATGTTCTCCCTAAATGCCTCTGCTTAAAAACCTTTCCCCGCCTGCAAAAAAAAGAAAACCTACTGTACAAAATACTTAAATGTGTTTACTTTTGAGTTTACGCATAAATGTCCCCAATTCTTCTGAAAGTTTTGCTGAAAAGATACGGATATATTTTAAACCAGGCCTGCCAAAGGGATGAAGTCTCTATTAAATTGTGTGTGCTGCAGACCTCCTCCACAACAGGAGGCTTCATGAGAACAGTGGCCATTTGTGGAGGGGTTCCAGACTCCCAAGTTGCCTGGACGGGTGAATGTCTGGAATTGTGACAAAACACAGTCCAAAGTGATAAAAGGCACGATTACAGATAGGAATAGGATCTGGCAGCCCAAAGTCAAAACTGGTAGGGTGGGAAGATCTGGACATTGCAGAACACAAGAATTGGGAAAAAATGGTGACGCAGTTCAATAAGGGAAGAGCAGGGCTGCCTTGGAGGGCTGGGGAGCCACTTGTGTCCTGTGGTGTTGCCAAGAGTGAGCTCAAACTGGGGCTTTGCAGAGCAGAGATCTGCTGTCTCTGGTGGAGACTGGTGCAAACCACTGCCACTGTCAGAGCAAGACTGTGCACACTGGCTGTCACGAAAGGAGGGTATCCAGTCAAGTCGTCCATGAGTAGAAGCACAGATTTCTTTTTAATTTTTTTTGTCTCCTAAGTGTGATGGGAAAAAAAATTATCATTTGACAAAACCATGTTGAGATTCATTTTAACCTGACAAATAAGGGAACATAGCAGAGAAGGCAGGTAAGGTCTAGTTTATTTAAATTGGATTCAAAATAGGGTCTGAAATTTGTTGAGTGACAGAATTTCCTTATGGTTTGCAGACACCAGCTGGAGACTAGCTAGGAGAGTGGAGAAAACCTGTCAGGCACCTCAGTGCAGGCAGCTGACAGTCCTGCTGAAAGCAATGGGCAAGAATAACACTCCCAATCCAAGAGTTCTCTCTCCATGTGGAACACTCAGTATTTTCAATGCAGGATACTGATTACTGCCTGCTTGGACCCAGGGCTGTTGTCAATTGGTTATAATTAGCTACAGGCTCTTCTCCATGCTCAGAACTGAGTGCTCTGGGTGTAGGAAGTTATTTAAATCTATTTACATAATTTTGCTACGTTTTTCTTAAAATATTTCTCTGTGATTGAAGAACTCTTTCCTGGGTTGTCCTTTGCTAGAGCTATATTTGCAATTTCAGTGAAAAGTTGGATTTCAAGGGTAAAGGAAAGGCCCTCCTGTGTGGCACTGGGCTGGTGGAGGTTCCCTGGGGCAGGGGGGTGGAGATGGCACTGCCCTTCCCCAGGTGCCAGCCCGAGTGGGAGCAGTGCCAGCCCACACCCCTCTGCATCACTGCCTCCCCATCCACCCTGAGTATTCCTTGTGCCACGAAATCATTTCCTCCTTGACTCGGACAACTTTGAAAATGTCTGATTTCTTACATTTGGGTCACTGTGGGAAAGAAGGTTGGTCATTTAGTTGTGTTGAAAGAGAAGAAAGGAATCCAACATTTTTAACAAGGTGTGTGGCACAATGAACAAATGAGCAATTAAAAAACCCCACAATAACTTTCACTTGGATTTTTCCTCAAGCTTCTGAGTAATTTGCCACATCTTTTAAAGAGTAAAGTACATTAGCGTGATCAAAACCATGTAACCCCATGACTTCTTGATGCCTGTTGGAATAAACTGCAATGTACCACGTTTAGAGACTTTAGACTCCATGACTCCACGACTTTGGTTAATTAAAAGATATTACTCTAAAACAGGTCTTTGCTATGATTTTTAGTATACTGTAATTCTGAAGCAGCACTCAGAAAATGTATGTTTTATAAAGGAAATAGCTTTGTCATAAGCTGACATTGGCTAAAAAGTAAAATTAGGAGAGTTTGAGTGAGAGAGAAGAGTGAAAAGATGTATTTTGTTCATCAGGGGATGTGCAGTTATGGGACAAAGGAGGACACATTTGGGATTCAATTCAGGCTCAGGGTTACAAACGCTCTCTTCTAATCAGAAGCACACAGGTGAGAGACATGCTTTGTGTCTTTTGTGCCTCCCATCAGAACAGATTCAGGTGCATGCATAATGCATGAGGCAAGTACCAGCACTGATGCAGAATAATCCATAAAATATGAAGCTGATGTTATGAATAATTAAAGCACAAACACACTCAGGAACACCTGCATGCAGCTAATAGGATGGGTTGGACTTGGCCTCCAAGAGTGACAGAAATGTGGAATTGAAGCTGTCCCTCGTCCCCCTGGGTGTACCCAGACTGTGTGCAGAGCCTGCCACAACCCACAGCTGCTGGGGACCCCTCTGGAGCTTCAGCCCCCTGTTTGGGAAGGGAGGGAACACTATGATTTTCCTTGGCTCCAGCTGCAGAGAGGCCATGATATCTACTCTCTTTAGAGAGAAATTGCCCAAGTGTTTCCTTGTTATAATATTGAAAAGGCTGAACTTTCAGCCTCCTGGTAAGTAAATGCCAGTTTTGTTTAGAGATGGTGCAGAAAGATGAAATATTTAGCTTTTATCAATAATGTACCCTCTAAGTAACAGTGCCTACATCGACACATAATCTGTGACAAACTCTCACAGATCCCCTGATGCATTTGAGGCAAGCTCAAGTTTTTTTAACTTGTAGGAGATGAATAACTTCTGATGTTCCCTGCAGAGAAGGGAAAGAGAAGGGAAAGGATTGAGCTAAGAGTATCAGCAGCAGAGAAGGTCATATAAATTATTACTTCTTGTACGGCTTGTACATTAACCCACTCACGTGGTGGTTGTATTCTTGCTTAATACTTTTATGATTTCAGTGGAGATCCTGGGCCTGTTGGGCAAGACATTGAAAACAGAGCAGAGGGAAAGATCCCAGTCCTAAAGCAATTCTTTTAAATAGAGATGGAAAATGGTGAGATCTTTCTGAAGTTAAATGGCCATATTTTTTAAAATGTGTGAAGCTGGGGAATATATAAAGATTCCTAGCAGAGATTGATTGCACTTTTACCTGAAATGGGAGAAAAAGGCTCTATCATCCTAGGCAGCTTCCAAAATGTAGTTTAATTCATATCTCTGTAGGAGTGATTTGAATGTAATGGAAAATATTGTTCGGATTGTAGTTTACACTTTATGTCTGTGCAGATATCACACTACAATATATTTTAGCTTTTGTACTTATAGTTCTACATATTTATACTGCTGCTCCAATGAAAGAATTCTAGCTGTGTGCGCAACAATCTTAGATTTTTGTTGTTTAAAATATCTTCTTTGGTTTGATGTGTTGGATCCTAAGGAAAGTCCTTCTGTACTTTTATTTCATGAAGAGAGGCTGTGTATTACTGCAAACACGGAGCTTCCAAAGTAACAAAACCACAGGGCTCCTGCTGGATCACACACAGCGTGGGCTGAAGGGATAGAGTGGGTACAGCATAGATGAAACCAGAGGAGCTGGACCCATGGGTCTCTGAGTTTGAAGCAGCTAAAGAGACAAAGCTCTGAGTCCCACAAACCCACTCCGTAGAGGGACACTTTGGATGACATTTCTGCGTACAAGAGGGACAGTTTTCCTCTGGTTTCAAAACTATGAATCAATTTATACTTTTTTGCCATAAGACTCATTGTCTAATGCTGTTGCATTGTTTACATTCCCTGTTCTCCATGCATAGACCTGGAGTGTGTTCCTATTCAAATTAGGCTATAGGCATTAGACAAAAATAAGTCATTTTTCAGTTAATTCTAGAACTAGGACAACAGCCCCTTTGGAAAATGCTTCCTTTATGAAAATAGTACTCAAATGAGCCTGACAAAGCACAAAATGATTATGTGTGATTCTCTAGATTATTTTACCAGCTTAGTTTGCAGAACCAAAAGTTCTGAAATACTTTGTGTCTTGCGTCAAACATCAAGAAATCACCATTTGTATTTATCTCTTGAGGCTAGACTAAGTACTGAAATATTTTAGCATGGTTTACTGCTAATTCATATCCAATGACCCTTTCTTCCCTTGCATTTAGAAGTCATTAGGTTCTGGGATGCCATGGGTTCCCCACTGTCCCCAGTCTTCAATAAGGCACAGAGATTCAGAACTGTAGAGAGCCTTCACATGCCATCAGCTCTCTCTGCTGTTTAAAGGGAAAACAACCCCCAACAAGCACCCTAAACTCTAACAACCCCATATATTACTATGGAGGAAGATGAACTATTTCTACGTTCGTCCCCTGATTTTTCAGTTCAGTGTCATTATCACTGTGGTGAATAAATGTTCACATCCGTGACACTCTTCCTTCCCTACTCCAGAACTGCAGGAGCTGCAGTGGCACTGGGACATGGACAACACTAATTATGCATCCAGCATCTTTCCCAATGTCAGATTAGGGTAAGATTCTCATTGTCCTGCCCTTTCTTGTTTTACAAATTACGTTTTTTTGGCAGTGATTTTCCTGTTAGTTCTGTTCTCTTGACAGGGAGGAACAAATTTTAAGTCAAGACTTCCATTTCCTTAATATCTTTTGACTTTGGGCTGCTGGGAAAGTGTTCCTTTGTCACAGACCACCATAGAGCTTCACAGGCTGCCTGGAGCTGAGCTGAAAAGTAAGGTATTTTTCACGTAAAGCCTACATTTTCCTTAATAATTGCTGAGTACTTAGGAAGTAAATGACTATAAAAAAAATTACAAAATATATTCACTGTCATCCAGTCACACCAAAGGACTATACGCAACTACACATCCTGGCAACAATAAGGCTGTTAAAAACTGTTTTCCTAAAACTAATTCAGTCTTTTAGTCTTTTTAGTTTTTAATTATGGCTTTCCATTGAATTCAAGGACTTTTGTACTTCAAATCTGCTTTGAAAAGGACCAATGTGTGGCTGCTGAATTCTGCCAAAAGCACTTTATTATCGAAAAATAATTGCTGTATATGTACAGCAGCTGCTGGAAGGGCAGGTAAAATAAGGATGTTTGTGAATCATTTTGTCCACTTTTACTAAAGAATCGAAAAATGACTTGTTTCAGTCCAGTGACCTCTGAGAAAGTATCTGCAAGAAAAGTTGTGCCTATTTCAGCCTTCACAGCCACACTTCAAGATCCACACCCTCAGACTGATCATGCAGCTGATGGATATTCTAATGATCTTGGTCACATTATGTCAATTATATGGAGTGAGCTCAAAGCCTCTGGTCATACCTGCTATTAACACTTGAGATCTGAGAGAGGGGTCCCTTGGTAAGTCATGTTGTTTGAAGGACCCACAAACCTGCTGCAGGAGGAATCTTGTGCAGTGTACACAGGCTAATACTGTCCACAGGCTTCCAAAACAGACCTTGCCAAATCATTAAATGGATCTTGCAGAGCACAGAATTTTAATTGCTCTGGGGATACCGAGAGAGAAAAGTATTGATTGACTAACTTTATGCAAGTTTATTAAGAGTTGTTAATCTAATATCTAATTAAGGGATTTTGTTTTACTTTTTGCACGATATCTCTGTGATTTTATTAATGATGTTTTAAATGTCCCTTCTCTAATAATTTACATGCACCAAAAAGGAATTAAACACATTACCTTAAGCTGAAATATTTTCCCTCTAGGGAAATTTTTCAAACATGGTGGTTTCAGACAGCTAAATTCAGAGTTAGCCACAAAGCAAGAGTGGTGAGATGCAGAAGACCTGAAAGGTGGGAGCCTGGCTGTTCTTGGCAAAGGTTACACTGTGTGAGAAGAGGCAGGATTAGGTGGCTTTGGGCAGGATTTTTTTTTGTCTGCTGTAAGCCTTTCCTCATAAAATCCCCTTGCAGATGAAGGCAACCTGCTGAAGGGGTGAACAGGCAGGGAGTCGAGGTGGTGGGATGCTCCCCTGAGAGTGGAATGGAAGTGGGAAAGATGCAAGAAGTACTTTGAAAGAAACAACAGTGTTCTACCAAAATTACTTTCCATCCTGCAGAACTTCCACGTTACACACTGTGATCCTGTGAAAAAGTGAACTTTAACATCAGTGTCAGTGGATCAGGATTTGTCATCTCCGCTGTGTGTATCCATGTGCCTCCAAGACTGCAGCTCTGGATGGGGACAGAGCAGACTAGAGAAAATTGTCAGGATTTCTTTTCTTCTCTTGTGTGCCCCAAATCAGAAAAGAATTGGTTCATTTTGAATTTAATTTGCAAAGAGGCTCTGCAGACTAAGGGAACTTGTCTAGAAAGAGAAAGAGCTGATCAGGTAGTTTCACAGAGTATGTCTTCTAGCCTTGGAATTTTTCTACTGAAAAATGTGATATTACTGGATATTCTTGGAATACAAATTACTACTATGGTGCATATGTCATAGTTGGATACCATGTTACTCTGAATCTACCAGCAATTTTTAATGAAAAGATATAAAATAAAATAAATTTCAGGCCGTGTTCCAGTGAGAATATTTTCCTCTGAAAACTGTAGTAAAGGACATGGAAATGTCAGGGAGAGTGAATTTAAAGAGGGTACAAAGCTGCAAAACCACTTCTGGCTCGCCTGACTGGGGGAAAGGACATATTTTGCATAACCTGTGGCACAAATAAAGTGCGAGGCTAAATCCCACGTGGCAAAGTGCTGGAAAGCCACTAAGAAACGACCATTACCGTATGACACATGGCACAGCTGGCACAAGGCGAGTAACATGTAATGAGAAAATTGCCATATCCAAGTTATTTATTACTATAATAGAGCGAGCTAAGAGATGTTTTGTACAACATAAATAGCAATAACCTTTGGTTTGAAGGATTTAGTCTGTAAATAACCAGACAACAGATTTATCAGCTTTAAGTTCTGCATTTCAAGCAGGGAATGGTGATCAGCACAAACTCAAAATTTATGTCAGTTGTCTCATTGTGTCAGTTGAGACTTTTGTAAATGTACAGAAAATGCCCTGATCAGACACCTTGGTAATCAGGACATTGATGTGTGAAAGAAATGATTGAAAAATAATTTATTATTTGGAGATCAATTATTTAAAAACTATTTGAGTTTACTTAAATGTGACAGTGAAAATGCACCTACTTTTAAACCTGCTTGAAAAAGTAAGTTTGAGAATCAGTATCAAGGGTATCATCCTACGCAAGTCTGATCAATTAAATATCAATAAGGAAAAACCCAAGCTCTGAGCGCTGTTATACCTAGGAAGGCTTGTCTCGTAGGGAGGTTTATTGAAATTCACATGGACACTGGCTCCCATCCTCAGCCTGCTTCCAACGCGTGGCATTCCATTCCAAAACCTTTCTAGTTTGTCTCCACTAAGAAATGTCCCTGATGACCAGACATGCTATGATTTAAAAATCAGCCTTGGACAGAAATAAAGCAAATGCATAAATCCCAGAAACAGCAAAGGGAGTCTTGTGGTTCCTACCACGGGAGGCTTCCTACGGCAATTTGAAATTGTGTTTGTATGCAGAAGTGTTAGTTATTAGCTTTCCCTCTGATCTTTTAAGTCATCGTGGTTTTTTGATCACAGAATTCCAAACATGTTACTAGGCAGAAAATTTGGTCCCTTGCTTAATTAATGAAAGTAGATTAAAGCTTGTGCTGCAAGGATAGTGATAATGTCACAAGAAAAAAAAGATGTTATTTACATCATGTTGGCATCCTGGGTAAATAGGCAAAATGTGAAAAATACAAGGATACTTCCCACCATCTGCAATTTTGTGGCAAAAAGCTCATAATTAGCAGAGTGCAGTCTGAGCTGGGTACATCTGTGTGCATTTCTATTAAATGTTCTAAAAGGCTATTTCAATAAAATGCTTCAAATTACTGTCCATTTTCATGGTACTCAAGCCCCAACAAACACCCGGAAGAGTAAATGAGTTTTTCAAAGGTACCATGCTCACTTAGCATGGATTTAATTTTTGCAGGAAGAGACGAGCTTAGTAGCAGCAATTTCACCTACTGAATTGATAGCACTTAGGAAGTTTTAATTGTAGACTGTAAAATGCCTCTTAGCTCCTGCTCTGTTACTGTTGGATACAGCATTGCAGGGTACAGGGTCTGCTCCAGCCACTCCTGCAAACTGTAATGAGGCAAAATGCATAAAAACTATTCCGCTAGTTTAGCATATATCATGTTTTTCCAGAAGGAAAAAAAAAAAAAAAGAAAAAAATCCCCAACACCCTGGGCACTAAAACAGTCATGGCATGAAATCAATTTTGTAAATGTCAAGACATCGGACTGGAATTTTCCAGGGAGTCTAAGCGCATTAGCAGCTCAAATCCCATTGAAACCCTACCACATATACACTGGACATATTACAGAAACAGCAGCTCTGGAAAAACAGCTGCCCTGGCAGTGTGGAACATTCCTTGGAGAGAGGCCGTGGAGCCAGGGTCAGCTGCAGTGTGGGGTTGCAGGGAGGGCAGCTCCCTCCCCCCCAGAGTGCCCAGAGCTATTCCCCATGTCCTTCTGCAGAGTGCAGGATGCGTGCAGGGATGTTGCCCTCCCCCGAGGTCTGGGTGTAGCTGCAGCCCCAGTTCATCCTCCCAGCAGTTAGGGAGAAGTGTACGGAGAGAGAAGGATGTCGTGTACCCCTTTAAAGCTTCCTGGGCAAATAGGCAGGATAAATATGAAAATATTTCACTCAAAAGAACAGCTATGACCCTTTGGCTGACACTCATCCATGTTCCTCCAAAGCAGTTCAGCAGAAAGAGGATGGGCATTCACACCCTCTGTCTTTCAGTACTCTATCAGCAGAAACTTTTTTACCTGGGATGCTCTCTATCTTCCCTTCTCTAGCATTTAAAATGTGGTCTGAGCAAAACTCCAGCATCCTCTTTTCCCCAAAAATGTATATTTGTATATACAAAAATACACATCTGTATACATATAAAAAACTTTTTTTTCCCCTCCTGAAATTAGTCATAAAATGATGATGATGCTTTGAATTTCTGTTTTACCACCAATTGGAGCTCAAGTGTTTTTAACTCCACTTCTTCCTTTGCACAAATTTCCCACCTCTGGTTGCATCTCCTGTGTTTCACTGCATTTGCTGGTCCATGACATCAGGGAGAGCAGGGACACACTTGAATAGTGTGCTGGTATTTATTCAGATATTAAAAGTGATGCTTCTCTTCCACCTCCCAGGCATCTGGGGATTTCAGAAATGAGCTCATACACTTGGTAGGCAGCAATATAGCTTTGTTCAAATCCTTCAAGTCTTTAAATTGCACCAAAACAAAAGCTGATCAGCACTTTACTTTAAATCATTCCAACATCTCAAGTAATGTTTGGTAGTCCTTGACTATACTTCACTGAGTGCTGCTGAGGGGTAATTGCAAATGGCAAGAATATAAAGTTTTAGGCTTGCATTGCAGCTGATTTTAAGCATCAGCCTGAGAAGTGCAATGTTAGCTCCTTGCATAGACATACTGCTAAAAGAAATGTTATTTTCTCTAGTTTTATTATTGCCTTGGAGTTTTTCTCATTTCTTAGGAAAAAAGCCATAAGTCAGATTTCAGTGAAATACATCTGCTGAGGCTGAGTGTCTCTCAGAGCTGTTGTTCACTCAGGTTCCTGTATATTAGTAAATAAGATGCTTGGATGTGTCCAAATATTTTGTGCAATTTGTTCAGTGACTTCATGAAGAAATTCTGTTTATGCAGGTTCTTAGTTCATCTCCTGCCTTTATCATCTGAAGGCTGGACCCTTCTTCCAGTTATTATTTGTACCACTAAGAAAAATACATTCAAGAACATTATATATTCTGCCTCCCATTCTTACAAGGTTGTTAGGTTTTGGTGGAGTTGAAAGTGTTATTTAAAAGTATGATAGGGTTAATGTTTGCAATATTGCTGTTGTAAAGAGCAAGTGGATGAGCACAATATGCCTGTGGTGCCCTGGCAAAGGGGATGTACAGCCCATGTGTGCACACGTGTGTTTAAAGACAAGAACTCTGTCACGTGATTTTGCATCTAAACCCATAACCAGTTTATCTGATCTCCATGAGCTGTTTTTGTATTTCTAGAAAACAAATGACTCTGAAACAGTTAACATGAAGAGTGAGTTTGTTCTTGAAGTTTGTACTGCCATGGCTTCCTCTCCATCACTCTGTTCTGAAGCAGTTTTTTAAGTTCTGTTATAAGGTAAAATCCTATGTGTGCTGGGTAATGAGGAGGTAAAGTTGCTGGTTTTGTGTACTGAATGATTTATAAAAGATGTTAAATGTAACGAACAGGGGCAGAATACAGTGGTAGCTGTAGTGTAAAAATATTATCAAATCATATAACTGTCAAATTAATTAAATTCAGTATGCTATAAATTAGGCATAGTTGTATGCAAAATAGGTGTTCAGGCACTTAGCTGCTTGGTTGTAACTGGTATGTCCAACTGATGTCAAGTCACTATTACAGGATAAAGAGCATCATTTGCATTTGTTATAAACTCTGTGAGGTTAACAGAGCTGGAATTCTGTTTGTGGGAATTTGGCCTAAGTTGTCAACATAAATTAAAAATACTACCTGCTCTTCATAACAATCCTTTCTGTTCTGGATCTTAGGCTTGTATAAATCAGTGTACATCCATGGTAACCAAATATACATCCTAAGGAAAGAGAGCTGGGTGTGAGGAATGTGGACACGGAGCGTTTCCATCTCAGCTTTAACAGGCATGCTTGACACATCTAACTGGTAACAAATCTCACAAGCTCCATCCTAAGCTGGTTTTTTTTTTCACTGTCACTATTTCTAAAGCTGTACCATCCTGCTGGCTGGAAACCTATTTCAGGTGTTCAGTCTAAATTACTGCAGCCCTTTGCTCCCCTGACAGTATTTTCCTCTGGCTGCTATCACCTTCTCAGCCTTCACTTTGGCACCTTTGCTGTTCACATATTTTGGTATCTCCTTTCTTCTGGTCGCCACTGGTGCTCTCCTCTGTAACTGTACCAATTGGACGTAATCTTTCTTAACATCAAAGACAGTGATATTGGTATGATGCTGTAGTATCTACTCAGCCTGAATAATGTGATTTGTAATATTACCCCACGGCTCTTTGTTAAAATCAGACAGACCTGTGAAAGACCTCATCCTGCCTTGGGAGGAACCCCAGCCCAGTGAAACATGTCACAGCACAGGCAACCATAACACTTCCTTTCTTTTTGATAGTAAACTCACAGTGGTTTATTATTGTAAGGTTTCTATTAACAGAGCTAGCTACAACCTGTTTTTAGAAGCTGACATTTATTTGATAAAAATGAAACAAAGTCTTTTGGTTTTTCTCCCGTTCTTCACTATTAAAAAAATTGTGAGTATTCTAGGGGAGGCCAAGGGGATTACAGTGTGAAAATATGAGAGGTATGAATGGAGAGAATGAACAGTAATGGCAAGCAGATTCATTATTGACAATGGTGTATTGGAAGTTCAAAGAATTCCTCTCTGAGTGGACGAGATGGCTGCCACACTGCACCTGCAAAGCTTTGCTTTTTGAGGACAGGCATTTCATGACTTTGGAGGGCATGTCAGTTGTGTTTTCTAATACAGCATAAAAATGGAAGGGGTTTGGTACACAGCTCTGCAGTGACCCCAGATGCTTACAAAATACTTTATTTGAACAGAAGAACAGATTAACTATTTGAGAAGCACATGAAAGTCAATAAGAACTGGAGTAAAAGTCAACATTAGATATTCCCAGAACAATGGGTCTTCAAACCTGTTTAACTTCCTATGCTAACAAGACAGGAGATGTCACATATCTGAAGTTTTTTGATATTCTCTCCTGTGAGTTCTCATAAGCAAGATAGAGGAATACAGTTTGATAACAATAAAGTGAGATGAGAAGACTTATTGTGAAATGAGTCTCAGAGAACAATTATGAATGATGGTCAGGATGGAAAGGCTGTGACATGCAAGTGCCCCAGTGGGCTGCCCAGGTACTATTTGTTCTCTTCAGCAGCCTGGAGCAGAATGGATAGCCTGTTCATTAAATCTGCAGGTGATATCAATATGGGAGCCCAGATGAGGAAGATTTAAAATTTAGGAAAAGTTTGAAAAGTGGAAGAACTATTTTGCAATTCTGTAAGGATAAATAAAAAGAGCAGGACTTCAGTACTGGTGATTATCTGTGCAACAGGTTGGGGAAGAGCAGGCTGGGCAGGTGCTCTGGGGACGGGGATGTGAAGGTCCCTGAGTGAATTGCAGGTGAGAGGGGACCATGGGAGTCTTACTATGAAAGTTCATAGTGGGAATTTCAAGCAGGAAATTCCATATATGAAATCATCCTTCCATCTCCAGCAACTTCAGTACCTCAGTCATGAAAAAGGGACATTGCTGAGAGTATGTGCACGCCCAGATCTACCTTAATTTCCTACTAGTCAACTGTTTTATAAAATACTTTTGCTAAGATCTAAATTTCTGGGAAAGAGAATGTAAGTTTTAAGTCAAGCTGCATCAAGTATTTCAGATAATAAATCTGAAGGAAAAGTTTCACAAAGATATAAGGATTGTCACATCTCAGCATGACTAAATTTTCTACATCAAAAAGACTTGAGATTTCTGTTTTTTATCCCAGACAAACATCAAATGTTAAACACTGCTTGGGCGGTGTCACATATAACTAAAAATCATCCATGATCTTTACCTTAAAGCCACTATTTTATTTTCTGAACCTTGCTTATTTTAGGCATATGAGTTGGTCATTATTTTTACCTTATTACTTCTTATCAATGATATTTTTCCTCCAAGTGTGGATTTTATTGTTCAGTTTATTTGTAGCTTCAATTATAAGAGTCTTCACCTAGGGCTTAAATCAGTATTTTAACAGGTTTTCTCGCACAGAACTAGCTTGTTTTCTGAGATCTTTTAGATTCACTGGTGGTGAGGGAATCAGAAGTATGCTCGAGACATATGGTTGTTTTCAAACTCGCACCAAAGTCCTTGCCGTGCCTTGCCAAAGAGTGGGCACGAGTGTGTTCCTCCGGGATAACACCGGAGCAGGGTTATCCCGGGTCACAGGAGACCTGCAGGGCTCGGTTTGCTCTCTGTGCTGCAGACCCTGTGCTCACTGCCTGCATCCCTCTCTCAGGTGGATGCTTGTCTCACACAGGGGCACCTGCAGCAGCTGCACGAACTGGACTCAGAAGCCTTGAGAGGGTCAGCCAGGATTTAAAACAGCACCCACTCTAAATATAATTAAGCTCATTTAGTTAAGCACCTGTAACCTGCATCTCAAAAGCACAGCTGCTTTTGCAATCCCTGTGTGTGCTGACTAATAATAATAATAATAATGATAATTTCTAAGAGTTTGAGGCAGAGGTAAACAGTCAGTGAGACATCTCTGGCTGCAGGGAGGCGAGCACAGGAGATGGCGTGGCCGAGCACTCCACGATGGCTGAGGGACACTGGAGGAGTTGTGGCCACTGCTTCACTGCAGAGGTTGTAGCATTTGCCAAACATGTATTTAATTTTACTTATAGTGGTGTTTGGATTGGGTTCTTTGAACTAGAACTGCAAATAGATTAGGGACAGTAATGCTGATTGCTGTAATCTCTCATTTTTAGCCTTATAAGGCTAATTAGGTTACAGGACAAAATAAGGTTTCCAAGGAACTTCTGTGAGCGTAGGACTTGGATCTAATTTAATGCTATGATTTTATTCACACTCTGTGTGATATTTGTTACCTGCCATTGACAATTTGGGAAAGTGACAAAGCGGTTTAAGTGCTCCTCCAATATTTGCAGGAGCCGAGCTCTTTGCAGGAGGGAGCTGAGGGCCCTGCTGGAGGCCATGGGAGGAACATTATGGATTGCAGAGTTTAATCTGTCTCTTTTCACACATCATGCACCAACTATAGACCCTGCCCACTGACTTTTTTTTTGTTTATATGACAGAATTAAAAAAAAAAATCCAAGAATGCTATATAGCATAAGGAATAAGGTCATAGAAAAGGTGGTGCTTTTTCTATCTCTGCCATTGTCTTGTGCTGCAGCCCTGGGTAAATGAGATTTTCTCTCTGTGTTCACTATTCCCTCCTGACAGTTGGCTTTTTAAATGGGCAGGATCCTGGGAGCAGGGACTGTGTTCCTGTCCTTCTGCAATATGGACCCTTGAAACCTACATTTGAATTTTGCACTGAATTAGCACACATGAGAATAATGAACCACCCTACACTTGTTTGCAAACTGGAATGTAAGTCAGTAAAGCTACAGCAGTCATTAAACTGAGAAATAATGTAGAAGTAAACATTTCTGTTCCTCAGAAGTTAACTAGGTAAAATATATTGTTCCATTTGGAGTTTATGGTTTACAATGCAACTGAAAAACATGTAGACTTTTAAACATAGTTAAATATTTCAATAAAACACTCTAAATTAGGGCTGTATAAGTTTAAATGGGACTTGCTTATCTCTTCTTTCATGGTCTGGTGGCTTCAGAGCCTGATGTTTCTTTCAAAATAGCGGAACTATGGCAGAAAAAAGCATAGTGCTGCTCTGAATAAAAGCTACTGTTGTTTCCCAATGAGGTTTTGTTGTCAAGAGGCTCTGAAAGAGAAAGCTTAGGAAAGGACAGAGGAAGGAAATGATTACAGATTAAAAAATCCAAAAAGCCAATGAGGTTCATTACCATAAATTATTTCATCCATTATAAACAGCAGAAACAACATCTTCAACACTACTGCAAGAATTTTCCTGCTTAACAGCTCATTGCTTTATTGTTGTTTTCCTTGATGATTGTTGCTGCAAGGTTTGTGGGTGTTTGGAATCCGGTGGGGAGTGTGTTATTGAAGCAGCTCACCTGAGCTCCTGAAGCAGCAGCTGTCCACCCGTGCTGTGTAACAAACACCAAGCCCTGCGGGCTCACACTTTGAACAGGTTCTCTTTTTGGATAGTCTGTAAAACACCATTTACCCTGGGCCAGCACGTACATCCAGCCAGTCAGTAGAAAGCAAAATAATCCTTCTGTCTTTTGAATTAGGGCAAAAAAAGTTTAGGAACATTATTATTTAAAAGATTTAAGAGTAGTTAGATGATCAGGATTCTGGCTTTGATCAGCAAATATTCCCTTGACTTGTGCTTCTCTCAGTCTCCTAAAATTCAAACTACAACTGGAACTGTGGGGGCTCCCCAAGGGTGTGATTCAGCCTTGAGGCTCCTGCTGGAGCCCTCGGGAGCTCAGCCTGGGGCTCACTGGGGATTCTGTGCTCAGCTGCTGACGACAGTGGAGGCTGAGGCTGTAATTCAGGTCTCCTCTATGCGTATTTGGATTTCATTAAAGAAATGGCTGGGCAGAAACTGATTGGGACATCTTGATGTGAACAAGCAGATTTTGTCAATATAATGCCCAGCAGAGACTGTAAATTGTTTGTTGCGTGCATTAGGAGATGAGTGCTGGCAAATGCCAGCTGTGAATTCATAAGGGAAATAGAAATATCTGCTTTTCTGGCCACATGTCAAATCCCTTTCTTGGATCATGTATAAGCTTTAAAGAGAAGAGGCACTGGTTTTGGATTCAGGCCTAACAACTGGTGAAGAGGGAAGAGACACAGAAAGATGTTTTTAAAACATCTGAGAACTGCCAGGTGGGTTCTGCTGTGAGTTGTGCTCCACCGCAATCAGAACCCTGGACTACTGATTTTACATATCTGGAGTGCCTGAGGGAGGAAATCTAAAAAGTTTTTGAATAAATTATCTGTTGCCTACAAGTAACAAAGGGAGGAAAAGGACTCCAAAGAAAAATATTTCCACGCTGATGTTGCTTAGTCTAAAGGTAAAAGAGATTTCAAAGCCAAGAAACTGGAAAAACCAGCTATAGCCCTTCAAAATTATTCCCCAGGGCACAGATTTCTCTCCAATAGCTGCAATGACCAGGCAGGATGTCCACATTGCAGGACAGAGTGTAGTGAATCCCATCTCCCAGTGGGAATGGGCCCTGGGACAGCAGCTACAAATGCCCCACAGCCAGGTCTGTGGATGCACGGGATGCACTTGGCTCTGCTTCCAGGAGCAGGGAGTTGCAGCAGGAGAGAGATCACGGCAGCAATACAGATGAGAGGCCAAAGTGTACGGGTAGCACCTAATGGAAAACTGGGTTTAGGGCCAGAGCTGATTCTGCTGTATTCACTTTTGTGGTATTTACATTGTTTTATTTTTTGAGCTACAAGCAGGTTTTAGAGCAAAGGAACTGATTGTCACAGTGAATGTAATGCTAAACCACCACCTCTGAAAAGGGCTCTTTTACCACACCTTTGCTTGAGGTAATGTGTGGGAGACAAGATGGAATTTCATGGGATATTTTCTTTGATCTTTTGGTTTTTTCTATTTTTATCATTGGCAATGAAAGTGATTCACAGATTTGGCAGGCAGAAGTCAATTGGGGCCATTGCTATTTTAGGGCCTTAAAAATTGTCTCACAAAATCAAGAATATAAATTAAATACACATTTTCTCATAAGGAAAGTGTCGAAGGTTCAAAGACAATCCATGTGGATTTTGCAAGGCTTGAGCATACTTTGCTAGCAAAAGGAAAATTTAGAAAAGGAACTGTGTGTTTAACTGATGAAGCTGTCTGGGAACTCCATGGGAAGTTGTTTGCATTTAACAGCTTCTATTCTTAGGAATTCTAAAAAAAAGCCCCTTGTAAACCTTTAGGTTCGAGTGAGTGGCTGTGTGGTACTTGGATGCCAGTTGGGGTTAAACTATGATGTATTAAATTCTTTACCTGGTGGATTTTGATACTTTTTTTTCCTTCTGGCTGAATTGGTATAAGCATGTCACAGTTAGGAGAAAATTAAGTTTTTAATCAAATTTATTCAGCTGATATTGTTTCCACATATATTTTTGTGTGGAAATAGTAAAAATTCAAACTCTTATCTGATTTTAAAATACTTGTCATTGATTAGAAAAAGACTTATTCTGAAGTCCAAGTTTAAAACTGAATGACTGTTACTGTTTAAAAATTGTGTATTTCTTTTCATTTCTTTATTGGGTGTAACAGCACTTTTAGGGAAAAATAGTTCATGTGGAAATGTGAAATCCAGTCTATGTAATTTTCCACTGATACCACAGCTGCATTTCCTTTTCCTCTGGAAAATCTGCTGTCAGCAATATTTTATACCTGAATATTGAGATGAAGAATGTAAACAGGCCAAACTTATGTAAAACCAGAGATTGTTAAATAATGAATAGTGACACACTTCCTGATGTCTTTCTAACAAAACATCTGTGATTTTTTCTGATTTTCACTACTTGTTTCAGTTCTGGTGAAGAGCTGTGGAAGGAATATTCACAATATTGTCCTCGAGCTGCATGCTGGCTTTCTGTCTGTAACCTTGTTAAAGGGCTTAGGGACAGTTTCCTGAGATGCCAAGCACTGTGTAGTGCTTGAACTCCGTGGATTCTTTGTTCTGTGGGTGGAGGCTTTTCCGAGACCTGTGAAAGGTTCCTCAGACACCTCTGATATGTACACATCAGAGTTGTCTGCTAAAGTTCTGGTGCCTCCTCTGGAGTCAGAGGACAGGGGCTGAGTTGCCCCATGCTCTGGCTGGGCTCTGCAGGAGCTGGGGCTGATCCCTTGCAGCCATCTGCCACGGGCACCCGGGGGTGTGGGAGTCTCCCACGGGGAAACACAGGGCAAAAATAGCTTTTCACCAGCAGCAGCCTTCCTCTCCCATATTAATGATGCATGGTGGACCTCAGGAAAGGTGAGAGAGTGAGGGAATAAGGCGGGACTGTTTTATTAAAATGTTTGATCTTTGCTGTGGAGTCGTCACCGTAGGATCCCTACATCTAGAGAATTGCACGTTTGGAATCTCATCAAGAGCCATGAGACCTGGCAGGAATGACAGAATAAATATACATGTTATGAATGTCCAGCTAAGGCAGGGATCTAGCTCATACTGTTCCTTTGCTATATTTTGGAAATGGTACAGTGGTGAGCCAGGACCTTTAGTTTTTATTTGTAATGTTTCCAGCTTGAGCTGGCATTTTTTTACAAAAATAAAATCTAGCTGAGCCAGTCAAAAAAACGCCCCAAAACCCCTTGGCTTGCTGGTAACTGTAAATAGATGCCACTTAATGTAGAACACTGCAACTGAATGCTTGCGGGCATTCATACTCAACTTGTGTTTAATTAACGACATAATAAAAACAACTATAGGTTCAAAGTTTCTATTTTAAATATATTCTGAGATATAGAAGTGTACAGGTATTGAATAACAGCTATTTGTGGACTGCTTAACAGGCTTTCCTTCTAAATCTGCTAAGGGTTACTGTTCATTATTTCTGTTTCCTCTGTTCAACTGACATCTCCTCATTTTTGGCTATAAACAGGTACCATATGCTCAAAGGGCTGATGGGTTTCACTGGGGTTGTCTCTGATGTTATTGGTTCACAGAATTGTAAAACAGCAACATTTGAAAGATCATGTTGCACAAAATTTATGGATTTGAATTTTAGACTCTGGTAGTTCTAGTGTATTTATTAATTTATTAACCCCCACAAAACATATAAGGACAAAAATATTCAGCTCTAAAATTCTTTGTAATATTGAAACGTTTCAGCTGGAAAGAACAAGAAAAGGAAGTGGAATAAACCAGCCCTATTATTATTGATTCACTTCAAGATACTTAAATTAAGCAGTTCAATTAATGAGGCTGTAAATGCCCTTTTCCTCTTTGATTATATTGCTAATGTATAACTGAAGTCTAAAATCCCTGCTTAGTGTCCTCTGCATGATTCTCTTCCTCTGTCCCTTGTCTGTCTCCTCCCCTGTGGGCAAGCACAGCTCAGCCAGCCAGAGCATCCTTCTGAGCAGCACTGGGACAGGGCTCGGGGCAGGCTGAGGGTGGTGGCACCAGCTCTGGGTGCAGACAGGTCACCCAAGCTGTGACCCTGGGGCACAGGGGCATGGACATGGTCTCTGTAAGAGACCAGGAAACCACTCTGGAGCCTGGCAGTGGTAGGAGTCACAAGCACCAGCTTCATTCTGTGCTTCTGCCCTCTTCCTACCCCATTTCCATGGAGGAACGGTCCCACGTGGGGCCTGATGCTGCCAGCATGAGATATCTGCAACACTGAGTGGTTACCAAGGTCCTAAGCTGCCTTCTCTCTAGTGGCCACCAACACCTCTGGGACAGAGGGAGCTGCAGCAGGAAGCTCCAGGAACACCTCAATGGGATCAGCATTCCCGCTGTGCCTCGTGTCAGCCTTGGGCAGCAGCTGCAGCCGGAGCTGGGCTGGCCCGGGCACCAACCTGGCCCCAAACCCGAGCTCTGCCCCAGCTGCTGCGCTCTGCCAGCACAGCCATTTGCAGGGCCACGTGGTGGGTGAGGCTGGGGAACGGATCCAGGATAAAAATAAGGCTGCTCTGGCTCATCAGTTTATCCCTGCGTGGGTGGGCAGGAACCAGAGGCTCGGGGGGTGCATGGCAGCAGCAGCAGCAGCGTGCGGTGGCGGTGCCATCGGATCCAGTGTGACGGGGCCTGGTCATCAGCTCCTGGGACAGCCTGGCAGCTCCCAGGGCCTCCATGCACAGGCATCTCTGGGAGGGCATCCACCACAGCACAGGGGTTTGGGACCTCTGGGAGGGCATCCACCACAGCACAGGGATTGGCTCTCCTTCAGCACCAGGAATTAACACTTCCTAACAAACCATGGTCACCTACACCATGCACTGAGAATGGCCTGCTTTGAATTGGCAATTTTTTTCCTTCCAAAGGAGTGTAGAGAATTAAACTGGAACCACCCCAGAAGCTGAAGGGTGAAAGACATGGGGAACTTCAGTAACTCTGAGATCCTTCACTTGAGTTATATGGCAGAATCCTGCACACTGGATATGGGCACCTTGCTCCCTGCAGGAGGCTGAGTGTTAGCATGCATAATGGGTCTACCAGTAGCTGGAGAAAGTAGCAAAAAAAAATTGAACCCCAAGAGAATTTTCATTTTCTGATAGCTGAGGTTGCCCTAGCTGAATTAGCAGTTCAGAACTTACACTGGGATAATCCATGCAGCAGTTAATTTCAATGTTTTACTGCTACAGCAGTGTAAATCCTAGTAAATTAATTTCTATAATGCTTGAGAAGATTTTTTTTTCAGACATTCCCTTTCTCATTCATATTTAATAAACTCTGAAAATCTGCATTAGGACATCTCTGCAACTTTCCTGGTTTTTTACTTGTGAGCAAAGGCAACTATTGATGTTTAAGCAGAAGGCTACAAAGAAATTAATGACATTTAGTCAACCGCATTCTGTGTTTAACTGACAGACTTCTTTTCCTTAGGTGGATTCTCTCCAATTCTGTTTTTAAAATATCTACTTTCCCACTTGAGACTGGTGTTCATGGCCAAGTAATCTAAACCTTGAGTGGCATGTGCTTTAAATAATATTTTGATGTAGTGCCTCTGTTTTTTCCTTTTGATTTAACAAATCAGGAATTTTGCAGAGATACAGGTTAGAAGAAACTTTTCTGCTGAGCTGTGTTATAACTTCTTGCTAAATGTGCTGTCTTGTAGAAGCTGTAGTCTCCACTGGGACACAGCTGGGAGTGCAAGAGGAAAAGGAGGAATTCAGAGATGTGCAATTGATCATCAATCACATGGATGCCTGTGCACAGCCCTGTAAGAGAACCATCCTACTTACACCATATTTTTCTTACAAATTTGTCCATGAAGTGCCTGAAAAAGGGAACAATAATTTAAAATAATTACCCACTGTAGTTACATCCAATATCTTTCCACACTGATTTTTGATCCTTACATTTCAGTCTCCTAACTCAGGCAGAGTTGTAGCTGTGCATCACACTCACCTTATCCATGCTCAGACAAAAGCAACATAATGGCAATGAAATATTTTGGAGGCAGAATATAAAACTCATAGGTGTAAATTACTTAAAAAGAAAATGCAGCAAAGCGTAGGGCCTTAGGATGAATATTTAAAAGTTATAAAATGTCTTTCCCCTGCAAAGTCATAAACTCTGCATTTCACTTTCATAACTCCATTTATCCAATTATTCTAGCTTGAAACTGCTAAAATCTTCAGAGGACCATTAAAACTTCATTTCAGATTCATTCCTGTGCAGTGTCACTAAACACTGACACATTCTGAACGTGAGAGCTGCAGAACATTTTTTCTGCGGAGAATGACCAAACCTCTCGGGGTAAAAATATTTGCTACTGATAAACAAAGCTGTATGCACCACGTTCACAAGGTTTTAGTTTTTATTGATAGTGTTTCTAATGGTGAAAAGCACTGTTAACAACCATTCCACGTCTTGCCTTAGACTATCCCCTGGGAAAGATGCCTTGGGAGCTGATGCCTCTCCAGGGGTGCAGCAGGGAAAAGTGAATGGGTGAGTGAGAGGGAAGGCAGGGAACATGAGGGGGAGGGAGGGGAGCTTTGGAAAGAGGGGTTTGCAGCAGGTGGGGACTGGCTAAGAGACAAGGAGCATGGAGTTCATGAGCAGACTGGGCCGAGTTTACAAAGAAGGAAAAGGAAACCATTGATAGTATTTCAAGGGGTCAAGTAGGAAAAAAGGGAGATCTCTTCTCTAGATGTCAATGGGTTAGCCTGCAAGCAGAGAAGATGGATAGCAAGCACTGGGGCTTGAGAAACACTTAGGCATTTTTTTCCCCCTGTAGTGGAATCACAGGATCAGGGATTTCATTATGAAAAGTTGATTGTAATACTAATTTACATATTGTAAAAATTTAGGTATTATTTAATAAATTTCCAAAGAGGATGATAGACTAGATACTTGATCTAATTTAACAGCAATTGTCCAGAGCTATAGAGACTAACACACTGACATCAACAAGGTCTTAGTCATGTAAGAAATGCTCTGCTCAGCATTCCAGCCAGAGAGACTGGCATGTCTGGCTGTCCTCCATCAGTTGCCCCAATAAAAGTCTGTGCAAGAAAAAAAATCAAAACATGGGCAGGCATTTGTGTAGCCTGAATGCTCATGAAGGTAGGTTATATACTTTAAAATTTACATACTCTCAGTCAGAAGGCTCACCAGAGGGGACTACTTATATTTTCTTCAAAGAGTGCTATGATACAGTACTTTTTGTACATTTTTGTAATGCACCTTTTGAAATGTGTTGTCAAAAAGAATAATTGTTTGGCAAACCTCCTGAAAAGATAATACTCTCAAAAATTTCACTTCTTATGGAGAGTTTAATGAAAGTCTTTATTGACCCAATTTAATCAAACTTTGTACTTCCCCCTTTTATTGATTAAATTTTCAATAGAAAACATTACAGCTGGTGATCAATGCTTGTAATTTAGAAATGAATTCCTCCGAGGCCGCACAGCTCAGAGGTGTCACTGCATGGATGTGGTACTTGCTCATGTATAATGTTGTCAGAAACCATTTCAAATAATCTGTGCTTGCTTGGTCAATGGAGAGGAGACTGCCAGGGCCCTGAGGGCACTGATGTCCTTTCTTTGCCCTGAGCAGCCTCACCTGCATCCCCCAGTGCCTGTGTGCTCCAGCTGGGCTCAGGGATGCTCAGTGTGCTGCCCTGGGATTTCTGTCTCCAGCCTCATCTCCTGAGATGCTGTTTGGGATCCCTGGATTGACCTGAGATCTGGTTCTTTCTGTGTCTGCTGAGGACATCCTTGGGGTAGCCTCACTCCTGCTACTCCCCAACAAAGGTGACCTGCCAGAAAAGGGGACAACTAGGATGGTCTGAAGGATGTAAACAAATGGAAATGGAAAGGAAAAGAGTCTTATTCCGACCTGAATAGGTAGGATAACCATAGGCACTAAAAGGAAATGGAAAAAACTAGAATGCTCAGCTGATGGGGAAAAAGCAAATGGAAAGCAGCAACTGATAACACAAGGGAGGATCTCTCCAAGGACTGAGATAGGGCCCTCAGTGCTTAAGGCTTGAGGAAATGATGGAAAGAGGACTGGAAAGTCATGCTGAAACAGTAACTGTGTATTTCTGCACAGCAAAAGGCTGTACGGGACCTGACCAGAGCATGATGTGTGGACAGCATGATGTGAGAAACTACTAAAGTAGTTCCCAGTGGGTTTATGGGGGACAAAATGCAAGTCCTGAGGAGAAGGGGAATTATGGAGTAGGTACTGAGTCCAAACCAATCCTGTCAGTTTGACTTAGAGCACAGTGAGTGTGCTGAGCATGGCTGGGTACTGATCTGTACTGATATTTACATATACAAGATGTAAGAAGAGAAAAAGGAGATTAGAAGAAAAATTGAGCATGGGGGAGAAGAGGAATGCAGTAAGAGAATAAAACCAATTTTATTAGAGAATAAAAAAAGAAACAGGCAAACATGTAGTTAGTGCAGAGAGAAGGTAGCAGCATAAATGCCTTCACTTGTGTGACTCATTTGGCTCCTTCTTTGCTGGTAGATTGTGCTTTAATTATGTCTCTGCGAATCAAACAGTGGTGAACTGTGCATATATGAAATATATAGAAGTATGTAATTACCAAAGAGGTGCCGGTGTCCTACAGCCACCCCTTTGCATCTGCTTCCCATGGTGGTGCTCAGCATAACTAGAAACACCCTTGGGCTCTGCTATGGGTGCTGGTGACCGAGGGATGAATTTTCCCTGCCAAAGCCCAGGTACTGCACTGGCAGCTCCGCCGAGTCCAACGTCTGTGGCTGATTTCTCAGAGTGTGCATTTGACACCACTGGATGTAAGGAGAAAACTCTTCTGTTTGCTGAAACACCACATTGAATGATTTATGGCAGACAAATAAAGATGTATGTGTGAGGCTCTCTAAGCAGGGCTGGTGTCAAAGGAAAATATTGAGGGGAAGATTGCAAATTTCTAATTAATTTTGTTTATTTATGCACACAAACCTTGAAATATTAATAAGAGAATGCATAAGTAATTGATGGGCTACATATAGTTTTTCATTATCTTAATGCTGAGATAGGCAGGAAAGTTGTTTGACAAAAGGCACAGGCACATTACATCCTCAAAAATGTTCTAAGTTAGGCCTGGAGCTGCCCAGCTGCTGGCAGTGACTGAGCACCCCTTACCCAGAGCAACCACCGTGGCCCACTGCTGGGACTTTCTTTGAGACTTATGGGTCTTTCCTGGTCTGGTCAACCTTGATATCAAATGGTGGGTCAGTTTTTCATCTCCTACTCAAGGCAATGATCTTGAAGGTATATTCTTTAAGCAATTTAACAGCTGAAATAAAATTAATTCACATCCGAGGGGAAAATAGAAATCTACTAATATATGGCATTAAAAATCTGATAGATTTTAATGCCTGACTCATGATTTTTGTGGGTGCTGGGAGTGCCAGCAGACACTTGTCTGAGTTGTGGAGCAGACTCTCAGGAGGGTGCAGGAGGAGGCATGCATTAGCAGAGTGGGAAGCAGCATTGAACAAGAGCTTCTTTTTCCTAAGTTAAAAATTTTTCCTTTTACAATAGGAAAAACAGGCAAAAAGGGAAGAGTTGCAAAGACTGAACTGCTGGAATATTGTCTTAATTCTACTTCTGTTCAAATTGGTTGAGTTCTGGAAGGGCAGCCAAGCTCGAGGCCCCTGTGCTGGACGTCCCCACCTTGCTTTCCTCGGGTTGTCTGAGCTCACTGGCACTGAAAGCACCAAGAGCCCCCGAACCATAAACCTCCCATCTGTGCCAGGCTGCAGAAAGGTACCTGTTTTCCCAAACTTTCTGTGGTGGGAGAGAAAACCGCTAAACCCCAGGAGTTTCCTGGTATGTCTCTATGGACAGTATCAAACCAGCTCATGCTCTCCTGCCTGCTCTTTAGCTGTTTTTCATTGCTGGCAGTGCCCATTCTGGCATGGATCAATCCATATGCCTATTCCCTTTAGCCCAGATGTCCTTCCTGTTGGACATGGTCCCACTGTCTGTAACTCCAGCCGAAAGAAAACAAGAAATCCCTTTAATTTTCCCGCAGGCTACTGTTCCTGTTGACCTTTTCAGCTTCTGAGTCTCCAGCTCTCCCCTATTCTCTGATGTTGGACATGAATAATTAAAAGACTGGGGAGAAGGGTACACAGGAAATTCTGTGTTTTTTATTTTAAATGCCACAGCTGAACTGATGATAATTTTAAGATTTGCATATCTCTGGATTTGTTCAGTTTATTTTTTGTTAAGCTATCCTATAAAAAGGACAGCTGGGACAGTGGACTGGTGGTCAGGAGGCTCATTTCTCTGCCAGCACCAAATCAGCCTTCCCATAGCCAACACCTCATTTCCCCTGTTGATAACACTGGCTGATAGTCCTGTACCAAATCTTGCCAGGAATGGCCTTGAGGAGCCATAATAAGCAAACTGTTTCCTCTTGATACTTTTGATAGCAGCTGACTGGAGGCCACAGATCTGCTGATGCTCCCCCTGATGGCAGTGCTGATGGTGGCTGATGGTTTTCTTTCTTCTTCTACTATGACTTGGAGGGTAATTTGTTTAAATTATTTTATTACTGTAGAGTATTATATTATTATTATATATAATATATGTCATTATTGAGTATTTTACCAGTCAGTGGAGTCAGATAAGCATTTTCTGAAGCCAATTAATCCCAATTAATCTCTAGTAGTGATTCATTTGTTTAGGCTAAATGCAAAATTTTATGCTGATCTTTAGAGATGGTTAAAATTTGTGTCTGTCTAGAGCACTGGCTTAAAATTAAAATACCATGTTAAAATATTAACTCTATCTTTCTTTCCTCTGTTCCATCCTGAACATCCATATTCCCAGGGATTTCTGAGTGGACACTACAGCAAAGCAAGCAGCCAAAAACCAGACTAATATTTTGCAAGTTGTCTTTCTTGTAGAAGGCTTTTTCAGCCACTTCTGAACAGGGTGTCTGTTCTGTGCTTCCTACTTGGCTTTTGTCAGAAGTGAATTGACTGCAGTGGCTTCACTCCTACTCCCCCACCCACAGTCTCACCTCCTTTGCATAAGAGAACTTCTGAGCAAGCACATGACAAGAATCCATGGCCACCCTTTCGGGGTACACTTTCTTTTATCTGGTCTCTGCAGAAAAATTCCCTGTTAAGCACACTTAGCCTGTAATATAAATGGGAGAGTTTTGCTTTGCTGAGTAGATCAGTGCTGTTGCCCATCCAAAAGGTCATTTTAAGTCATCAAGATCTTTATAAGTCTCTCTTGCCTGTAAACTGTATCGAGAAGCCTTCCAAATTCAAAGCTCGCATATGGGCTTTTACAGCCTAGGGATGTTGCCAAATTAGCCCGAAATCTGCACTATTTATTGTGACTGCTTCAGAGCCAACCATTTAGTATCTTTGTTCACTCTTTCCTTGTTTAGAGGTTGTCTCCACTGCATGTTGCACTGTGGAGCAAGCCCTGCTCATCCTTGCTGCTTCTCTGGAGCACTCTGCATCCAACAGGGATATCTGCTTACCACAGTGTTTAAAAAGAGACAAAAATCCTGGCTCAGAGTGGTTGTATTGCTATGACCTCCAGTGGGCTCAGGATGGTCCCCTTTTATTGCAAAACGTGTTAGATTAGGTGCAAAGCTTTTATTGACAACCTGAACTAGTTAGCAGCTTAAAAGCAGCTCTTTCTCAGGCTGGGCTGACTTAGCAGGCACCTTTGCAGTGCTGGGTAAATACAATGAACCATTCAACTGGAAAATCATTTTAATAAATAACTTTTTAGTAAAACCTTTGGTTTGCCCTCTGAATCCTTATTAATAAAAATAAATCTCCATTACCCTCTCACTTGGCCTCACCTTCCTGTTTGGTAGAAATTTATTTTTTTTCAGTAGCAGCATTAAAGATTCATCCATTATTTGGAGTAATTCTTGTGCAATGCAAATCTAATAGACTTGGTGCATAGCATTTTCTTTAGGATAAAAGCTAACAGCCTTTATTCAGCTTACACAATCCCTTCTGAAAGAGCCCTTTATACAGCTCGTGTCATGTCAGCAGTAATCATGGCCTGAGTGGTGGTGCATGCAAATCAGCAGCTGCTCTTTGTTGGGCTGGAGGAGCCACATAATGAGTTTGCCAGGAAGTGCAAGGGTGGATCATATTTAATGCTGATGGTCTTTCAGGCACATCCAGCCCCATCACTCTGTTATCTTTGCCATCTTCTCCCTGCCCAGGCAGCACCCAGACTGTCACCTCTGCCCTGCTCATCACCCTGCCAAACCCAGCCAGCAGACATCAGTACCAGTGCTGGGAGATAAATGAAGAGTTTTCCGGCTCCCCTGGGGTTCAGTTTCCCCGAAGTTACAGACTGGGGTAGAGGCAATTCCCTTTTCACTGTGGCTGTGTCTCTGGCTGATGTGGACACCTTGTCATAACCCTGGGGTTTCTATTACATCATCAGGACAGTTGGGATGTTAATGCTGATCTAAGTAGTTCTGGTGTTTTGTTTCTCATGTCAGTGAGAAATCTCAGGATTTCCTTTTGCTGAAAGAAGTAAAAGATGTTAAAGACTGTTTTTTACCTGTATTTTTCTAGCAATAATTTCTAAGCTGCTTGTGCGTGCTTCACATTTCCTGGGAGTTCCTGTCACATCCTCATAGCACAGGTTTTCAAAAGAGGGAGAAGCTATAGGATTGTCACAGAGAGTAAAAGAAGGGAAAGGATAGGATATGCATGGGAATGGTACACACTGCAAACTACCCCATTGCCCTCCTTCTCTTCTACCAGCCTCTTCTCAGACAAAACCTTTGCCTATTACTTTTCCTGATGATCAAAACTATTCCAATACTGTTTTTGTCTTGGGTTCCAGCTCTATTGTTTCTGTTGTTATGTGCTTATATGAGGTTGTAGTGAAATAACCCCCTGGACTGTTAGTTCTTGATGCCACAGTACCATAGCAGTGAATTACTGATGATAAATAAGACCTTTAGGATGCCAGTGGGTTCTGGTTTGTTCCAGAAGGAAGGGAAGGAGAGGAGGAGAGCACAGGTGCCTTTTGCAGTTCAACTGAAGCATCACTCTAACCTTGTTTAGCTGAATTTTTAGTTTGTGTGAAGTGATGTCATTTCTTTGGCCATGCCAGATTGCACAACAAGCAAGAAGTGCACTGGGTTGGTACATCACATTTGAGTTTTGAGAGGTTTGAAGCCACTAAACTCCTTCAGTAAGCTCCTGCTGTCTCGCAAGACAAATGAGCAGGAAGCAGGAACTGTTTCAGAAGAGATAAGTGGTTTGGGTTTGGTTTTTTTTTTAACATACACATTTAGAAAAAAATAATCTGGAAGTATATGTGAATCTTCTTGCTCTGCTTCTCCTTTGGATCCGGTTCTCTTTCTTCTTGTGGAAGATTTCCTTGGTGACTGTTGGAGCGAAAATACTTTTCAAACATCAAAGAAATGTAATGTATCAAAAAGAGGAGATTTCACTATTGCAAAATAAACTAAGAGCAGTGCAAATGCCACCTGGGCTTTTCAGGTGGTGGCTGCTGCTTTATGTTGCTGTCAGTGCTCATCTAGTCATTGCTTTTTCATCTCTATTGCAAGATTTCGTGAAGAAACGAAGCACAGTTCATCCCCACAAAGTGCTTTGGGTTTACAGATTCTTCTCTTTACCCCTCGTTTCACCCTCTCTGCCCCCTCCCTTCTCCCCCGCAGCCTTCGTGCAGCCTGACAATCCTTTGCTTAATCCCAGGGAACATATTTTTGGTGCTGGCACAATAAAGGAAAAAGAGACAAATTGATTTGCATTTCTTATCTGGGAGATTCACTCGCAAAATCTCGTACAGTTTCAGTGACGCAGAGGCAGGAGAGATGATCCTGTAAATCTGACATCTCTGTATTGAGGCTGGGAGGAAAGGCAGTGGGAGGATGGTCTGAGCTCACTACAGGAAATAATACTGCAGGTAGCTTTGTTTGTTGCCTCAACACACGTTTCACAGAGGCCTTCCTGGTTGGTCTGGAGATGCACTCACTGTGCCAGGAGTACTCAGTCCCCATTTATCCATTCGCATCCAGATCCCATTTCCCACCAGCTTGGCTGGAACTGAAGAGGGGATACAGCCCCCTGGCAGAGGGGGTGTACACACACCCTGCCATTCCAGCTACATCATGGTTATTGTTACATAAATGCGTGTGCTGAGCCCAGGGAATCTGTCAGCTCTGGTGAGAGTAGAGATATGCCCTTCCCCTGCTGCCTCCCTGTGTGTGTAAGGGCTTCGGAGACAGAAGCAACCACAGTAAAAAAAGCACCTTATGGAAATGTCTGGGGTCTCCTCCTTCCTACAGCTGCCAGAGCAGCCCCACTGTTGCCTGTCTCCGGCAGTCATCACGTTCAGGTTTCCTCTACATCAGGCTGCAAGCTGTGAGCAGTGGCTTTCTCACCTGTCCTGTGGCAACCTGTGCTATCCTGCTGCTGTAGCAGTGCATCTCTGACACCTGAGGAGCAGAGGGGTGAAGAGCCAGTCCTGATCATCAGCTGGCAAAATTCCCTCCTCACTTTAAAATTGGTCCTTGGTCCAAGCACAGCAGCGGCGGTGACGTACGTCCCTTGGAGTACAAGGGCGTGCTCCCAAGTGGGACACAGAGGGGTTCTTTAAGCATAATTTTGGGCAAAAAAAGAAAAGAAAACCTGAGAGGTGGAAAAAGACAGGTATAATTGGCTGGATGAGACAGTAAGCTCCTCGGGTGCCTCTGCACTCAGCACTTAATGCAGCCTCTCATAGCTGAACTACTCACACAGTAGGCAGGAGGGTGCCCACGCCTTGGATCACTGTGTTCCCGGTTCAGGTGACTCCACCGCCTCTCCAGGCATGTCTAGGAACACAGAGTCTGAGGGAACGTGGGGTTTTAGGTGGCTGATGCCTGAAGCAAGCAGAGATTGCAGATCAGTCAGTACAGATATTAAAGTGCTGCTCCAGGAGCTGGTTAATCTTTCGCTTTGCTCTGCTTGCTGCAGCTGCACGGCTGCCCCGTGCTCACTGGGCTCGTCCTGTTTTACAGCAGTGTGAAGGAAGAAATTACTCTGACCTGTTTTATTTTCACTGCCTAATGCTTCTTTTGCCCCTCTCCTTCCATTCTGCCCTTCTCAGCATCTTCAGAGCCACTCGCTTGAACTGTGAGATCACAGGATGAAAACTTTGAGGCTGGAAGGTACCTTGGGAGATTGCCTAGAGAAGGCTACTCAGGGCAAGGTCCAGTCAGGTGCTGAATATCTTCAGGGATGGATATTCCACAACCTTCCTGGGCAATCTGTTCCAGTGTTTGATAACCTTCAGAGTGAAAAGGTTTTTTCTCGCATTTGACCAGAACCCCCCGTGTTTCAGTTTGTGCCCATTTCTTCTTGTCCTCTCACTGGACACCACCCAGCAGGGTCAGGTTCAGTCATCTTTTCACTCTCTCACAGCTATTTATGCACAGTAATGAGACAGTCATGAACCCTGCTCTTCTCCAGGCTGAGAGGTCCCTGCTCTCCCAGACTTTCCTCGCCTGACAGTGCTGCACTCCCTTCACGACCTTGGCGGCCCTGGGCTGGACTCACTCGAGTCTCTCTTGAATTGAGAAGACCACAAATGGGCCCAGACTCCAGATGTGCCTCACCAGTGCTGAGCAGAGGGGAAGGATCATTGAATGCCAGAGCACTCTCTCCAAAATCCTTGCCAGATGTTCAATTGGTTGTGGCAGTTCTGTAGCCAGGCCATGGAGCAGATTAATTGCAATGAATTTTCTAATTTTACTTTATACTATATCAGCAGAGTACTTTGCTATTTGGGCCTGAGTAATCTTTTCTGAATGGCAAAACAATCCACGCAAGCCAAGCCCTGCTGCTGAGTCTGTGATGAAGTGATTTGTGGTGCTGGTCTGGTGCTTGGGTAAATTTTTTTTCTTGATTTTTCATATTGGTCTTTTTTCAGCCATCATAGAAGTCATGATGCCAAATGTAGACAAATGACATTTCTAAAGTTGTGTTTTAAGGATTTCTAACTTGGGTTTTGTGATAAAGCTATCTTTGAATTCTTATGAAGGCCAATGAATTGAAAATAATAGTTTCCAATTTATTTTAAAATGTTCACATCATTCATGAAACACATGATGAAAAATATTCTATAGCCTGTTTGTGAGTGGGCTGCTGGCCTGTGTTATTCAGAGACATTTTTGAATTGATACACTCAATCAAGTCTTCAAAAGTTCTGCAATGTTCAGGTTTTTTCATTGGATTAATCATTCTGTGAAATCTGTCAAATAGCCATCACCCTGATGATGCTATTTTTGTCACTTCTATCCTTATGTAGAGCCTGGTATTTACTATGATGGCAGACTACAGTATTCCAATAGGACTTCAGCAAGTTTTTAATCATTGTGGAAAAGAGTTTTTGTAAATATATCCTGGGTTGAATATAAAGAAGTGTGACCAGCAGGTCAAGAGAGGTGATTCTGCCCTCTGCTCTGCTCTCCTGAGACCCTCCTGCAGAGCTGCCTCCAGCTCTGGGCCCCCAGCATCACGAGGACCTGCACCTGTGGAAGCAAGTCCAGAGAAGGCCATGAAGATGCTCAAAGGGCTGGAGCCCCTCTGCTCTGGAGCCAGGCTGGGAGAGCTGGGGGTGTTCACCTGGAGAAAAGAAGGCTCCAGGGAGACCTTAGAGCACCTTCCAGTACCTAAAGGGGCTCCAAGAGAGCTGGAGAGGGACTTGGGACAAGGCATGGAGTGACAGGACACAGGGAATGACTTCACACCGACAGAGGGCAGGGTTAGATGGAATACTAAGAATAAATTCTTCCCTGTGAGGGTGGGGAGGCCCCGGCACAGGCTGCCCAGAGAAGCTGTGGCTGCTCCATCCCTGGAAGTGTCTGAGGCCAGGTTGGATGGGGCTTGCAGCACTCTGGGATAGTGGAAGGTGTCCCTGCCCGTGGCAGGGGTGGAGCCGGATGATCCTTAAGGTCCCTTCCAAACCATGCTATGATTCTTTATCTCCATTCATTTTCCACAAACAGAAGATGCTTTTTCTGCTTACAGATCGCAGGGCAGAAAGGTCACATTGCTGCACACTTTATAAGCCTCAGAGCAGTCCAGGAAGGGATTCTCTGTAGCAAATCTCTTTTTATTTCATCATCCAATATTTTGTCTCCTTGTACCAAATGTAGTAAATATATATACCTTGTTTTAAATACTCTTAGAAAGGAGATAAATGCTTAGAGTGCAAACTCTAAGCATGGCTCAGGAGACAGACCTGGTGTAAGAATCCAGCAACACTGACACAACCACGGGATCTGACCTCATTTAACCTGATCATAATTCCTGCTTCGGTTCTGATCGATTGCGGGTCCATAACTTGTTCCAGACTTCTGGAAGAGGGGTGGTGACTATAGGAGGTACCTCCTAAAGTATAAATCCCCTTTTTGTTCTAGTCTTGTTCCAGGCATAGAGGTGTCAAAATCAGAGTTTTGTTTTTGTATTTAGCATGCAGATTGGTGTTTGCAGACCCAGGTTTGTGGGCTGACAGTTATGAGGTTTCTGTTGGCTTAAATGGGTTGGGTGCTCCCTCAGCTACACCTTCCATACAAGGTGCAAGGTGTCTTTGTGTCCCAAAGAGCCCCTTCTGAGAATGTAGGGACTCTATCAACAAAGCCTTTTCAAACAGCTATGGTAGCTGCTCCATGAGTTTTCCAAACTTCCTGGGAAGTACAATCTGTAAGCACAGGATCTTGACATCCTCATAAAAAAAATTACCTTGGAGCAACCAAGTGAAAGGTTAGAACTGTTGAGTGTTTTAATCAATAATATATGAGTTGGATGAGCAGTATACTGTACTTTGCAGTGTGCAATCAATAATACATTTTTTATGCTCACCTTTTTAATCCTCAGAAAAACTACATCAAAAATTTCACCCTAGACTGCCCACGAGAATCAATAATAGAGAAAGGTTGCCTCTTCCCCTTAGTACAGTTTAATGAAAGGCATAATGAATTTATTTCCTAAATGATGCTACAAATCTATTATACATCTTCTGGAAATATCAAGTGGAAAATAGTGTTTAATATAGTAATAGACTTATGAATTTTCAAAAACTGGAAATGCAAAGTTTATAGTTGTCATTGTAACTCTTAGTTAGTTACTGAAGTATAAAATCAAGGAAAATTGAATCTATGTAGACCAAGCTGAGTCTATTATAGTTATTATTTACTATTTGTGTTCTCGTAGTGTGTAAAAGCCTAAAGAAAGAGACCATTCCAATAAACAGGTCAAATAATTCTCTCTGGTTTTCATTGACTTTAATGGTCTCACAAATATCTCAAGACTGCTTCTGCGAATGGAAGCCTGGCACTAGCTTGGAATCTATTTGTAAACTAATGTGTAAAATTTTCAGAAAAATTGATTAAAGTTTTCACTTTAATCAATTTCACTTTTTCTACTGAATCACATAGCAGAGTTTTATACTTTTAAAGTTTTTGTGCATATATAGAGAATTTGCCATTATATTAAAAGAGGGATCAAACTTTTCTTAATGCTAGCTGACCACATTTCTATTTCAGGCTTGAAGGCATTAAAATTCGTGCTTGCTGAATCACAAAGTGTATTGCTTTGTTAGCAGTACTTCAGATCCCCATGGACTTGTGCTGCTGTTTTACTGCATCACCAATTATTTGTGATGTATTATTAATTATATGTGATCTATACTTGCACCACTTCTGTGGCTGTAGTGGTAGCTCACTTAGACAAGAAGAAGGAATTTCTATAAAAGGTGGCTTTTTATTTTTTTTTTTTTCCTTTTCCCTGTGGCAAGTTGCCAGCTGGGTGGTATAAAAAGATTTTTATCCCAACTGTTATGAAAACACTGTTGTGTGCAGGTCCATGCCTGCAGGAGCATGTGGACAGGCTACTGGACATGGTCACACTATTCTGGACAGTGACTGGGGAGAAGGTTGGAAATGTCAAAGAGAGACTCCAATCTCAGTGTTATCTGATTATTTTTCTTCTAGAAAGCAAAGAAATGTCTTTGGTACTGAGCAAAGATAGTTAGGAAAAGAAACAATTTTATTCTCCTACAGGGATTGTTGTTCTTTCGAGCTAAGGTCTGTAAAAGCCCCAAAATTGGTCCTGATAGATCTGGGATGGGGGTACAGTAGGCAGAGTGTGCCTACCTTGGCACTCTCAATTTTTTTGGTGCTATTTCGGAAGGTGCAGCACTCGAAGGGGATTTTTTGACTCCACTAAAATCAGTAGCATATCACCAACACAACTTGTAGTCACTAAAAATTCCCTTTGTGTGAGGTATCTGTGTGTGTTGGGAATGGCCCTGCTGTTGTAACATAAAAAGATGTTTTCTGTATCCAACAGAATACAGAAGACAGCAGCAACGGGAAGAAAATGGAAAACAGGACAAGTGAATCCTGCCACTCCACCATTATCAAAACCCACAGAAACCATGGCTCAAGGATCCCTCAGCAGCGTGTCTGACTGCACATGTAAGGAGATGGTTTTGAGGTTTTGGCTGTGTCTCGGCCAGCTCTGGTGGAAACCTCCCTGTGGAGAACTCAAAAGCAGAATTCAACCTCTTCACAAACACAACAGAACAGTAAAAGCCACTTTCCATCGTGTTGGGACTGGTACCTTAAGATAAAGCTGTATTTCCGTATCACTGCTCACTGCTACCTCATTTCCCATGTACAATAAGTTTTGCAGAATCCTATAAAACAGGAAAGTAAAATTCTTAGAAAACAAATGTAACCGTGGCTGAAGGTAGGAACTAAAGCAATTAAGAGTGTCTCACGAAGTAATTTCCCTGTTTTGCAGTCTGCTTAATTGTCTCTGAAGCTCCGTCACGGGGATGTAATGAAAATGTTGCTTTTTATGCTGTTTGTCTCTTGGAGACAGCATCCCCTGGCCGGAACAGCCCCGTCCAGGGCCAGCTTGTGCTGAAATCTCGGATACCCCCAGCAGAGAAACCACGGGAACAGAGTTCAGCCCCTCCCAGCTGCGGGGGGAGCTCACCCCGAGCCTCTGCTGGCAGCCCACGCGTGTCCTGCCTCGCTGCAGGGAGCGCTCGGGGAGGCACTGCCACGCCAAGGAGTGAAACCCTCGGGCTCCTTTATGGCGCTGGAGAGACGAACACCCCCGGAGCGTGACTCACACTCCAATCTGCTCATTTTCTGGAGGTGTCTGCCTATCTGCATTTACTATTGAGGGAGTACAAAGTGACTGGTGTCCTAAATTAGGGATTCTGCTCAGATGTTTCAAGGTGGAAGAATGAATCTGCATCTAAGCCCTGAACATCCTTATAAAGCCTGGGCTGGACTTCTTACCATCATTACCCAACGGGGATGGAGTCAGCCCGAGTGTGCCTGCATGACAGGTCTGATTCCAGCATGGGAAATGCAAGCACTGGCAGCTCCATGTCCACGTGGGTCTGGCTGGACACAGGCAGTGGTGACAGCCATGAAAAGCTGCAAAGCTGAGGATAGCTGTGTGTGCTGTTGGAGCTGGGGCAGGGAGGTGGAAATCTGACATCCTGGCAGAGGTAAAATGGTAATTCCCAAAAATGAGATTCTCTCACACGGTTACTCTAAGCAGTCTATTACATATGTGTTATTTCTGTTTGGTGATTGAATTTTCTGCTTGTGAAGTGCTGAGCACGACCCTGTCCTCGCCAAGGCAGTGGAATTTACAGTCTGCTGGGGCTTTGCAAGACCAAGGTCTTCACAAGGTGCAAGGAATTAGCAGTGATTATTTCAAAAAAGGATAAACTTTGCTATCTGGGTGCTTGCTCATGGTGCATGCAAGACTTTCTCCTCTTCTTAAAAAGGAGGAGGTCATTAATTACCAATTTCATCCTTAAAAAGAAAATCACAAAAATCCTTGATGTATGCCACTCTATAGCTAGGGGGAAATAAAAGATGTCTTTAAATATCACAGTTCAAACACTCTTAATCCTGAAGGTTAGTCAAATAATTTGGAAATTTTTGTCATTCTTGGGTCTTGTAGCAATTGTAAAGTTTGTGTATAGAGTAACTCAGTTTGTCAGGCTGGATGGAAACTTGAGAGATCCATTGCTGCTTTGCAGAGATCGTGGATGACATGGCTGATATTTAAAGCATTACTTCTAAATAATGACAGGTCTCTCTCTGTAGTCCCTCTCTTTTCCTTTCTCCCTCCCTCCCAGTTGTTTTCCTGACCACACTCGTTATTGGTATTAATTTTTTATCTTCTTAAAAACACTGACCAAGGAACTTTATCTTGATTGACACATGTCCCAAGTGACTCTCCACGGTGATTATTGTGGCACTGTTTGCTCCGCCAGGGGGAAGCCTGCTGTGTTGACTTTCAGCAAAGCGTGTTGTCATTGTTATTGCACACCGACAAATGCATGTGGGGCTGCATGATAGCAGGAGACATCATCTGAAAGAAGTTTGCAGTGGTGTTGCTTTTGTTTGATTGCTGTAGTGCTGGTTAAAATTCCTCTCAGCAGCACTATTGCTTGATTGCTGGGTACTGCAAATTCAGGAGAATTAGAGCTGTTTTGAGTGTCGTGCATAGACTGTGGTGATTCAGCAGATATTCTGCCTTTGTTCTTTTTGCAGCACCCCCACATGAAAACCTACTTTTCCTACTTTGCCCATGGAGAGACAACCTATTTTATTTCTTTTAACCACCTTCAAATGACGTCTCCTGAGACTTCTTTAGGGGGGAAAATAAAAAAGCCCTATTGTTAGTTATAACCAGCTCTCTCACTGAGATATTTTATGAAATTAAGGGCTGATAGATGACTTCACTCACTTCTGCCTTACTTTTCAATCCTAGCTTTACATTCCCTAAACGAGGGAGGGGAGGAAAGGTTGAATAATGTTGCTTAAGCACTTGGGGAAGTAGAAAGATGGCAGTGCCAGATCCAGAAACTTCCTGCTGCATTTTAGACGTGCATGTGGAACCTCGACCTCTGAGGAGAATGAAAGGTTTGAGGGTTGTTCCCATCAACACTCTGTTGTCTTGAGGAGGGATAGGAGTGTGTGGTCCCATGTCAGCTTCCAAATTGGAGCAGGATTTGCCAGTCATCCTAAGCCAATCTAACACACTCTGCTGTGGAAGGGGACAGTCTGCTACAGCTCTGTGCTGCCCTTCACTCCTGTCCCCTCATCTGCATTGCTTAGTGGCCAGATCATCCTGAACTGAGTCAGGGCAGCTCAGTGACCCGGCTGAAACTAAACCTGTGCTTCGGGTTTGTTTTCAGTGGTTGCTCACACTGGGGAAGAGGTGATGCTCTGCAGGTTCCTCCCACGTGGTGGAGGGAGGGCAGACCTGCCTGTTCACCAGAGTCCTATGTCTGCTGAGACTGCGTGAGCAATTGCAAATTTAGGTGTCTGAAGTGGGAATGCTGACTCTAAATAGCCAGTAGGCACAAGGATTCCTTTCAAAGCTTTTCCAGTGTAACTGTCTTCAGCAGCAATCTATTAATAGATCACTAATTTAGAGAAGTATCAGTGGCAATTAACATTGCGAAGTGACACCCATTCAAGGGTGGAAGTGCTTATTCCTGCAGTGATTATGTTATTGAACAGTGCAGCTTCTGCTCATACTGGTATGTTCATGGAGTACTGGACTTCATCAGGAGCTGTGAAGTCTGTATCAAGCAAGGAGTTTTGTTAAAGCATTGGAGTTCCTTTTTTTTTTAGTGGTTTTCTTGTCAGGTGTTCCACAGTAAAACTGTATGGTGAAGGAGGCTGGGCTGCCACATGTCACAGGAAAGCTGGCCCCCTGCTCCTCCCTGTGGAATCAGGGCAGCAGAGGTCCTTTGGGAAGCCCTTTGGGATACCCCTCTGTGGACCGAAGATCCCAAAGCTGCACAGAGATGGGGTGGTGGGGCAGTGTGCTCCTCCCACAGGTTCTCACCTCTTCCAAATACACCTTGATCCTCCCCCTGCTCCCCCTTGCTTGTGTGACTCTCAGTGGAGCTGCACATGTAGGGAGACCTGGGAGCTGACTGGCAGACCAGATCCGGATTACAATGCTCTGTGGATTTTGCAGGCCAGATTAAAGTACTTGGAAGGATCAGTCTGGCTCATGGGCTGTATTTTTGACATACGTGTTGTAGAAAAGTATTAGGAGTTGTAAGAAGGACTAATGTGAGCTTATATTTGACAATTTGGTGTGGTAACTGCTTTGTTAGGGAAAGCAGAATTTGAAGAAGTTATACTATTTTTGTCTGTTGGGTTTTTTGTTGCAGCAAATGCCTATAACATCTCCTACATTGAAAAGCAAACCTCATTTTCCCCGTTATAACCATTCAATTAGTCTCACCTCTGCTCCCATTTTCCAAGCAACTTAAAAAGATGAGAAAAATCCTTCAAATTGCACTTATATTACAAACACTGCCAATGAGCCTTTAGCAGGCAGGGAAGCCAGTGGGACCATCTCCATTTACAGGAAGCTGCTGAACAGCAAATGCATTTCAGCTGATAAATGGCAGGTAGAGGCGTGTGTCTGCATAAGATAGTTTTCACCTCTAAAATATTTCCCATGTAGAGATCCTAATGTACCTTGCAAGGAAACGTGAGCATCTTTCTACTTCTGAGGCACAAGGAAGTTGAGGGACAAGCCTGGAATAACTTCCCAAGGACATTCTACCATCAGTGGGAGAGTTTTGTGACTGTTTGTGTTGGGCATCTCCCATTTTAACCACCATTGGTGAATCAGTCTTGAACAGGTTTATGAAATGTTGTGTCCCCTTTGCAGTAAGGAGTTGTTACTGGTCTTACTGGGTATAATAAGAGACTTCAGCTCAGTGTAGGGTTCAGGGAAAGCCCCATGGAAAGGTTATTCTCCAGCAGCCTGTGAAGCTGGACTTCTTTCTCAGGCTGGAGATGGGATGTGCTTAGGAACAGTGCCTGGCCTGAGGGAGAGAGGTCTCATTTGAAGGCACCTTTCTTTCCCTCCTCTCTCTCTGTTTTTTGACCGAAAATTACAGCTTTTTGTGGGAAAAGATTTGTTTGGTTGAGGTTTTTTCAAATGCCTTGTAATGTTCAGATAGCTTGGATCACTCTCCAACCTGGTTAATACGCAGACAAGTGCATCCAGCTGGTCAGTGTATATATGGAGCTTGGAATAATCTGTAGGAAATGCAGCACCTGCCTGGATGATAGTTGGGGATGTGCTAAGCAGACAACAAAATTGTTGCTAGGGGAGGAACATGAGACAACTGGAAATGTTAGAGGACATTGGAATCAGAAGGGACTGGGCAAACTGTGGTACAAAAATGACAAAAAATTGATAGAGGTCAAACCCTACAGGTAATGTAAATTCATTAGCTCTGCTATTCTTTCATACAGCAGCAGAAACAGTTTAGAACTGACCTAAATTTTCTGGATAGAAGAAATGTAAAAGCCCTGGCTTTTTAAAAAAAAAAAACCAAAACCCAAAAAAACCAAAAACCAAAAAAAACCCTAAAAAGCTCAGGCTGCAGTCTGAGAATTATCTGTACCACCTGTTCTTGTATTAGTTCTTCCTTAACTTTTATATGTAAATGTATATAGATATTTTGGGCAGATTTTGTAGGCTGGGTTAAGGGTGGCTATCATAGCTAATGAGGATAAAATAGTATAAAAGGAAGGTTATCTGGATATTTGCATCACCATCTTAAGTGGAACTTGGCATTCTGCTGGATTTCATCTTTGTCTTCATTGCTTCAGTCATCAATTTTCTACTTTTTAAAAAAAAGACATTTAGGGAGAATGTGGACATTTAAATTTAGCATTAGAGGTCATATAAAACCATTTCTGATGACTTCAGCTATTTACTTTTCTGCTCTTAAACTTTCTGTTCAACACTTCTGAGAACACTTGTTGTCCTATCCTTTTAGACGCCAAAATTTTTCTTGGGTTTCAAAATGGAATAGATGGCTCCCTGATGATTTTTCTTCCTTCAAACACATTATTTCTGGCCCCAAAAGTCTTGTCTGTGGGCTGCTGGACTCTGGATGGGTGTCAAGGGGTTGAATTATGACATGTTTTCTTCCCTGGTCCATCAGTGTTGGTTGCTTGAAGTGGCCCTGGCACTGGTTTTGTCTGTACCAACTTCTGAGATAATGGTTGAATTCACTCTTCAAAAATAAGGCAAACCTCCAGGCTGACCAAGAAATTGCCAGTCTCCTTCCCCAAACCTTTATTCTTCTTCCCCAAACCTCTCTGCCTCTCCCTGCTCTGTGTTTGGAGGAACCTCCTGTTCTTCAAGCCAGGTCCCAAATCCAAGAGCTGTTTCTGGGAACCAGAGAAGAGGGACTGACTGGTGTGATAGTGCCTCCATCAAATCAGTGGGATTTCAGTGTAGTTCGGCTCAGTCTATAGTTCCCAGTCAATTTAAATTTGCCAACTTTTTTACTTACATATTTTAAACCAAAGACTCGCTTTGCTGAAAGGAGATGGAGCTTTGAAAAATAAGATGGAGTAGTCCATTGAAAAATCCTCACTGAAGTGTGGCATTGCTGTCAGGTCCAGAATTTGTTTTCCAAATGTTAATTTGATAGAGCTGGGGTTGAAACTGCTCAAATTGCTAAAAACTTAAAGAAGAATTGCAACCTTTCAGGAGGGACATTCTAGTCTGACCATTTCCTTCTCAACAGAAACCTGCTCTGATATGTTTGCCATTACAGGGTTAAGTCTTTGCCTTTGGTATCCTCTCATGAATTAGTGGATGTGGATGCTTTTCTCTAAAAACTTCTCAAGCTCTTAATCTCTTTGCTCCAAAAATAGCTTTGATCGATGCAGGATACAATTCCTACTAAATGTGCGTGATATTAACATCTTTTTTTTTAATATGTCAATCTTAGCTAGAATTTCCTTGAGCAGAAGTGATTGGGACACCAATGAGGAGAAAGTTAGGAAAGGCAAAATTTCTATAGGTCAGATGAAATGCTTAAAATACCTCTTTAAGAAACTTTTAAAATTTTAAGCTGAAATCCTGTTTATTTGAGTTTTCAGTGTAGTGCAGGCATTACTGGAGCCATCACAGACAGTCAAAGGGCAGTGTTAGATCTTTTATTTACAGACTGCAATTGGGTCACTTACCTCCTGCCAATATTACAGACCAAATGTTTGTTGTCTTGATTTATAAAGTAATATCAGGAATTACACACAGCTCAGTGTAACTACACACAGTTCAGTCTGTGCAAGATGTCTGTCTGCTGCAAAATCAAGGCCAAAATATTTTCAAGGGCAGTTTCAAAGGACAATAAGGAAAATCTATGAAATGGCATTTTCCTAACCTGAGATCCAGGTTGGAGTTAATGACAACATTTAGGTTACTGCCTCAGGACACATCTACAATGTGTGCAGCCGCTTTGCAACTTAAGCCTTATTGAGGGATATTCCTTCCAATAATAAAAGCGAGTTTGTGTTACCAGAGTGATAAACAATACCCCCCTCAGTGAGCAAAGAGATTAACAATACATGACATTAAACATAAGATGTGCAAAGAGGAGCAGAGCGTTCAGTAACTCCTTTGAGCTTTATTTTATCTCAAAACATAAATTGTGTTGCCAATGGAACTCTATATAAGAATTAATTAGGGAACTTCACAAGCAGTCAAAACTCTTGTATGCCATTATAAATTTATCATTGCTGAAAGGATCTATTTCTGCTGTCAGACATCATGCTTATGTGGCAGAATATGGAATATGGAATAAATAATCTTCCTATATAAAGAGCACTGGAAAAATGTTTGGAAAACTTGTTTTTAAAAAACCAAACGTTGTGTTTATTTTCTGTGAGGCATTTCTGATGAAGCAATCCATCTAGTGTTCTGCCATTCAAATATTCAACCAATTGCAGTAGATCTCTTGGCCTCCTCAACCAAAGAGAACTTGCACAGTGGTGGGTTGAATATTGCAGTGCTTGTGCTTGTCCATAGATATTCCCCACAAAAGAGAGGGAGAAGGTGGGCTGGGAGCAAACCACTGCCATCTGAGTGCTTAGGCAAAATTCTCTTGGACTGCAGGACCAACTTTTCTTTCCATTCATTTTCATTTGGATGGTCTTAATCATAAATGATTACTCTCTCCAGTAGTTTTCTAAGCTTATCTCACTCATTCCAGTGTCATAGTGTTAGATGTGTAATTATAGTTATACATCTATACTGTCAAGATACTTGGGAAAGCAGGTGCTTTGTATTTCCAGTTATGACATATAGTTAAACATTCTGTGCTACTATTTATTTCAGTAATTCAACAACTCCACCCCTAACAAGCATCAGAATAAGTGATACAGGGAGGGGAATCATATGCTTCTCCTGTAGTGGCTGGCATTCAAGACCCAGCCAATATGAAAATGTGAATGCCTCAGAAGTGTTTTCCCTGCAGTATGTGCCTTGTTAGTAAAGTGACCTCACTTGCTACTGAGAAAAATTCTCTTTCCCATTCTCGGTGCACTCTTAGGTACCTTGTGTAGCTCAAGCACCATCACAGATAACAAGACATTCACATTACTGGGGGCTGCAGAGCGCTGCTGACCCAAGCTCCTGGGGGAGCACTTGCTGTGCCCCCAAGAGCACCAGCTCCTCTAAGGTGCCAGTCACCATGCATGAAGGGCTGCTGGGCAGTGGTGAAAGTGGGAGCAGGAAAAAGTGGGGAAGGAACTGCTGAAGAGCCCAGATTTCACCCCCTGGGGCTGAAGTGGCAGGATTGGGTCTGTACGTGGTCCTGAGAGCCTGAATGTGTGTGGGGCTGTGCAAGGAGAGCAGGGTGGAGGCAGGATGGGAACCACGGGCAGTGGGGCACAGGAGGCTGCCCGGCGGGGCTGGCACGGGGCAGAGCCCTGGGAAGTGTCGGCAGGCGCTGTGCCCAGCTCCGGCAAGGAAAGGGCTGTGCCCGGGTGCTCGCAGTCACGGTGGCTGTAGAACCGAGGACGCAAACACTTCTGAGAAAGGGGTGTTCTAATTTTTCCTTAGGTTCTTGGAGTGGACACTGTTATTCTGTTCTCTCAGCAAATTAAGCTTTGGGGAGCCTTAGACAGGTGAGGACTTAGTGCTGTCAAAGCCTCCAGTCTGAGCCGTTCCTAACTCTGGGGTTGTTCTGCATCAGATATGCTCACATCTGTGTTGCATCATTTTACTGACAACCCGGATTTGCCAGAAATTCACACTTTTGCTGCACATCTTTCACACACACACTGTACTGTGGGTGTGATCCTCGCCCCGCTTTGTCTGCTGTTTTTATCCATGCTGTATATCACCTCGAACACATGATATTAGACGAAATTTCTCAGGAGCAATATTTTTTTAGGTAGCAAGTCTGTGTGGTTTAATGTTATCGTTTCTAACTGAATGTGATACATTGAACTGTGTGAAGCCGTTGCCCCATAAATACCTGGGAGTGCCTGAGATGTGCTTGTTTGTGGCTTGAGCTTGCTGCCTGCTGAGCAGGGGTTTTCTCACACATTCTTCTTGTCAGTCTCTCATGTTTCATTTTCTTGTGATCCCACGGTTGAAGGGTTGATTGTTTTTTGATGCCATGAAGATGAAGTTCTTTGTCTGGTAAAAAGCCTTAGAAACATTATCAAAGTGTGACTCTGCTGAAGTTAATCTATCATTTCACTCTCACTTGTTTGAAATGTTCTCCATTTATTGTAGTGAGTCCATGTGGATGTGATGTGTGTGAAACAAATCCCTTAGAGGAACATCCTACAGCCCCTTCCTAGGAGCTCATGTTCCCATGGACACTGCTACCAAGACACAGTGCATAGCCGTGCTTCCAAGAAATCAAATGCCAGCCCTTGTGAGTGCACCTGCATTAGTCAGGGTTACCCCTAAAATATCAGATTAGAAATTCAGTTTGGATAATAAGACTGTCTGTCTCTCAGTGATGGTATTGAAACAGTGGAGTGTTTTCTGGAAGAGATTACAGTTCTTTTTAAAGAGGAAAGAAGAGACAAGTTTCTCTTGGGAATGGTTAGGTAGAGATGATTTGGATTTGGGAAAGGCCAAGGTATTTTTTGGAGGTCCTTTCCATCCCATAATTCTGCATTCTGTGCTTCATCATTTGACAGACAGTCTATCAAAATGCACAATTCCTGATGGAGGCTGTTAAAATACAAATCTGAGCATTTTCTGTGAACTGCATGCTGAGCAGAAGGTCTCCAGAGAGGGGGGGAAGCAACTCTGAAAACCTTGTACTCCAAGATGGGGCTGCACCTGAGAACGCTGACACCATATGAAAGCCTGAAAACATTTGCCATCCAGGAGATCTGTGTGAAACTCCAACGGCAAGCTGCTCTGAACACGCAGGAGCAGCTGAAAACGTGGAGATGTTGAAGAAACTTGAAGTTAAGGGGCAAGGAGCAGTGGAAAAAAGGTTTCTGTACTTTGATTTATATATTATTTTCTAATGTCTGAGAATTGAAATTTTGAGTGGCTTTTTAAACTCAATAATATTTATGAAATTGGTTAATTGAATTATTCAAGTTCTTGAATTAAAAAAAATATTTGAGTTTAAATCTTGATCATATTATGGGCAAAAGCTTATCCTGGCATGAAGTGACATTTGGGGGAAGAAGAGCGTGAAGGAAATTACACTTTGGTGTTATATTTTAAACATGATAGGATGAAATGTTTTAACAATTCCTGGCTTTTATTAGTTTAGGTATTCAGTTCTAATGAAAAACTTAATAATAGACCATGACCAGCTCTGTAGAGAAAACACAGAGGCTGTAAATGTTACAGAAATAGTGTTAATGGGTGAAATTAGAAAATTAATACTTTGCCAGGAACAGGAATAGCATGCACACCCTGCTGCCTGCTCACTGAGTAGAAATAACAACGCAGCCTCTCTAAAACAGATAAACATGCTGAGGCTGGGCCGAATTGAAGTGTGGAGGATGCAGGTTCTTGCAGGCTTTAGGCAGGAAATGCGCCTCTTTTGATGGCAGATCAAAACATGGTGGGCAAATCCAAAGCAATGCAAATTGGAAGAAAGAGCTTTAAAATGCTTGCACATGAGGATGTGTTCAAAAGGTGTCACATTGTTGAGGACCACTTAATTATGTTTGCTGAATTAGAATATGTAACAGAACAATAAAAGCTATGAAATGAGGGAGGAGGTTACATTAAGGAGATGATAATGGAGAGAGTTGCTAAAATGAGGAAGCAAATGAACGATGCTATTTGCTTCTTTCTCTATCTCATCTATGATGGCAACAGAAATATTTAGATGAAAAAGACAACATAATTAAATTTAATTAAAATGGATATATCTTTTTGTCCAATAAACAGTTATCCAATTTTTCTCACGTAAAACTCATTTATTGAATAGATTAGAGATAATTTCTTCATAGTATTCTGTGCTGTCTATGACTGAGGCACACTGCTGAGCTGAAAGCAGACTCGATTTTGATGGGAATGATAAATTAAATATTTCCATTGATGTGTCTAGATTTTATACTACATGCTAGGTTAGGACTGAGACATAATTCCTGTTTTACTGTCCAGCATCTTGTTTGTACCATCAATGAGACCTCCAGAAGTTTAAGTTCAATGAAGGTTTCAAAAGATTCTCTGATATTTACAGGTGTTAAACTTTTACTTGATCTCTTTCTTCCAGGTTTCCTTTATTTTAAATATATATCTGTCTACTATTTGCTCTCTTTTTTTTTCCTCTGAGTTGGAACATTTATTTTAAAAAGTCATCTGATGCTGAGAACAGAACGAGGAACTGTGTCCAATATATTGGTTCAGAGTGAAGTTTGACCAACACTGAACTGGATGGTCCCTAGTGATGGCGAAAAGCGACTGCCAGAGGTGTAAAAAGACGAGGATTTTGAGTGTGATTCTTTCTTCTGATTTTTAATACAGATATTCTGTTGATTGTTTGAGTTTTCAGGGAAATCACACCAAGTACAGCTTTCGGGCTGCAGACTTTCCCAGCCTTTAAGTAGATATCGACATAAAAAATATCTGTTTAATCACTCTTAGAACCATTTATGCTTTGGCTCTCCACAGAGCTGCTTTTAAATATCCCTGCGGTCAGAGTAGGATAAATATTCCGTAACATTTGTCTTATGCCAAACAGAGAGGTACATCATGGTGTAAGACGTCCAGGAGCCCTGGTCCATGGATTCTGCACAGGCTGTGGCATCGGAGCCTGTGCGTGCTGGGGGAGCTGCTCCTCCATGTGAGCCAGGGACAGACCCAGCATTGGGTCCTGCTCACTTGTCCCAAACAATCAATTTATCTGTGCAGCCACACTGATGCTCCAGCTAAACTTGCTGCATTAATTATATCTGCCCTGAGCTTACAAGCTTTTAGAGCTATTTGGAACATAAATTTTGCAAGCTTGCAAGTCAGCAAGGGGTTTTTCTTCTTCCAAGGTACCAAACTTGCAGTTTAATTAAACTGCCAGATGCTGGTCATTACCAAAACTCCCCTTCAATCTGTGCATTTAGGATAAAGGATTGATACTTCTAGGTTATTGAGTAAGTACCAGGGAGTGGTTATACTTGAGGACACTTTGTGTGGGAGACTTTCCGTCACTTTCAAAATGGGACTTATTCAAGTATGTGCCTGCCGAGGAGTGTGACAGAGACATTTTCTTCAGTGTATTCCTTTACAAGTTAAAAGCACAGACTGAGATGCATTATACACATTTAAACCCACTATTTGGTCTAATGTGCACTATCTTGGTATTGTGAGTAGCTAATGATGGAGTATTTGGGCTCTGGCAGAGCTGTATGACTTAAAAAAAATCTCTAATCACACATACAAATTATATTTTAGAATATAAGAGTCCATGTAGTGGTGTCTGAGTGTACTTAAGGAATGCATCAGGTCTCTGTCTGCTTCCTCAGGATGAGGTGAAATGTGTAATTTGGGAAATCTGAATGTAGAATTTGTGAAGAGATGGCACAGACACAGGCATATCCCTGAGCCCATGTTAGCAAGTACTTCCCAGGAAACTGGGTATAATTTTGTGAGACTCTGGATGCTTCCTCCGGTGTTTCCTTAAACCTCAATCTGTTTGCGGATAGCTTTCATCACTGTGCCTGAATTTCTATATTAACAACCACACTTATTCAGACAGTAGTCTTTAAGTGGAGGATTAATGATTACAAAGGTATTTCTCATGTAGTAGGAAGCCCAGCTTTTATTCACCACACATTGTTTTGGGTCAATAATTACTTTGTGCTCCACCAATATAAAAAACCTAATGGGTGTCTATTTGGTACCTATTTTTGATGAGGGATTTCATTGCTGGTTTAAACTGTCTGGTGTCTGTTTAATCTCTTCCACTGATTCAGCTTCTATAGAAGAAGAATGTAAGATGTTATATTGCTCATTACTTACACATATAAATATTTGAATATTTTGGTATTTCAGTCCTATCTGTCATAGGGGCTTTGTTTTAAAAAGTGCTTTATTGTATCCAGCCACAGCAGACTTCCTGATTGTTCCGAACATGAGTTCTTAGCAAAATAAATGGCAACAGAGCTATAAACTGAACTGAAGAGAGTTGCTTTTAATAGAAGCCTTCAATTTCAAGTTTTCTGCAGAGCACTCTTGGAAGGCAAAATCTGGAAAATGAGTCAGGCTGGGACAGCCTCAGGAAAGAAGTGTCCAGGGACCTGGAGCTCGGATGCCATGGGTGACTCCTGTGAAAGGCCTGACTGAGGAGGGAGCCCCAGCGAAGCCCATGCACACCCAGGACATGTCTGTGTGCCCCCGTGCAGAGAATGAGAGCTTCTCTCGTGTGGGGTGAGCGTTCCTCTCTCTATGAAGGGAGGCTGTGAGCAGGCACTGCCAGAGAACCCTGCTCTCACTGAGGGCAGCCTCTGCCAAGCGGCTCACGGAGGGTTGGCGCGGGGTTACTGCAAGGCAAACCCAAGCTATGGCTCCTTTTATCTCTGCTGATTTCTCTCCTTCTCTCACCCCTCACTCCCAATGTAGATCAGATTCCTTAAAGCAGCTGCTTGACTTCCAAAAATGCTCAGCCCTCCTGTCTCCTGCTGCGAGGAGGAAACGGTTACTATGGATTCACGGCACAGGAACAGATGTATTTCAATATGTTGGGTACTAACCACACTGTCAGTGCTTCGGGTTTTTTTAAGTCCAGAGTAGGATTGGGCCACAGATAGCCCAGATAAAGCTGCCCTGGCTCTGACTTCCTGGTGCTTTACTTCAGCCTGATACTGTAGAGGGTATAAGTGAAAAATAACAGGAGAAGTTTGAGTCCTCCATAGACCCTTCCTTTCCTAGTGTTTCACTGGTGTCAGACTGACTAACAGCCCTGAGAGAGGGTAAAGCATTCAGACAAGCCAAAGGCTGCATCTGGGACTGATTCCACCCTCAGTACATAAAGAAATGGTCAATGGATATCTGTGAATGAAGGAAGTGGAGGCTGAGAGGCTGAGGCAATGTGCAGCAAGAGGGAAGGGGCTTTGGGCGATTATGATATTTACCTGCTAATATATTGCAAGGGAAGAGAGTGTACATTGGAGCTGAGAGGAACTAATTCTCAGACTTTGGGGAAATCTGAGCAGGGATCTGAGTGGAGTGGTTTGAACCCTCCTCTATATGCAACGTTAGTCAGTGAATCGTTGGAAACATTTTGACATTCTGCCCATGCAATCCTATTCACTTCGGCTCATTTCTAAAACTTGATTCTGTGCTCTGGTATATTCATTCTGAAGGGAGTGGTGGTGGACTGGGAATAGTTTCTGGATCTTTTCCTCCATCACTAACATCTATAGGGGCTCTAAATAGAAATGTAGCATACTTTGCAGAAGCACATGAAATGTCAGTCCTACAGTGCTGTCATTCATGAGAACTCAGTGATGTTGTGGTAGTCAGTTCCCTAAAATCACACTCAATTTGGCATTTCTGTATTTTTTCATCTTTGCAGAAAATGGTGGTTCTCTGAGAATCAGCCTGTGTAACTTGAATGAGACCTTCCATTAAGTGCACAAATAAGCTCACTCTTTCTGGTTGTCTCAGATCTTGAAAGGTTTTTAAAAGTCCTTTTTGTGCTAACATCACAAGGTCTTACAGTTTAGAAAGCCTGGAATTCCAAGCTTCATCTACATTTTTAATCTACGAAAGTAAATTTTGTGCACATCTAAGCTGCCTGGTAAATAGGTCTCTTATTTTACCCTCCATTATTTCTTTTGATTGGAGTTTTACTGCTGTGTTTTCTAAAGCACCACAATTCATTTCTTTCATATATGAAAGTGTGTTAAAAGACTTGTCCACCTGCAAGGACATTCATTTTGTAAATCACCTCGAGTACTCTAAACACGATACCAGGTTAATTTATAAGTGCCCTCAGTGGGGATGCAAACAGGTTTGAATAAATCATTGAATTGCTTAAGACTGGAGGTCAGGCAGAAAGGAGGTTATTGGAGTGATATCTCTGGGGGCAGAATTAACAGAACTGTTTCAAAATAATGCCAAAATACCCCAGTCAGTGCATGGGACGGGTCTGCCCCAAGCAGAGTCACCTGCCCACGAAGCACAGTGAGGACAAGTGCCTCCCAGCCAGCCTGTTCCCAGGTTTGGCACGGGGTCCCTGTGGTGGCAGGGGTGGTGACAGCTGCCCTGCAGGCTCGGGGCAGAGGACGTGCATGGCTCGGGCAGGTGGTGGCCGCGAGGAAATGGAAATATTGCTCTTGGCTGTTACTGACAGCTACTAAAGAGCCTGTCCTGAGGTGCTCTAGGAGGTTGTACTGCAAGGAATGGGGTCTAAATACAAGATCTCACTGGGCTGTCCCTAAGACAAGGCTCATGAGCCCAGGAGGACCAGCCCTGTGGTCGGAGTGGGTGGCACAGCCAGTGCAGCCCGTGCCCTGTGCAGGCTGTGTGCAGCCTCCTGTGGCCACCTGTAATATATCCTCATCCTATGCTTAGGAGGTGCATGTTTGCCTTGGCTAAATTCCTCCTTCTGCTTAAGCTATATCACCTCTGAAAGGTTGTGGCAGAGCAAGAGTTGGCACCCAAATTTCTTTCTTATTTGGATATGATTTAATTGACTAATCACTTTTGACTTTTCATACAGCATCACTTCCATGTGTGACTTTCTTTTCATTCTTGTTCTGACATGAACAGGATGTGATATGCTCAAAACAACATTTGAGGCTATCAAAACACAATGAATAATGTCTGGAAAATAGAAAAGAAAAGGAGAAAACGTTGAAAAGATTTAGTTGCAGTGAAAGTGCATCTCATCTTCCTCATGATTCTTGGCCTCTGAGGCTTACCCACAGGTGAGCATAGGAATGATCAAAAGTTGCCCTTTCTTTGACAGCCAGGACTTATTTCTGTGTCTGCTAAAGCCCTTTGCACATTAATGCCCTGGCCCTTTGTTGGCCTTCCATTTTTCTGTGGCTTGGACAGGACAGCTGTAACAACTTCACTGAAATGTCCAAGAGCAGAATAAAATCAGTCTTGGAAAGGAATGTTCGTTTCTTTATCCTTCTGAGGTTTTGTGTATGTACAATAAAAGGGAGCTCAGTGTTCCTGCTGGTTGCTTAGAAGATTTCCCTCCAGCAGGCTCAGTTCACCGAGGCACTTAAGCATGGATTTAATTTTAAGCACAGAATGAAGTGAGAGCCAGTTGTCAGCTCTGTGCTTTTCATCTCCCCAGCTCAAATTATCTTCCTTCCTGCTCTGATCATATCTTCCACTTACATATTCTCAGTGCTCTATGGCTTCCTATCTTGTCACCTGTTTCACGTACCTTAATCTCACCTTAAAAATGCCACCCAATATTCAGGGATTTGTCTCACACAGAGGCAGTCTCTTAATCCCACTTGACACTGGCAAATTCCCTTGACCTGCAGTACATTTCCTTGTCTGACCACAGGGCTGCTGGTCCTCTTCCCTTGTCCCCATCCTCCATCCCACTGAGGACCTCGTCATTGGTCCATTACCACCTTTGCCAGCAGTTTTCCGAATAAATATCTGTCCCTGTTCCTCTCACTCATTGTTCTTTATCATAATTGAATTTGAATGTATGGTACAGTTTAAAAACTCCAGAACAACAGGTTTCACAAAGAATTAAATTCTTAAATGATAGGGTCAATATTCTCTGGAAGAGCTGTGCGTGCACACTCAGATGCAAAGGTCAAGTCTGTTATTGAAAGAAGATATTTGCAGAGTTCAGCAATAATAAAAGACCAAATTCTGTTCCTCATGAACCTGTACTACTACTCACTACCAGTAATACAGTAAATCAGTTCATTCTTTTATGATAAACTACACTTTAATTCTTGCAAAGCACTGCAATTTCACTCTACTGAAACACCTTTTTTCTCCAACAAAGCTAATTTCAAGTCATCTTTATTTACCTGACTAAGCTTGTCGTTGCTTGTTGCATCACTTGTTTTTCAGTAAGTGCTGCTGGGATTTACTGTGACTTGCTAACTATTACTTCCACCAATTGCCCGTTTAAATTGTATTATTCAGATTGCAACATGACCAAAATGACAGGAATTAAAAATAGATCCTTTTCTCTAGGGCTCAAGACCTGGAACCATAAAATAAAATGCCTTGAACACTTGTTAAAAGCCTGGATTAATTCTAAAATTCATAAATAAAGCAATTGTAGCAATTAACTTGGTCTCTCTTAAGAGACACTAACTCTACAAGTTAATCTCTGAAGGTTCTTTGAAAGTATTGCCCACAGTCATTTCCAGGCACAAGGTCTCAGCAGAGCGTGTCCTACTTGAGAGGTTCAGGCTCACTGAGGCAGGAGGATTTCCAACTGATGCTCCTAGGAGCCTACATTTGATTTTGCTGGAAATATGCTATGGGAACAAGAGCCAAAAGCAGTTGTGGCATATAATCATTAGCAAAGACTTTTATAACCCTTTTATAAGTCAGCTCTGACCGCATTTCCAAATGTGTCACTGCCACGAGCAACTTACTTTGTTTGTGAGAATTAATTCAAAGCTGGTAACAAACTACTTGGACAGCTTTATCTGAGGTTCTGCTCATAAATTTGAGGATGCCCCATTTACCAAGTGACCAGTTTTACTTAAATATTTTTCAAACACTGCCTTAGAGAATTCGAAAGACCAGGAGAGGGAGAAGAGTTGCCGTTTCTGTTTAAAACACGAGTGAGAGATTTTTAATGATCTTTAGTCTGCAGCTCCCACGGGGTAACTCTGCATCGCAGCAATGTGCTATTAATTAGCTGGGTTGGATAATTGAAGCCGTGGCTGCATGCAGTTCAGTGTGAGTGACAAAAGCTGCTTAAAAGGCAAAATAAAAAGTACGTGATACGAAGCTGCTGAGCTCCCTGTGCCTCTTTAGCTGTAATAGGTACCAGAGCTGGCTGTTTAAGAATTGGCTCATGAGTGTCCACAGGCCAGTGTGGCACTACTGCAGCCCCTAGGAGAGACCTGAAAGCTACTGGTTGTATTCTTCACTCCAGAAAAGGAGTGAACAAATCAATCCCAAAAGAGCTGCAAACCTCAATACTATAACTGAAGAAGTAGCTAAATTGTTTTGCAACAAAGGACAAAAATAAAATCATTGTGTTGCTTGCTATGGTATCTATTATTCTCACACTAAAAAGAGTGAGAGTGGTAGGAATACGACCAAGTCTTGTTTTCCTGGCAGAGGCAGGAGGCAGATGCACACCTTCCCATTTGCTCCTGATGCGGACTGAGCTGGCCAGTCCCAAGGCAGCCCTCATCCAGGAGCCAGGGATCTGCAATGCAGAGATGAGAATCGCTACCTTCAATTTTACAGATCAGAAAACCGAAACACAAAAAGGTAAAAATAATTACCCCAGATCTGTTTTTCCCAGGGTGCTGTCATTTATAAAGCTGGAGCAGCTCCATGCTAATCCTTTATCCAGTTGGCTCTGAAGCTTTCCTGTCCTGTTTTGTGGAGCACATCTTCAATCACGGGCAATATCTTCTGTGACAGAGCCTGCTTGTGTTTGCACAGTGGGTGCAGAACAATGAAGTGAGTGTGTAAGGACTGAAGTGCAGCTCCTCACCACAATTACCTGGCACTCGTGCCCTGAGTTCAGAACACCCCGAAAGATGGTCTAACACTCACTGGATTTACCATTGGTAAAGATGTGATTGCTGATCTCGCTGCAGATTCCTTCTGGTTTTTAAGTGATCATTTTGCTTAAGGGCGTGAAGTGTCCCAGTACTTTCTATCAGTTATAAATGCTATTTTCCCCCGAAGAGCCAGTGGAATTTGTCATGGATGTTTTTGCTGCCATTAGGTTCTGGGAGGCTGTTCTGGCTCACTGTATCTACAGCACTCTCAAGAGCTTGGTTTTAGTTACATTTCAAAAACAGTTTCTCTGTTTCCTGTAAACTGCAAATGTCCTCGAAGAACATTTAATTCTCTGCAATTTTCCATCTTAGATTTTATCAAAATGTATAGCCAATGCAAAGTGAAATTCCTCTTACAGATAAAAATGAAGGACATATGGTTAAGAAGGACATATGGATACAAAATGTGCGTATTTATACAAACATGTTCTGATCAGCTGAGATTATTCTTTTCTTTCTTTTGTGATCAAAATGTGATAAGACACAGCCAACAGTGTAGTTCCTACACAGCCAGATATGAACCTTGCAAGAGGCATTGGGAAGATTCCCAGTGATCTCCCCGAGGCTTGGATGAGGTCTTTGTTGTTAGGTGCACATCAGTGAGCAGTTCAGGTCAGCTTTAACCATGTGGAAAGCCTTGTAAGCAGTTAAAGATACAAAATATGTTCCATGTAATTTCATTTCCAATTTGAATGTCTACTTCCACTAAATGACTAAATAAATAAATAAACCTATGCAAAATAAGCTTAGCAAGAGAAAGGAACGACCTGTACAGCGGATTCATAAAGAGATGATGATATGGACAGAGGTTTGCCAGTTGTTTCTGATGTAGTTCCCAGAGAAACCAATGGAAGAGTCACTCTGTTTTTGTGTGACCTGTGCCAGTCACCTTCTATACCAGGCTCTGAGATCTTCAGCTAATGTGTGAGTAAACAACTCAGCCGGTAAATAAGTGTAGAGTCTGTAGAGTTACCCCAGCTACATAAGATGAGGATCTGTTCCTAAAGCATCTGCCTGTAACATCACATATTCAGACAGCCCAACAGTTTAGCCATTTGAATTTCAAAATCTCATAAAGATAAATCTCATAAAGTGCTCTGCTGTCAGGTTGTAAACAGGGTTTGTGTTTTTCTTGTGCTGCTTGTGTTTTCTGAGAGGATTGTTTTCATAGTTTAACAAAGAACATCCAGGTCCATGACACACCTTCCAGCAATGCTATTCCAATATACTGAAATACCTCATCAGTGGCAGCTTTGGATTGAAAATGGGCTTTTGTGGATCATGGGGAGCATTAAAAAGAAGACATTTTCTTATCTGTGTGTTCAACAGCTTTCTAGTTTCTCTTGTTTCTCTCAAGTAGCATTGCAATTCCCTGTGTTGGTAGAGCATTTTACAAATCACCAAGATTTGCATTTTCTTCCTAGTCTCTTGGAAAAAAAAATGAAATGAAAAGCAGCCAAACAAATTTGGAAGATTTGCACCCTGTTATGGGCAATAAGGAATATTTCCTATTGCAATTTCTATCCTATTAATACCAGGTAAGAGTGTCCAGGTGTATATTATATGACTCTCATTTTGTTTCCTTTCTACCTTTAAATGTTGTTATTTTTCATACGTAATAGGATGTAAAAAGCCGCTTCTCAGTAACAGTGAGGAGAAAAATAAGAGGTATTAAAATACCGAGTGTTTGCTGGTGAAGCAGATTGTGTTGCCAACTCCCATTCCAATTCCACGGAAGCTGAGGGCTTTCCAGCTCTCTCTTGTTCTCAGCAAAGCCTGTGGGGCTTAGTGGCTCCTGCATTGTGCCATCCTGGAGATGTGCTGTGGCTGCTGGCAGTTATGTATGGAGTGCTGGGAAATCTCAAGGAAAATAGATTTACAAGGAATTTAAACTCCTAATTGCAACTGCAACACTTTGCATAAAGGTGGTCTAAGGGGTTGCATTCAGGAGCTCAGAGCTCAGCTCACTACTGAAGTAAAATAGCCATAGCTGTCATTTGGGAGGGTATGAATGAAAAGGAAAGAGCATATGATAGATGTCAGCTATTCTCTCTCTCTCTCTCCAATTGAAATCTGTATTTCCTGCCAGACCTCTTTCAGGGGACAGGGTGGAATGGGAAGGTTGCATGGCTTGGGGGCTGGTTGGCTGCTGAAGGTGCCATAGATCAAATCTCACTTCTGCACTAGATGATGACAAATCTTCCTTATCTGTTCAGCCATGAGGTAGCAACGACTGTCCTGTGCAGGGCCAGGAGCTGGACTTTGATGATCTGTGTGGGTCCATTCCAACTCAGGAGATTCTGTGATTCCAAGGGTCAGCAGTGGATTTACGGTAAAGCAAAAGGGAGGAAAGATGTGAAGCTTCTTTGCAGGAGGATGTTCCAGTGCAAACTTCTCCCTCCAGAGCCAGCACAGCGTAAGCTGCTGCTAGAAAAGATAAAATCATAGAATTCCAGGCTTGAGAGGCCACCCAATCCTCCTCCTCCAAATGGGATAACTACACCAGTCCTGGCAGCTGTCTGTCTAATCTGTCTTCAGAGATCTCCAGCCATGGAAACCACTCTGCCTCCAGGCAATCTATTTCTTTCATACCCCTTCCCGTGAAACAATTTTCTTGATATGTACCTTGAGTCTTCTGTTTACTGCTACTCAACCTATTTTACATACAAAGGAAAAAGGTTGTTCTTTCCTTCCTTTCAAAAAGAGCTCACAGTTAAGCACAGCCGATCTTTTCCTCTGTCTGATGTTTATTTTGCAGCGCGTTGTGTGTACTGCTAAGGATGTGAAAACCATCTGAACCTGCCAGTCAGCTCAGAAAGTGTCAGCCAAGGATGCTAAAAGGCCTGAAAGTTGGGAGAAGTTTGGGCTTGAATGCAAATGACAAGCTTTGGCCCGGGTCCAGCTGTTGCTGCAAACCATTCTGGTGTGCAGGCAGCAGCTTTAACCAGCTGGAGCCATGGGCTGCCAGCCAAGCCTTGCTGGGCACAGGCAGAAACCTGTTTCACGTGCTGAACAGGGAGTGCATGAAAGGCCAAATGTGTGAAAACAGTGATGTCCAGGGGCCCTGGGTGTACAAACAGGTCATTTTGGGGCTGGACACTGCCCTGAAGGCCAAGTAACGTTTGGTAGCTGACGCGGGCACAAACACTCCTTGAGGCACAAAGACACTCTGTCAGGGTCAACAACACTTAAAACACCTGAAATGCTACAAAATACCCCAAAAGACCAGGAAACACTCTGAGAAGTGATCTTAGCCTCTTGGGACTGCACTGTGATGCTGGGCAGTCAGTCTCAGCCCCAACCCTTGCCACTCAAATGTGAATATACAAAATATGGAAGCATATTGTCTGCTGTCACAACTCATCTGTAAAGCAGGTGTTTCTTTTGGGGAATTATTCATGCTAAAAATCACACTTCAAAGTAAACAATAATTGTCATTTGTTCCTTTTAAAAAAATGAAAGCTGGAAATCAAATTAATGAGTACATTTCCTCAAGGGAAGAGGCAGAACAGGGAATAGGATCCTTTTGGTATATCTGTGGCAAATATTTTTAGGCGACCATATTAGTTCCATGCTGTTTCCACATGCATTTAGATAGGAGGGAGCCAAATGACAGTAAGTGGAATAAGAGTAATTGAAGAGGGGGACAGGACAGGATAAAGAGTACAGAGGGGCTGAAATGAGGAGACTGTGAGATCTAGAGGGTGAATACATTTGGGCAACAGAGACAGCAGCACCCTGAAGGGGAAAATTGTCTATAAATTTGTAGAAACAGCAAAATTCTGCACTACTAGACAAAGCCAGGCAGGTATTTTTAAAGGCAATATGGTAAACGTGATGCTGAGGGACTTGCCTCTATGTCCTGCACTGTTTCTTTAAACCTGGTCCTGCATCTGACACATCTTGGTGAGGGCAGACTAGGAAGGCTGCAAGGAGAGGCTGAAACCCATTAGGTTTTCTCATGGGTCACTGCCTTACAGCCTCCTGGTTAAGGCTTCATTTCAGTGAGCTCCTACAACTTCACAGAAGCCAAAAGCAGTTGCATTTCAAATTACTACTTGATTTATCACCCAGACCAATTTTCGCATACCTTGGGTCAAATATGGGATGAATGGCAGCCTGTAAGTGTTTATGAATAACCTGGGAAAGCAGAGTGCTGTGTGATATGGTTCTTGGACTCAAAGGCTGTTTTCCTACTAATAAATTAAATGGTGCCAAGGAGCATTTCAGGGCACCGGACCTGAGCTGTGTTGCTGCGTTGCCAGGATGGGCCTTTGGACTGGTCTGCCATAGGGATGCAGACCTTTTGGCTGGTTTGGATCCCACAACAATCTGTCTATCTCAAAACCTTCCACATGAAATATTTTGGACTCACTGGCCACGATTTTCAATAAAAATATTTCGTCAGGTAAATTTCTGATCTTAACTAACCATACGCAATATTTCAGACCTCAAAAAATACCTATTTTGCATATTTATGTCAGCCACATAAACACTCGTGTATGGACCAATTTTCCTGTTTATGGTTACTGAAATTTAAGAAAATATTTTGAAAAAATGATAGAAATATTCTGATATTTTGTTTCTTCTTGGAAATTCCTTGGATCATTAATCAATTATTGTTTCTTCCCTGTATCAAAGACTATTTCAAAACTTATAAAGTTGTTCTAGAGTCAGGCTTCATCAAGAGTTCAGAAGCTTGTACCCAGAGCTACTGCAATCACTGGTATGAACTTTGCAAAGGGTAGTCGAATGCTATAGCCTTCTTTAAGTTTTGATAAATGCATTCACTTCAAGTTTGTTTCCCAAAGTCGTTGTTCTTTGGTTTGACTAACTTGAGTGAAAATGCTGTGTGTTGGAATTTTCAGGATGGGAATCTTCCTTGGAAGGTAGGAAGGAAATGCATGTGTTATTTAGATTGATTCATTTATTTATTTTTTAATGTTAAAGCTGACACCTCATGACATGTCTGTGCTAGTTCTATTTCCTGATTCCTGAGAGCAGCTCCCCGCTTGAGCCGATGTGGGAGGATGAGCACGGTGTATAAATCGTGACAGGACATGGTGCTGGGTAGTTAAACAGCTGCTTTGCACAGAGCTCCTTCACTCCTCCGTGAAGCAGATGTTGCATCTTTTTGCTGATTTCAAGTGTTCCTCAGTACCACAGACCGTACATTAGCGTTACACAGCTTTGACACGTTGGTGCTCCCTGAGCGAGGACCAGAGCCCGCCCCGGTGGCGGAGGCTCCGCAGGGGCGATCAGCACCACGGAGGGGGCTCACCCCAGCCCAAAGGGGCGTCCATCAGCGTCCCCACCGGGCCCGGGGAGCCAGAGCAGCTCCCTGAGCCTGACACTGCAGTCACAGATGTCAGACACGGTGCCATCATCTACATACCGATAGCTGCGAGTGGGAGGATCGCGGTACGGGAGGAGCAGAAGCACCAGGGATGCAGAAGTGGGAGTTGCCTTTTGCCTGTCTCCTGCTGCTGGCAGGGGCAACCCGAGCTGCTCAAGTCCGTCCTGAGCCCTCACAGCATCCGCTCAGCACACTGGGGTGAGAGCTCATGGAGGTGTGTGTGGGTCAGCAGGGGAATGAGAATCTCTCTTGTATTTTACTTCCTGTGTTATCAGAAACACCAAGCAGATCCCAGATGGTAGATGAGCTGAATAAAACACAGTATCAGGTTAAATGATGCACGTTCCTCGTCAAGCTAGAAAGATATGCCTGCATCGTTGTTTCCTGCCCTGTGTTATCACTCCATTTAAGAGAGGTGTGTGTGTGCTCAGAGCTACAATGAGGAGCTGCACAGCTCCAGGTAAAACCCTCCTACCCTGCCCTGCTCCTGGGGTCTTGTGGCTGCTGCTGAAACTGCTTCCCAGGGCAGTGTAAGGAAAAGCAGCTGCTAAAAGCTGGTGATGAAAAGAGGAATATTGTAAACATTGGGAAGTTATAGCCAGGATGTCCCAAGGATGTGTGTGTGTGTCAGCCAAGCAAGACAGCCCGACCCCATCCTCAGTCTTCAATCAAACACTGATTTCCACAGGTCTGTACTTCCTCACGCAAATATTTCCAGTTAGTTATGGGCTGTGCTAGGATAAATTTCATACATTGTGGAGATTTTTGGACTTGCAGATTTTTTAATTGGCCCTGCAAGGAAGTACACCTTGTTCCTGTCCCTTTGTATTATGCATATTTATACCTATTTCCAGTATATTTATAATGGGAATAAAGTTTATACTTCAATCCATACTTACTCCTAGATGGGAAAATGCCCATCAACTTCTTGTTCAGGGGATAAATGGGTATTGCAGTGCAAAGTCTGTATTCTGCATTGTTATGTATTGATCCAGCTCCCCAGATGCTTCAAATTAATATACCTCTTTGAAAGCGAGTGAAGGAGATGTGCCAAATTCAGAGCCTGGCTGAGAGTCTGGCTTATTTTCTAGAGATGTTGAATATTCCAAGGTTTGCACTGTACCCTTCTGTGATGTAGAAGAAATAACTGCCTTAGAGGGCCTCTCTCCTTTTCACAAAGAGACAACATTTTAAAATTATTGTGTAACACGGCCTTTTCTCCATCACATGGTCCTCATTTTGTTCACCATTATTTTTAATGGACCAATTTTCTCTCTTCCTTTTTATCCGCTGAGTCCTTATTATTATCATCAAATTCTTTGTGGGCTGCCAGCATCTGATATTTCATTTCACTGATTTAATTATGTCTGAGGCTTGTTATGGGCCTGATTATTTTTATAGATCTCCAAATCCTCCTCTTTACCAAAATGCTTACATGCAAATCTGTTTGCTCATTGTTTGTGAGGCTCTTGGCACTTGGGCTCTTTTGTACCTTGCATTTGTTCCAGGGGGGGTTTTGATCTCGTCAAATTTTACAGCTTCATCAACTGAACGTGGGCAGACAAGCAACACAAGAGGGTCTTCCCATGTGCAGGTAAGAGGATGTTGTGGGCACAGCTGGAACCAGCTGCTGTTTCCCCCTGGGTGTTTTCAGCCAGTGGGGACTGACAGCTCAGGACTGGCTGGGAGGGGGTACCTTGAAGGAGGAGATACAAGACACGTGCTGTTCCTGCATGTGCAGTAGGGTATGTACTGAGCTCTGTTTAGCTTTTGGAACATGGAGGATGGAGATGGGGGCAAGGTACAGAGGTAGAAACCCATTTAACTTTTCTAGCAGTGGTGGATGTCACGCTGGTTTCAATAATTTGATTTTTTCTTATGAGCATCATGACCATCTTTGAAACTTGAGCAAGGGATAAAAGAAAATAGGATCTCCATGAGACCCTCTGAGCTAATGGGATTTTTGCTGTCATCTCTGCTGTACATTAAGCAGTTCCTTACATGGGCTGGTAAGATTTTCTGCCTGACACCAAGCTCTAGGAATGACACAAAAGGAGTCCTCACTGGCATCGTACTTTGAAATTTCCTGCCACAGCTTTCATCGTGTTTTTCCAGTCAGCTCCCCCAAACCATTGCCCTTTATGCTCTGTCTTTATGTGACCCAGAATATTTGACTTATCCCTCAGCAGCACCCCAGCGGCTGGCCCCTCAATTCTCGTTCCTCCAGCAAACCAGGCCAGCCATGTGGTGTCAGGACAGATCTTGCAGCTGTTGGTCTTTCAGAGGACTTCAGCCCGGCCTTTGCATCGTGCTGACTGGCCTGCTGTAATTGCAATCACTTTGGGAGTGATGATACACACACACACATGCACATGCTGTAGTTTCATGAGTTTCTTGGATCTATTATAATCAAGAGTCCATAAATAACTGATTCTAATGCATTTGACTAAAGAAAGTAATTGCTATTTAAATGGTTAATTTATTGTGTGCTAATTAAACGCTCAATAGGTGAGAACATTTTAATGAAAAGTAACTTAACTCAGTAAGCATATTTTTAATAATTATTATTTGCCTGAAAGGCATCTCATGCAGATGTCATGCAATGACAAGCTCTAATTGATGTTTTTAAAGTATATTTATTGTGGATAAATAGCTATTTTATTGCACGTATCTCTTTCCCTGTCTCTCATATGCACAGGTTCCCAGCTGGAGGCCCTGTTCTGCTTTATTTCAGTCTATTCTTCCCTGCTTTGGAAACTTCTCTCACTTGTGCATGAGAAATGATCTCAGTTACTGCAGCACAAAGCAGGATGTGAGCTTTAGGTTTTGTGGTGGTGTTGGGTGCAAGGCCAACAGAATTCTGTTTTCTACGCAGTCAGGCTCACAGTGTGAGCTGGAGAAACCCTTGGAATCTCAGCGTCCTCCAGAGAGAGAAACCAAAGCGGCAGGGCAGGGCAGGGCAGGGTGTCCTTTGTGTAGACATCCGTACAACTCCCAGATCACAGAGATACACAGATGGTTCCAGTTGTGTCACGTCTCAGAAGACAAAGTTTATAGTTGGGATTCTCTTGGATACATGGACATTGTCCCTCTGGTAACAGTACATGAGTAGAGCTGGGAACTCCTCCAACAGAGAGCTTCTCACTTGGGAAGGTGCAGGATGCCAGCTGTTGTCCTGGAGTAAAATGATGGCACAGAAAAGAGGGATAAACTGGAATGTCCCTTGTTAATTTCCTTTGCAATGGAGGAATGTGAGGAACGGGACCTGGACAGTGGATGTGCTTCAGGCACTGCAGCAGTATCCCAAATGTGCTTTAATCAAATATCCTGGGAGGAGTTTGAATTGGGAACAAGTAGTATCAGATTGAAGGACTGGGGGAGTAGATCTTCTTCAGCTGATCTTCTTTCTTGGCAAAAAACATTATGGGGAAGCCTGTACTGACCTTTCCTTAGCACTCACTTGCTGTTCATCTTCACACATCTCCACTTCCCTGGGATTCACTGACATCTTTTGCCATCACTGAGCAATGACTGTTCTTACTTTTCTGTGAATTCAAAGAAAGATCTTCTGAGACTAAAATGAGCAGTGGACAGGAAATGGATCTGTTGGTAGCTCAGGTAGGATGGGGATAGCCTTTCAAAAGTCACTGCACTTGGCTGGATCTCTTTTTTTCCCATCCGTAAGATGGAGTTAACTATGCACATTTCCTTCATGAAAACCATTTAGTATTTTCTGTTGAAAAATCCTATATATGTTGTAAGTGTTAATCATTTTTGTCACTCAGGCACCGATTTAGGAATTTCTGGAGTACTCCCACATGTTGAGAATCACACCTATCTTAAGGACGAGAATATTAAATTCCAGTGCTGAACTGGGCTAATTTGACAATGACATATTTTTCTAGGATAATGCCTCAGATAGATCTTACATAAGAAAATGAATTGCATTTCTGTCTAGAAAGAACTATGGATCATATGATTTTACCAGTTTCCAGCACTCCTGCATTTATTGAAGGAATCTATGTATGGTTATGGTAGGGTTTCCAGACAGACTTTGCATCTTCCATTTCTGTTGGTCCTTTGTACCAGTGGTTAATCATCTGTTAAATTTCGTAAAATTTTTGTTTCCTGGTGTTTTCTTCTTTTTGCAGGAATGAAGCTAAATTACTGAGGAAGTTTTCTTTCTTCTTTTTATTGAGTGGGTTTGGGGGTCAGGTGAATGGTTGAGTCAAAAGTCTAACAACCCATGACTCTTACAACTCCTTGGTTCCTGTTGCTGAAAGGAGATGCCCATAATTATTTAATTAAGAAAGGAGTTGAGGGAGGTCCTTAGGGATTTGATCTAATTAGGATGGTGCTGTTCAGTAAAGAAGCAAGTACTTTAACAGCAGGTACTGTCCCAATGAATTATCCAGCTTTTTGAATAGTCACTATTAACTGGAAAGAAGAAAATCATGGTGTGTCAACAAAGCAAGCTTGAATGCTACTCTCATAATCTGCTCATAGCCATGCATCATAATTACATTTTAATCTATGCATGGGTTTCAAAGGGCTTATTCAGAAGGTCCAGCTTCAGTCCAGGTTTTATCAACAATAGAGAAACTTCTGAAGGTCTCAGCAGTCAGTGAGCAGGAAGACATCTTAGGGCAAGAACGAGGAACCAGTGGGCAAATCTGACACTCAGACCACCGGATCTAGCCTGAACTGTCAGAGAAAAGAAAACAGTAAGATTTGAAGAGGCAGCAAATATCTTTTATGCAACCACTCGACAGAGCTTGAAAAACATGGATGTGCTTTCAAGTGTGGGAGCACTTCTGCGGGGCTGGCAAACAATAAACTTCAAGTCTAGACCAACCTGTAAACAAATTACTCTGGTGTTTAACTTATAATCAACAAGACAATTAGGCAGGGGAAAGGTAAACTCCTCAGCCACAGAGGAGCATCTGGGGATGCCAAAGTAGGTCATTAGCTAATAAGCTCCTGCAGGCTCAGGAGAGGGTAGAGGAAGCCTGGAGAGAGCTGTTGGTAAAGGGCAGGTGGGAAAGCTGTACCACCAAACCACTGCCTCTGCTGGCTCCAAGGGTTTTACTGGCTGGGAGAGTGCTGAGTTTCAGTTCTCAGGTATTTGATTAGTCGTCTTTGGGGACACTGCTAGATTAGGAGTCAGAGAATTAACTGGCAGACCTTCAGCTAATTGTAAGCAAGAAAGCAACCCCTGAAAACCACAGTGGAGATGGATTAATTCAAAAATGTCTCATCACAGAATATGAAGAACACTTTTTCCCTTTCCTCTCAGCTGCAGATTCCTACTTCAAGTGTTAGGGAAGAAACCATAAACTTGTTTGAATTACAAGCAAAACTGTATGCTGCCCCCGAAAAGGGGAAAGGAAGCATTTTTAATGCTTATACATTATATAACACATAAGCATATATCATTTAGAAGGACGTTAGCAACTTGACTTATTTCCTCATTTTGGAGAGGACACATTAAAAGAGAAAATGCCACTACTGCAGTTTTCTTCTTACATAAAGCAGATTTGTGTCCACAGTGCCTGTGCCCAGGTCTGGTGCACTGGAGCAGCAAATCCTGCTTGCCAAGGAACAGATCTCTTCGCTTTTCCTTGAAGGCCATTGCAAAAGGTTCTTGGGCAGTGTGGCCAAGCAGACAAAGGGGAGTCTGGTGGACTCTGGTCTCAACTTCTTTCAGGTTCCCTGGCTGAAACAAAGTGGAGACTTGTGGTGAGCAGGCAAATCTGCTCTCACTCCTGTGCCTTTGCAGAGATGTGTTAATGCAGGCAGGCAGTGCACACATCCACCCTACTCTTGATTTACATATCTCTGAAATATCCTTAAAATGCAGGGGAAATTAAAGAATTGGTGTCATGGAAGGTCTGCTTTGGCAGCTGAAAGCCAACCCATCCTCTTGCACAAAGATATTAATTACAAAAGTTCTGTTGAGCTTTATTTGCAGAGTCTCTTACAGCCTGAAACCTGCAGCAGTAGGTTAATGAGAGATGCTGGGAAGGAACCACCTTGTAAGGAGGTGGTGGTAGAAATGAACCATATACAATGTGCAGAAAAGTTGTATTGCAGCTGCTAAACCTAGGAAACATATAACATCCTTCTATACAAGGTATTGTATTTTATGTGATTGACTATTTATGCACATTTTTTCAGACCACTTCCATGTATTGCAAAGCATCTTACAATACATTTTCCAAATCACTCTCCAAAGAAAATAATGTTTTTTCCATTTTTTATTTTCAGATGCCTCAGTGTGGCTTGCCTCTCATGGTACTGCAGAAAGGAAAGAATTTGCAGCTTTTGTGGGTGTTCTAAGTACGAATACACATTCAGAAATTATCCTCACAAGGAGAGTTTCAGCTGTAATTTACTTTTGACCTTTGGTGTGAATCTAACTCAAGAATTTTCTCTGAGAGCTTGTACCTCCTGTGAGTCCCTGTTTGTACGTTGATCCAAAGGAAAGGCTGTAACTCTTCACCAAGGGCCCTTTGGTTCCTTTGGAAATGACAAGTCTAGGTGTTATTCCTCCAGCAGGAGAGCAGGCTCTGGCTGACTGCAGTGGCAGTGGCTCGTTATGGGGATGGAGTTCAGGAACCCTTTCCCAGTGGAGGGGATCAGTGACCTCCTGGAACCTGCTCACTCCGGCTCTCCAAAGGGGATGTCCTGTTTCCACGTGGTTCCTTTTTATGTGTGTGACTTCAAACAAGCACTGCTGGCAACCACCAGCACACCTGAGCGCGGAGCTGCTGTGTGGCTGCTGCCAGACTTGGAGCCTGTGCGTTGGGATCCTGGCACAAATGTTCCTCAGGCCTTGAGAGAGAGAAGAACAGACACAAGTCCCACAGAAACCAAGCTGTTACTGGGGCTTGCTGCTTTCTTCTCAGGATTCTTTTGGATTTCAGTTTTATGGGGCAGAAACTCTGGAGAGGGGAAAACACTTTTCCTGTTCCCCACCACGAGCTGTTTGTCCCAGCCTGCCCTTGCCAGGTCTCTGCCCCTGGGAGAAGGACTCAGGGCTGTGCCCAGGAGCACCACGAGCTGTGCTGAACTGAGCAGTGAGGAGATGAACACAGATTTAGTGTGGAAGCTTTGGCTTTGTGGTAAGTCAGATCTTTTATTATTGTTTTATCATATATTTTGAGCTTCATATTTAATTCAGGTCAAATCTAAACTACTAAACAGAGCTGTTATGCAGCACACATATCAGATAAATGAAGTGTGGGTTTAGCACTGCTCTGACCTAGATACTTCATGCAATGTTTTCTAAAAGCAGAAATTGAAATCTTTTATCTGAACACGAAATGAGTCTTTGTTCCCCTGCCTATTGCAGCACTTTGCATATATTTGGTTTCAAAGACTGATGAAATTTGCCATTCTGAATCTTTCACAGGTATCATAAAGGCTTGTCTTTGCTTGTAACCCAACCCAAGAGTGTATTGGCAAAAAGGATGTCTGCCATCAGAGGCATGCAGAGTGATCTCCACACATCAGATGGCAGAAAGATAGGACCAGAGTTGATAAACATTAATAAAACATTAAAAATAGCTAGATGTTTTAAAAAGAGTAATTCTATTTCTGTTGCTGTTCTCAAAAAATAAAAAAGAAGCTATTTGCAGGAACGAAAAGGAAAACCAAAGTATGAAATGCCAAGATACTTGAGACTTGCAAAACCCAGATGTTCTTTTCTAGTCTTTCTGAAATAAATACAGTTTTCCTACTGTCTATAGCTCTATAAAGATTTGGAGACTGACAGAGAAAGAGAACAAAGGTAATAAAAATTTCTTTAGTTTTTTAAAATTTCAATTTACATTTTTTAAAAATAGACTTACTCTGAATTATTAAGAAATCCATAAAACAGCTATGGGTTTTTTTCATGTTTGTAATCAAACATGGCTTTTAGTAACTTATTTTCATTATTTTTGATTTTAGAAATCCTGACAGGTTCTGATTACAATTAAAATGGGAAAAGTGAATGTAGAATGAAGGTGATAAAAACCAAAATGCAGTGTTCTGCATTCAACCCCCCATTGAGCTAGCGAGAAAATTAATGTTTAATTAAACCCCTGATTTTAGAGAAATAGCTGGGGTTTTGTTGTGAAAAGATTATGACAAATTGTCAGCTAGGCTGTATTATAAGTGTTACATGGCACTTATGGGGCAGATTCCACCACGAGAGCTCAGAGCTGCTCGTCACTGCCTGGCAGGGAAAATGCTGACATTCCAATGGAGTGCTCTGAGAAACTCTGGGTAATTTGGGACAGTTCAGGATGCCCAGTACTTGCACTAAGAAGTAGCATAAATGGGAGCTGGAATGAAGTGCTGAGATAGGTGGAGGGGATGAGGATTCAGCCATTCCTGTTAGGTGATGATCCTACTGGGATTCTGAACTCATTGCAGGAATCCCTGTGGCTTTGCAGGACACCAGTGCGTACCAATGCAATAAAACACTTCCCACAGCTTCCATTCCATGCCTTCTGCTTGGCCAAGCTCTTTCTCCTCTTCTTTTTTAACTCTCCTTGCCACTTTCCTCCATTTCTGTTTTGTATTCCCTGCTTCTTCCTGACACCCTTGAAAAGGCAACACTTGTTAATCCAGTGTATGAAGCACTCAAACCTGAAACCACGCCATGGCTCCTCTCTTTTATCCATTATTTATCAGGAAGGCTTTTGAAAGCAATGATCACTGTTAGACGTGGATAACTCACCAGCCAGCACGGTTCAGGCATGCACCAGCCCAGGAAATGTGCAGTGGCAGAGCAGCTGTGTCACGAGTGACAGAGAGAAAAGCAGGTTATGGAAAGTGTGGAGTGCAGGAACTCTGCCCTGGGTCTGTCTGTGTGGTCCACAGGAACTGCTGGATGTGGGAGGGGCTCGTTGCTTTTTCTTTAAAAACTGAAGGGAGAAAGAAACAAAAAAACTCCTTCATTAACGACAATATGACATTTAATGACAATATGACATTTAATGACAATACAACATTAATGACATTTAAAGTCAGTAGTGCAGGGATATTTCTGTGGTAAAGTCAACTTCATCCAGATTTTCCTGCTCCCTGAAGCTTTAGGTAGGGGGGACAGTCAATGAACAACTCATGAGAAATTGCTGCCTGTGCTGGTTTAGACTGGCAGTGGCACTTACAAAGGTGTGGTCTGGCGAGGAAGGTCAGAGCCCTGCTTTGGATGGTCACCGTGGTTCCTGGCCCCTCTTATTCCCAGCAGCAGAACCAAAGTATGGCTGTGGCCACCACCCTTTATTCCTCCCCTCTGGCTCCATCACCTGCTGTCAAGGATGATAACAGAGCTTGGAGGGGAACTCTCCAAAACATTGTCCTTTCCTGAACTTTCTTCCTTGTATATGGATCTATAAAAAACTCAACCCAACCAACAGCAACCAGAGATGGGTGGAATATTGACTGAGAGATTAATCATTTGAAACATCTCTCTCCAGCTCCCTGCCTTACCAAGGTGCTCTTAGACTTTGCTGCCATTACTCCTTTTGATTTTGAACAAGACAGAACTCTGCAGAGAATTTACAATTTCCCAAGAGGTCTCATCAAATCTAGTTTTATTTCAACACAAAAACTCAGTAGAACCCAGGCTGTCTGAACTACTTTTTCTTGGCCCCATCCTCATACTTCTTTCTGTAACTCAAAGGCCTGTCCAGCTTGGATATGGAGGGGAAATAAAGAATAAGAGCAGACTGGAGACAGCTTCATTGAGATTCTACTTTGGCTTCTAGCATTTGTGGCTAATACTAAGAAATTAGTCAAGTTGGATTTTTACACTTCATGTGTGATTATGGTGGGCATAATTCTGCTGTCACTCATGCAAAAATAAATACTGAAACTAATGGAGTTATATGAAAATAAAACTGATGTAAATGAGAAGAGAATCAGCCCCCCTGTGGATATGAGATCAGATTACTACCACACTCTTATTTATACTAAAACTCCTTTATACCTCTGACAGTCAAAAGTGGTTTTAAATTGGTGGAACAGTGATATCCACTCATTTTGAGATGCCTTTGTGCTTTATGAACAGTGGCAAAGGCTTTATTGTAAGTGTGAATAGAGCTCCAGTTAACAGAGGCAAGGTGGTGTGAGGAATGAGGGAGGACTTGGATGCTCCTGGTGCCACCACAGCCCTCCCTGAACTCCCCTGCACTGCTCCCCTCCTGCCTCGCACCCAGCACCTGCACCAAGGGCTGGGCACTGCTCAGGGAGGTGTCAAACCTGCTGTTGGATTAAACCATAGTGAGATGTTTACTCTCACTGAGTGGGGAGCACTGTGTTGTGCTGTGGCCATCGGCCAGGGAGGGACAGGAGGTATCGTGTGACCAGACTGAACCTAAAGCACAGAACTGGTACTAAACCAGAATTACTGCATTCATCAGTGGAGACATCCATGAGATAACAGGGTTTGTTGTGTCCCAGGTCTGCTCAGAGCCAGCTGAAAGTAAAATGCAGAGCAGGAAGGAGGCTCTTGCTGGACCACCAGGAGACTCAGGTGGGACAAGTAGGTGTTCCAAAGTTTTCTCATGATTTTTCTTGGTAAGAAAATATATAATCAGATTTCTTTTAAAATCTTCCATATTCCTCTTTGCTTTGTTTCTGTGTATAAAACTACCTAACTTTGGATAACGTGCTGCTATGATGACTCTTGAAATGTAATGGCAAGATGAACTATCAGATAAGGAATCCAGAAATCCTGCCACTTTAGAAGTGTCTGAACGAAGAGCTGAAAGAGTTCTTTGTCTCTTTGAGGAGCAGCCCCAAAGGAGCAGCAGGTTGGACGACAGCCATGGTCTTTGCCAAGGAGAGGATCATGCTGATGATTTGCGTTTGGTGTTTTGGGACCCTGTCCCCAACCTCAATGCAAGTTAAGAGGTGTGAAACGGTGCTTGGGTGTTTCCTGTCACCTTAGGGCACCTTTCTAACCCCATGAGATCACTGGAATAGATAACTCAGGTGGACACGAGGAGGGCTGGGAGATGTGCAGCAGCTCCAGGTGATTTCTCCGCACAGGCAGAGCCACTGTTTCTGTTCTGCTTCAGGATTGCCTCCAATAAACTCTGGCGTTTCTAAGTACTGCACATCAAAATTGCTCAAGTATGAGATGGGCAGCAAAAAATGAAAACTGGATAAACACATGAGCACGTGACTGCAGACGCTGGAAGCATAATTAGCTGTAGTATTTTAATGATCTCTTTACAGAGTACACAGAGGAGGCAGCTTGTTTACACACCGAGTCCAGCACTCAGAGCAGTGCTGTGATTTGTTCTCTGGAAATGCGGTGCTGCAGCCTCTGATTTTATAATCTGTTGACTGAACTCATGGGCTGCCAAGTACGTTTCAAGATTATCCGTGTTTGGATGTCAGATTATATTTTTCAGGGAACACAGCTTCTATTTTTCCTTAGCCGTGCTGATGATTTTCCCAGGTTTCTGCCATATGCTATGTGTCACAGATGAGTATTTGGCTGTCTTAAAATCTGACAACTCTGTATCCACTTTAATAGTTCTGTCATCTCAGCATTGTCATTAGCATTGAATTACAATTGTGGATATTTAAGCACCAGATTATGGCATCCAACATTTGTTAAAATAACAAATAACAAAGGCAGGCACTTTAAGAAGAGTCAGTAATATTTTAAAAACATCAGTCAGTCAACAAAGTCATAAAAACTGATTTAGTGACTAATTAAACAAAGTTTGCTGAATGGTTATGCCTACCTAGATAAACTGCAGTTTCATGCATCTGTCTCACTGTGGGCTTTATGCATAATTCACACATAGTGGCAAAACTCTTTCAAAAAAAAATGTGTAGACAATATATTTAATGAACAATTTTAAGAGTTTGAAGATTAAAAACAGCAGAAGATTTGTAAACCCATATTCAGAAAGGATGCAGATTTATCCTTGTGCATAAATTCTGTATTATCTGGCTCTCCAATATAGTTTATGCTAAATAGAGATAATATGTAGTACTGTGCAAGGTTAATATTGATTAGTTCTTCTGAAACCACATTCTTCTCCTGCTGAAAGTAAAGACCTTCCTTAGATTCAGAAGCAGAGAAAATAAGTGGGTAGTTAGATAAGAACTATGAAAACCTCAGCCTTTTAGAGTCAAATAAATACATAGTGCTAAATGATAGCAGTCATTCAGTGCTACCATTTCCCTGTTATAATATCTCCAGCCCATCAAAGCAGTGGAATTTAAATCCCTTTAAAAATGGGGATTATTTGTGTGCCTGAAATTACACACTTTATTGGATTAGAAATACAATTCCAAATATGGGCCTGATTTGAACAATAATTGCAAGTTCCTTATTATTGGAATGACAGCCTTGTTTTTCTGCTGTTTTGCATCCAACTTTTTTTCCTCTCTCTTGTATTATAAATATTTCTCTTTTAACATCTTTCCAGTGCTTGAACCATGAACAACCCAAAAACATTAAGGGAAAGAGCTTCAACCAGCAGGTGGGAATTTGTGGGGTTTTATCCTTTTAAACATTGTAACCCAAACCCAACCATCGTCAGCCAGAGCTCTTTCTCTTTATTTTCACACTGTGATTTTTAACCAGACCTAAACATTTAACTCATGTGAGGGAATGTTTTTCTCATGGAAGCAGTTCTTTTGACATGTTCAAGTTATTAACTTTGCTTTACCTCTGTTTGGGATGATTTATCTGCCTGTTCCCACAGGCTGCTGGGAGATGTCCAGCCTCTTCCTTTGTGGCAATATTGTGCTGATTAGAAAACTTGCAACAAATGGAAAAATCTTGCACACAGCCTTTGTCTAATGGACTTTGACATGGCTGTTCCCTGACATTGCAACCAAATCTCAATATTATTCCACTCTTTAGGTTTTCAGCATTGTAGCCTGCTCTGTGCTGAGGAAACTACCCCAATATAATGTGAGAATGGGGAAGGGAAGAAGCAGAATCAGTGCTGGTGCTGCTGCAGTGTCCTCTCTCCTGGGCAGCCGAGGGATGAGGTTATTAATTCAGTCTGGAGCCATCTGACATTTCACGTGAGTCAGAGCTGGAGCTGGCAGCACAGTGGGACAATATATTTGCAATTAGCAAATATTTTAATGTGCACTGGCATGTCCTTTAATCAGCTGCTCTCCCAGCCTTTTCCTGTTTACTTTTCTGTGAAGAGGGTTTGTTCTTGTGAGAAGGTTTCTCTGAGCAGATTTCTCTCTTGGCAGGAAGGTGATGGAGTAGCAGCTTCTCTCTGTGCCCAGAGCTCAAGGACACAGAGAGCAGGCACTGACAAACATTGCACCTCCCAAGCAAGACCTCCTCTCCTTACAGAGTGCCCATATCCAGACTAGTACAGAGGACAAGACTCTGGGACTGAGACAGGCCAAGGTTTGTAGCAACTGAGGAGCACTGAGGAGTCTCTTGTGAGGAGGATGTGAGCAGGAGAATGTGACTCTCTTCAACCATTCTCTGCTGCACTGTGTTGGCAAATCATTTTTCAAGGTATTTGGTGAAGTGAAAATATATTCGTAAATGAAATCTACTTCTGCATAGGTCACAGACAATAAAACATCTGTGTACAGTAATAGAACAACTTGTAGCTAGGTGACAATTATAAACTTGCAATCTGGAATTAAATAATATCCCACTTCCTATAAACTGCATGATTGAGAGAAAAAATGCTGATTTTTCCTGACCTCCTTTAACCCCACACTGCAGGGATTAGTCCCAGGAAGGGATAGTGGAGGGATAAGATAGGCAGTGGCCTATCTGCATGAGTTACCTTTCCTGGACTTGGCTCCCACTGGGGCTTCAAAGTCCCAGCAAAAGCAAAATTTCTTCCCAATCCATTTTTCTGTGTGTCTCGTTAGGCTGCTGCTTTCCCTGTACCAGGACAGGCTGCACACTTTATTGATTAAGCTGCCTGGTTTATCTTTCAGTGACATCCTTCATTTGAATGTGTATGTGTTTCGCTGAATCAGCTGTGTATTGAAATGCTGGAGGGTTCAGCTGCTCTTCTGTTTGAGCTGCATATTTGGTTTAATCCTCTTGTGATTTTTTGCTTGTTCATCTGGCTACTACTTTAGCCAAGTAATTCTGGGGGGTGGAGGGGTTGCACTGCCAATTTCATTTCTGATTGGGAAACATATTGGATAAAATGAGTTCAGTCTTTCACAACTGCAACTGTATATTGTTGGAGTTAAATGCCTTTTAAAAGAAAAAATAAAAGATTTATTTAATTTCCAGTGTTGGCAACCCAGTGTTGGGAATACTGGGGGAGTTCCCAACCTGGAAGCTAAAAATAAATCATCAGGAACACAATCTGAGGCTGTGTGTGTGTGTGGTGGGGGGTGTCAGTCTAAATTGAGATTTAGGAAGATCTTCTCATTCTCTCTCTTCAGCATCTGTGAAAGTTGGGAAGCCAAGTACTCAGCCTAGCAAAGGGAGCAGGGGTGTGGATTCAATCGTGTTTCAAGCAGGGAGTGCATTCTCATGGCAGTAACTTCCCTCGGAATTGAAGCTGGGGCCATAGGTAGCTCTATATATTGAATTTTCTATGGATAGAGATCCCAGACTTTAAAGGATGCTTTGCAATGCAGACCCAGAAATGCCAGCTGTCCCAGATCCCAATCGATTCTTGCCGCAGGAACCACTGTTTTCTCCAGCATAATCTTTTTTTTTTTTTTTTTTTGACATTTAGCTCCTGTTTGAGACCTTTCAAATGCTGCAGAAGATGCTTCCTGCTCAAGAAAAATTAGCTCATCCTTCGGGAGGGACCAGACTGCAAGTCATGGCACACAAACCGGTGAGTGATAGCCCAGACGTTGGGAGGAGAGGGAGCTCCATGGCCAGCTAAGGTGTGATGCTGCAGCTCGGTGCTGGTCTTAGAGTCCTTCCACCTTCCTCATCTCCTTTTTGACATCAGGCAATGCCTGAAGGCACCTGCAACCAGCACTGGCTTCCACAAATCTTGGATGCAGTTCCTGCTGCACACACCCTCCAGGGAGAGCCAGGGGTTCTGTATGGAGCATAGCTCCAGGGAACAGCTCATGGGCACATTAGGCTGGATATAAAATATAGATAGACTTAGTATATTCCTACCTAAACCTGCTTTAATGTCTACCTTGTCTCCAGGTGCTCATCATATAGACTCACCTAGAGAGTGCCTGGAGCCACAGCATTAAACAGGGAGCTGTCTGACTGGAACAAGAGTGAACAGCAGAGCTGCCAAGGGAGAGCAGCCACAGCCAGGCTTCTCGGCTGGAATAGCCTCTCTTCCTCTCCTGTTTTCCAGCTGCTTGCAGCCAGAGGGGCCCTGGCACGCCGGGCTGTGCACACAAGGCAGAAGACACAAACCCCTCCGCCAGGTCTGGCTGCTTCTGCTCTGGGACGGGCTGCCTGCATCCTCGTGGTCCTGGCAGGACCAGGAGCTCACAGAGTATTTTTAACTTGCCTAGTGGGCCCTTTCCACTCTCTGGAGTGGGGAGATATTAAAAATTTGCAGGAGCTTTCTCGCTGACTCAGTGAAATAACCCCCAACACATCTGCTCCCTCTTGACTCAGGGCAAAAGGATTGTGGAAGTAGTGCCCCTGGGTGTCGGGTCGTGGCTAGCGGGCGTGGTCCCCATTTCAGTTCTTTTCTACTTCTTTTTTCTTTTTTCCTTTTCTGAACACAGTTTGGGTCTGTATTTATATTAAGAACCCTGTAAGACTTTCCTTAATCTTTTACAGCTTCTGATTATCACTTGGTATTATGGTATTGTTTCTGCCAAATCATTTACTTGTGGTATTTTGAAAATGGGCATGATAGGAGAGAAGCGTTATCAGCAAACCTTGTGTTTTCTCAGTAGAACGAAGCAGGATTGTTAGCTGTAAAAAATACTTCTGGGAGGTTCCCAGGAAAAGCTTTTTGGGTACTCCTTGTGCTTAAAGGATTCCGGTGCAGATTGAGGACTGCGATGGCTATTCAGTGGAATTTATTTTAGTGTCTACACCTGTCTCTTCTGTTCAACCAGTGGCAAATCTGTGAAATTATTACTAAAAGCTCTGTGATCCTCTTCATCGAGGCTCCGAATTTAATCGGGAAATTAAACAAAACTCGAAACAATGCAGAACATCAACTGTTGGAGAAAATGGCAAAGTGCAGTAAAGTCTAGCAGGAGACAGATGTTCAGTGCTGGTGAGCAGAATGTGCACAAATTATATTTATGGTCCCTGCTTCAGGACTCTTCAGCTCTCCCAGCCCTTATCACCACAGGGAAGATCCTCTGCAGTTCCTTACCATTATATCCCTTATGCCCTATAACGCGGCATCTTTTGTGCCCACTTTTCTGTTTACTAAGTACATTTTCTGTTCTTTCAACACTGCCGCGTTCTAAAAGCATCCTCCCCCCAGGGCGTGGGGCAGCCCCGGTGCAGGAGGAGCTCCCTGTGCCGAGGAGATAAAGGCTGGATACAGGCTGGATACAGGCTGGCTAAAGGGTGCCCGGGGCAAGGGACTG